>CM077086.1:2002060-2426324 GCA_039513925.1 Platanthera zijinensis
GTGGAATAAGATATCCTTTTCCCCCTAACAAGGCATCAGAGCCCGAAATTTAATCTCCCACGCTTTCGTGGTTTTCATTTTTTCGCTGACTGTTTCTGACTCGCCTTTTTCCGCCAACTTCGTCCCTCTCCGCAAGCATCGTCCCTCGCCGAGTTCGTCCAACTTTTTGTTATGGGTCGGGCCGCTCTTTCACACTGGGCCAACATCTATTATTCCCAATGCCGGTCGAGCCCTCCCAATAACAGGCCTGTGGGCCGCACACCCCAACTCATCTCAGCAGTCAGCGCGTGTTCTCAACGCTAGCGTTAAGAGCTTACATCAAGGAGGTAAAGGGTTCGAGACCCGGCCCCAACATCCCGCAATGTCGAGAACACGCGCTAAGATGGGTTGGGGTGTGCGGCCTGCAGACCTGTTATTGGGAAGGCTCGACCGGCACTGGGAATAACAAATGTTGGCCCAGTGTGAAAGAGTGGCCCGGACAATAACACTCCTGATCCATTTTTGACTCCTAACTCCATCCTCGAGTGTCCCGCTTCTCCCGATCCATTCTGGACGCAATTGGATCTCGCATAGTCGGAAGGTTCCAACTGTGCACCGATCGATCATGCACCTTATTCCGGTGATTGTTCGCCCTCATTTTTCAAGAATGTCCCATCTATGGCTCCTTTATGTTCCTTCTTAATCTCATCTTGATTTCATGGGTATTTTTCGATGAGTTGTGAATCTAGGGTTTGCTTTATTAGTCTGAAAAATATATTTTACTTCCTTTTTCGGCTAGCTCATTTCTATCGAGGCTATGTCGGAAATGGAAGAATCTCATCCCACTCCACCTTCCATACCCCTCTTGTATCACTTCCTCTAAGCGGCCTAGCCCATTTTGATCATTTAATCATTGTATGCAACTCAAATGAGCTACTTGTCCGGACTCGCGAGGAACACAATCGGGTGTTTAAGTTTCTACAGAGACTTCAAGCGGATAATTATTGACATTCTTAGTCATCCCCAACTGCCCACCCTCTTAACGTCCAACAAAAGTTTGACCGACGACAAGCATGGCACTCTGATAATGCCTTAGTTATTAAAGGCGCAAGGCACGCCAAGGCACAAAAGGGTCTTGGAGCCTAGGCGCAGGGCTCAAGGCCCAGGCGCACGCCTAACGAAGGCAAGGCGCAACCACATCCATTTTAAATAATAAACATCAAATATCATTTCATCTTCTCGATCAAAATCTTCATCAATTATACTAATTAATCATTCATTACTATTGTTTATATCTCGTAAAAAATATAATCAATGTGGTCACTTGCATCATATCTAAGTCTCAGCACACAATTATCTTTCATAAACACTAAATCAATCAAAAATTATTGAGTTCTTACATTATTTATTTCTTTATTTTTGATAAAAAAATTTACAACAACGATCTCACGCAAGCGCACATTTTATGTTCTAAAAGCGCAAATAAGGCCCACGAAGGCGCAAACCTCTGAGCCTAGTGAGTCTTGAGCCTTAGGCGCGCCTTTAACAACATAGGATACCGCTCTAGCTAGCTCCGCCCATGTTGTTAGTCGTTGAAAGGTGGCTAACCTTCGTCGGGACTTTGACCAACCAGCTAGAATACAGTCTGAGCATCCCAACCAAATCACCCAAGGCTAACCCTCGTCGGGACTTTAACCAATGGGTAGGTTGTTGAGGAGAGAGAGATTCAATCTCATGAACTCCTTTATAAAAGGGCGCTAAACTCAGCTTTTATACCTAACTGAGCTTAGCTTAGTGCCCTCTTATAAAGAAGGTCGTGAGATCGAATCTCTCCCCCCTCAACAACATACTCATTGGTCAAAATCCCCACGAGGGTTAGCCTTGGGTGATTTGGTTGGAATGCTCAGACAACAGTTTAGCTAGTTAGTCAAGTCACGACGAGGGTGAGCCACCTTTCAACACTAATTATCATGGATCTGGCATCGCCCCCCACAGAACCCCCAATCCAAGCCACCCAACATATCATCTGGTCTGTGATTACTGCAGAAAGCCCTGACACACTCGTGATACTTGCTTCAGACCTCAAGGGTTCCCACAATAAAGGGATGGTTCGGCTTCACAGGGTGGCCACTATAGTGGCAGATCAAAGAGGACTGCTCCTTCCCTCCCTCCTTAATCTGCACATTTCTCTGATATTACTGATGAGAGCTCCTTTCTAGTGATAGTTTCATATATTTTTGTTGTCCCTGTCTGCTTTGCTGAAGAGATGTAGACTCCTGATGCAGGGTCTATCTATTGATTATATGCATACCTCCTCATCATCTTAAGCTCAATCAAGTATATCAGGTGTTCAGTCTGACACCACTCATCCTTCACCCAATGGATCGTTGAGTTAGGAGCTACGGATCACATTACTAACTCCTAATTGGATTTTGTATCTTACTCTCCTCTTTCAAGAAAAGACAAAGTAAGCATTCATGATGTAACATCCGTAAATTGACGCGAAATTAAAATTTATTTTTTCAGGGTCTGATCGCGAGCAGAGTTGATCGGTTAATTAACTTGTCGAGGTACGATTTTAGGAGTTAAATATTATTACGTTTATTGTAGGATTAAATTCAGCCGTTGAGTTCGTGTGCGTCGCATGTTAGGTAGTAGTGCGAGAGGGTAACACAATTTCTTAGTGCTTGAGTGGAGTGGAAAGGCAAATTGGTAGTAATTTGGAAATATCGAAATTTCTCCTAAATTAGTGAAGGGGCGCGGTATAATATACCAAGTGGTTTCTGTAACCGTTATTTTACTTTTATTAGCGTCATTCGCTTCTTAAGCCCCCCCCCCACACACACACACACACACACGTTTTGCTTGTGTAACCCTAACCTTCCGCCCTCTTCTAACCGAGCGCATGACGGAAGAAGCCGCTCCTTTGCGATATCTCCTCGACGTCCTCTTCTGCAGTCACATCGAAGGTGCTTGCCGCTCCAGTCGCCGGCGCCCGGAGGTGCTACTTCGGCTCCGCTCCCCTCTAGTAGTATCTGACGGTACTTGACTAATTTCAGAAATTTTCAACGAGTACCGTTGGGGGTGAATTTGGTAGTCAGATCCCCGTATTCTCGTTTTTGTCTCCCTTATCGTGCAGATAACCACAGGGTAACCCTCAGTTTCGTTTTTCTGATGGTTGTTGAGTAATGTTGAAACTAAAACTCCCTTCTCCTTCGATTGAGCCCGGATTTTACTAGTTCTGGCCGAGAAATTTATTGTCGTGAGAGCCCTGACATAATTTAACAACTAAGAACCATTCATTCAGTGAGTGCTTGGTCACATTTGGATCTGGATCTTTCTCCGTCCCTAGTATTTGGAAGGTATAGTTATTTTTCCATCCTAGAATCGTCTTTCCACTCTTAGTTTCACTTATGATGTTTGAATGTCATCATGGAAACCCTAGTAAATTGTTAATTTGATAAGTAGGGCTTATGTCAAATTTCAGATTTTCGGCGGGTGGACATTTAGAAGAGAAGGGGTTGAGTGTTCAATTTCATCTAGGAGAAAGCTATACCGTCGCGATAGGTGTACGAACGTCGCAATGTCGCGGTAAGAAATCCTTATTCTTTTTGGCTAGACATATCAGATACCTTGTATAGTAATGTTCATTATAATTCAGAAAAACCAGTATGAGTGTATGAAACTACTATTATCGTTAGAGATTTGTAGTGCAATTATTATATAGCTAGTGTATGCAGTGTGTAAATTTCTAATACGTCCCAAACAGTTAGACCATACGAACAATGTATCCTCTCGTATAAATTTACGAGCGGGAAATTTTAAAGTCAGGAATGGGGTTTCTAGTCATTTGAACCAATTTGGTGAATTGCGTTTATCACACACTCATGCTCGCAAGCAGAGTAGCACTAGATAAAAAATGTTTTGTACGCATGATTGAGATATCCTCTCGTGGATAATAGAGGCGCACTATCTTTCTCATGAGTTATAGAGTACCTTATGAGTTTCAATGTTTGGGAGATGTTATCCCGTTTTAGAAGATTGGTAGATTCGAGTCTGTGTCCATGAGACATTAGAACACTTGAGTTCGTTAGTAGGACTCGGATCGTTAGACTAGTATTGTGCGATAGAAGCTACTCTGTCTAGAGCTCTAATGAAGGGCAATCATAAGTAATTTTAGAACTCAAGTTGAGACCGAAATTTAGAAACTCCTAGTTAACTAAATTATTTGGAACTTGAATAAACAGTACGCAATATGATTAATTAGAACAGCTATTTATCTTGCTAGTTTTATTTTAGAAAATCATGCATAGTACACTGGCATACAGTTTTTTTATAACACAAAAATTATTTTTAAAAGCATGCATACATTTTTTTTCAAAATAATTTTAGTGTCACTAGGAGAAATAGTTTTTCTTACACTCTCTTTGGGCTGACCCATTTTTGGGCATGTTTTAATAGGGGACTCGGGTGGGAAACTGCGCCTAGGATGAGCGTGATATTGGAGTTGCTCCTATAGTTTGTTTTCCCTTCCATTTTTTTTTTACTTTTGATACCATACTGTTTAGCATTGGACACATGTAATGTTAATGTTTAAAAGTTTCTCTTTGTACCAGACATATTACAGTATTTCAGATATTCAATTATTTGACTTTTCATCTTTCTAGTGGCTCTATGAATTCATCTTGAGCCTTGATGAGGTACAAATTTACTCTTAGTTGTACTTTTATTTCAGCTGTAAGTTCATTTTAAGATCTTTTCAACTATACCTATTATGTACTAGTTTTAATATTGTTTCTTAGTTTACTGCTTATCGCTGGACCCGGCCGAACTACTAATTTGTTGTTAAACTAAGACGGGGTGTTACAGTTGATGGCTACATCTCCTCCATAGCAAGAAAGGAATACATCCCTTGTTCTGCCCTTGAACTTATCTCTATTCTTCATGTCCCTAGTTTTACTCGCAATCTCATGTCTACTAGGCAAATAACAAATTTCATGAATTGCTCCGCAACTGTAACATCCGTAAATCTGACGCTAAATTTATTTAAATTGTAGCGTCAAGTCGCGACGGATTTTTGATCGAAGCAGCGCGTCGTTAAGGTACAATGTTGCTATTCCTAAAGATCGCGTCCGTTAATATGAGAAGTGGGTCAAACCCTAACCGGAGGAGTTGAGTTTCGTTTTGGTTCCGGTGAGTCGATTCCTCCTTTATCTCGATTTCCTCTTGAAGATCCTTCGTTTTGGAGGTATATTAAACTAATTTGCATTCCTTTTGCCCTATGTTAGGTTTTGGAGTTCTATTTCCACCGCGAAATTTCGTGTAGGGCGTTTGGAAAACCTTGAATCTCCCTCGTAAAGGTAATATACGAAGCTAGTACACGTATTTTTGCAACCTTAGATGATTTGAAATTTTTCCACCGGAAAACCCTAAAGGGAAAAATTATGAGTTTAGGTTTGCCCTTTCTTGCAGGACTTTGGTAGGTTCGAGGCAGTGTTCTGAAGGTCCCCAGTAGTAGGTTTTGCCTTTGAAATAGAAGATGCCGCCGCGCCGAGTGTACGAGCGCCGCACCACCGCTGTAAGGAAACCTAACTTCTGCTAATTAGACATAGTAAAAAGTATATATTTTTATACACATAAATAGATTTATTTCAAGTACCATGTCCATGCATAGAAAGGTGTGGTGATAGGAAAACGGTTACAAAAAAAAATGTGTAGGGTGACACGATTTCCCTAAGACCCAAGTAGTCGGATCATGAACAGAAACATCGAGTACGAAAACGTTAACCGTCTAAGTAGGTTTAGAAATTGTCCAACCAAGGGCGTGAATGTCCCTTCAAGTCGACCGCCAGGAAGTCAAGGGTCGCTTAGTAGTACACCAGAAAAGTTATCCCTTGCAGAGTAGCGTCAGACCAAAAAGGTCAGCCAGCACACAGAGGTCTTTCGTGCTAGGTAGAGGCGCACTACCTTTCTCATAAGGCACATGGAACCTTATGAGTAGTACAGACTTGGGAAGTGTCTTCCCTTGAGCCAGCTAGTAGATTCGAGACCGTGTCCGCGTGACACTAGAACAATTGGGTTCGTAAGATGGTCTCAGGTCGTCAGTTTCAGTTGCGCGTTAGGAGCTACTCTGCCTAGAGCCTTCCTAGTAAATGAGCAGGTTAGAAGCCACCTAGAACTCAAGTATAGACCTGACATGAGACAGTACGCTAGTTAGTGAACGCCAGGACTTGAGTTAGTAAAATAAAAGTCTCGTGCTTAGTACGAGTAGATGCGTGACCAGAGAATGGTGTGAAGACATGCATAGCACATAGCATAAAAGTTTTAAATGCATAAAATTATTTTTCAAAGACATACATGCATTCATATGTAAAACTGGGTTTTAGTGTCACTAGGAGGGGTTATTTTTCCTTACTCTGACCCTTCGTGGGCACTGTTTTTCAAGTGACCCAGGTGGGAAGTTACGTCTAGGATGAGCATGTGGTGGCGTCAGTTTGTATTGTTTATCTTATTCAGTTTACTCTATTTCAGCATGTACCTGTAGATGAGAACATTGTAACAGATTAATGTTTTATCTATTTTGCATCAGACTATTTATGGTTAACCAGATTTTCAGTTAATTCAGTTTTTTTAATCCTGTTTAGTGGCTCTGTGAATCCGGATATCAGGTATGTGGTTGCCCTTAGTTTACTTTTTAAACTTCCGCTGTAAGTCTTAAATTGCTTAGTATAGATTTTATTACCTGCTGCTACTAGTTTTAATATTGTTTCCTAGTTTTCTTTATATCGCTGACCCGGCCGGACGGCTGATTTCTGAAATACTGGGAAGGGGTGTTACAAATTGGTATCAGAGGGAGGTTTAGGATCCCTGGACCCTAGAAAGAATTCACAGAGCCATAGGAGCGTATAAGAGTAAACTCATGTTAATTTTAAGTTGCGATTAGGCCTTAGTGTTCGCTAGAGTACAAATAAGTTGCTAAGCCAGATTTCTAAGAAACTTGATAAATAATCAGATTTCCTTTATATATTCTATCAGGCACCACGAGTTAGTGAACCAGGTAAATCTTCACGCCAGAACTCGGTTCCTAGTGCAACCATGGGAGACGCTGCCATGCCACAGGTACCTCCAGTTCCAGCAGCTCCAGAGGGCACTGACATAGCGTCTCAGATTGCCAAGGCGGTTACTGTTGTCTTGATGGAGTTTCAGAGAGGACTGGCTGCAGGGTTTCCAGCTCCAGTACAAGTACCAGTCCCTGCACCAGCTCCTGCAGCAGCACCTGTGGAGATGACCCTGGAGCGCTATTTGAGAAATTTTAGAGAACTTCAGCCTTCGAACTTCAGTGGGGATGAGACCCCGATGGATACAGATGATTGGATAGCTAACACCAGAGACCTGCTGAATGTTTTAGAGTGCCCTGAGAATAAGAAAGTTCCTCTGTCAGCTTTCCTCCTCCGAGGAGAGGCAAAAGTCTGGTGGGATAAGTACCGGGCAGATGATCCTGCAGGTAAAGTGTTATGATCAATTCCTTAATTTTAGGAAGTAATGTGTTAATTTTAATATGGTATGATCGTATTTTTGTTTGGTCAGGCCGTACCCCAGACATGTTCACTTGGGGCGAGTTCTCTAGAGCTCTTGCTAGTTGGTTCGTGCCTCCTTCCGCACGACGAGGTCTCCAGGAGAAGTATCTGAGGCTTTTCCAGGGGGACAGGACAGTTACTGAGTACGAGCGAGAGCTGACTCATCTGGCTAGATATGCGGGCGTGATGCAGGGAGATCAGACTGAGAAGTGCAGTCGTTTCGTGGATGGCTTGCGTGACTCGTTGAGGCAGCCGCTGATGACTATGGTCAACGCTGATTACAGGAGCTTAGTGGATACAGCTCGCAGACTGGAGGCTGACCAGCAGAAGGTTCAGAAGCGAAGTAGTTTTCGTGCGAAGCGATCTCAGGATTCGCATCAGTCGCAGCAGAACAAGAATGATCAAGGAAAGAACTGGAACAAGAAGTCGAAGCCTGATGCTAAGAAAAATGGTCATTCTGGTGACCGGAGCAAGGACTATCCCACGTGTCCCAAGTGTCAGCGTCGTCATTCAGGAGAGTGTTTGGCCAGTGCAGGCGTATGCTACAAGTGCCGACAACCTGGACACATAGCTCGCTTCTGTCAGGAAGCTGGGACAAATCAGGTAATCAAGGTCCTTTTCTATTGATTACATTTATGTAATTACGATAGATTGTTAATGAAATTTATTCCTGCAGTCGAAGTTCGAGGTTGGTGGCTCTAGCAGGGTAGATAAGGGCAAAGCCTTGATGATTACTGATGGGAGACCACAGCAGGGACGAGACTTAGTGCAGCCCAGAGCTTATGGGCTGGGTCAGCAGGAGGCGAAGGATCAGGAGGATGTTGTGACTGGTAAGTGTCGTTTTTCTTAACAAGTTAGTTTTAAAATCCTCCGTAGTGACACATTAAATTTTTCATCCTTCATAAATCATTCATGTAGGCATCCTTATGATTCGTAATTTACCCTCTAAGATTCTGTTTGATACGGGTGCCTCGCACTCGTTTATCGCGGAATCTCTAGTGCGTAAGTTGGAATTAGAAGTCTTCCCAGAGTCAGTACCGCTGGAAGTCATGATGCCGAATGGATCCCTTCTGCAGACCAGAGACAAGTGCAGGGTGCCAGTGCAGTTTAGTGATGTTGAGATTATCGTGGAAGCTTTGCTGCTACCTATAGCAGGATTTGACTTGATTTTTGGAATGGACTGGCTTTCAGCAGTCAACGCCAGGATTGACTGTAGGGCGAAGCAGATTCAGTTCGATGGCCCCAGCCAGACATCTTTCTCTTTTCAGGGATTGAAGGGAGTAGTGAAGATGATCATATCTGCCGTCCAAGCGAGAAGGTGCATCAGTAAAGGTTGTGAAACCTTCGTAGTACTGATGAGCGCGGAGTCTAAGACTGATTTGTTAGAGGTACCAGTGGTGCAGGAGTTTCCAGATGTTTTCCCGGAAGAGCTCCCTGGTGCCCCTCCAGATAGAGAGATTGAGTTCCCGATAGACTTGCAGCCTGGGGCTACGCCGGTAGCCAAATCTCCCTATCGGATGGCTCCAAGGGAACTAGCAGAGTTGAAGAGCCAGTTGCAAGAGCTGCTTGATTTGGGTTTTATACGCCCCAGTACTTCGCCTTGGAGTGCTCCAGTGCTTTTTGTGAAGAAGAAGGATGGTAGTCTGAGACTGTGCATAGACTACCGCGAATTGAATAAGCTGACAGTTAAGAACAAGTACCCGATTCCTAGGATTGATGATTTGTTCGACCAGTTGGTGGGAGCGAGCACTTTCTCCAAGTTAGATCTGAGGTCGGGCTATCATCAATTAAAGATTCGTGACGCGGATATTCAGAAGACTGCTTTCAGTACCAGATATGGACACTTCGAGTTCGTGGTCATGCCGTTCGGGCTGACCAATGCCCCTTCAGTATTCATGGACCTGATGAACAGGGTATTTCGGGAGTATTTAGATCGTTTTGTCATCGTCTTCATAGATGATATTTTGGTGTTCTCTAAGAGTGCAGAAGATCATGCAGCACACCTCAGGATTGTTTTGAGCACACTCAGGAAGAACCAGTTGTTTGCTAAGTTTTCTAAGTGTGAGTTTTGGCTTTCAGAGATTGCACTCTTAGGCCATATCATCAGTCAGAAAGGGGTTAGTGTTGATCCGAAGAAGATAGAGGCTATTAAGAATTGGCCAAAACCGACGACAGTTTCAGAGGTTCGCAGCTTTTTGGGTCTTGCTGGATACTACAGGAGATTCATCAGGGATTTCTCAAAGATAGCCTTACCACTGACTTCCCTCACTAGGAAGGGAAAGGGCTTGGATTGGACAGTTGAGTGTGATTTGGCTTTTGAGGACTTGAAGGATAGGTTGATGACCGCACCGATTTTGAGTTTACCTTCAGGGCCAGACGGATTTCAGATTTATAGTGATGCTTCAGGACAGGGTTTGGGTTGTGTTCTCATGCAGCATGGAAAGGTCGTAGCCTATGCCTCGAGACAGTTAAAGGTACATGAGAGGAACTATCCCGTTCATGACTTGGAGCTTGCAGCAGTCATTCATGCCCTGAAGATATGGAGACACTACCTTTATGGAGTGCGTTGTGAGATCTTCACTGATCATAAGAGCCTCAAGTATATCTTTGATCAGCGAGAGCTCAATTTGAGACAACGCAGTTGGTTGGAGTTTCTAGCAGACTACGATGTAGACATTCAGTACCACCCAGAAAAGGCGAACGTGGTAGCTGATGCCCTTAGCAGGAGAGGCTCGTGTTTCTATCTTCTCCCTCAGCAGGAGGAGTTAGTACGAGAGCTGGAGAGACTGGACATCGTCGTTGTGCCACGTTGCAGTTTTGGTTCAGCTTGGTTGAGTTGGATGGAGATTTCGTGCGATATTAGAGATAGGATCAGGACAGCTATACCGTTGGATCCAAAGATGGCAGAGATCTGGATATCAGTGCAGTCAGGTCAGAAAGAGAGGTTCTCTATTCAGGATGAGTTACTATTGCATGATGGCAGAGTGTGCATCCCAGATGTCAGTCACCTTCGTGAGGACATTCTTTTTGAGGCACACAATTCCAGATATTCTATACATCCCGGTAGCACGAAAATGTATGCAGATCTTAAGAAGGCTGTCTGGTGGTCAGGTCTGAAGGGTGATGTGGCAGATTATGTAGGGAAGTGTGAGACTTGCAAGTTGGTTAAGGCCGAGTGCCAAAGGCCTGGAGGCAAGTTGCAGCCACTTCCCATTCCCGAGTGGACATTTGAAGATATATCCATGGACTTCATTCATGGTCTGCCGAGATCGCAGAGTGGAAATGACTCAGTGTGGCTTATAGTAGATCGACTCTCTAAGGTCGCTCATTTCATTCCTCTTAGGAAGACGGATCAAGATCCGAAGCTGGCCCAGTTATATTTAGACGAGATAGTTCGACTTCACGGTGTGCCCAAGACTATAGTTTCAGACCGAGATGGCAGATTTACCTCCAGGGAGTGGCGTTACGTACAGGAGCGGTTGGGTACCAGGTTACATTTCAGTACCGCATTCCATCCCCAGACAGATGGACAGACCGAGCGCACAAATAGGACTTTGGAGGATCTGCTACGGATGTGCATTCTAGATTTTGGAGGAAAGTGGGAGAAGTATGTTACTCTTGTGGAGTTTTCCTACAATAACAGTTTTCAGGCGAGTATTGGGATGGCACCGTTCGAGGCCCTCTATGATAGACGTTGTCGGACACCGTTATGTTGGGCAGAGAGTGAGGAAAGATCTTCTATCAGAGAGTCATGGATTGATAAGACCACTGATAGGATTAAGCTCATTCAGGAGCGTATGAAGACAGCTCAGGATCGTCAGGCCAAGTATCATGATCAGAAGCACAGGACAGTAGAGTTCAGTGTTGGAGACTACATTTATCTGAAGGTCAGACCAGTAAGACGAGTCTCTAGAATAAAGCGGATGAAGAAGTTGAGCCCCAGATTCGTTGGTCCTTTTGAAGTACTGGAAAGAGTTGGTGAGGTTGCATACAGGTTGGCCTTACCTGAGGAAATGAGTGGTGTACATGATGTATTCCACGTCTCCTATCTGAGGAGAGCAGTCAGAGATCCCAGTCAGATCATCAGTACCGAGGAAGCACCAATTGAGACAGATCTTAGTATTGGAGTTAGACCAGTCAAGATAGTGGACTCAAGGATTCAGAAGCTCAGAAATAGAGAGATTCGCATGGTCAAAGTCCTTTGGATGAACTGTGGCTGTCCAGAGTATACTTGGGAGCGAGAGGATGAGCTAAAGAGCAATGCAGACTATTCTTTTCTCTTCGATTCAGGTATGGTTTCAATTTTCGAGGACGAAAATTTTGTTAGGAGGGAAGATTTGTAACATCCGTAAATCTGACGCTAAATTTATTTAAATTGTAGCGTCAAGTCGCGACGGATTTTTGATCGAAGCAGCGCGTCGTTAAGGTACAATGTTGCTATTCCTAAAGATCGCGTCCGTTAATATGAGAAGTGGGTCAAACCCTAACCGGAGGAGTTGAGTTTCGTTTTGGTTCCGGTGAGTCGATTCCTCCTTTATCTCGATTTCCTCTTGAAGATCCTTCGTTTTGGAGGTATACTAAACTAATTTGCATTCCTTTTGCCCTATGTTAGGTTTTGGAGTTCTATTTCCACCGCGAAATTTCGTGTAGGGCGTTTGGAAAACCTTGAATCTCCCTCGTAAAGGTAATATACGAAGCTAGTACACGTATTTTTGCAACCTTAGATATTTGAAATTTTTCCACCGGAAAACCCTAAAGGGAAAAATTATGAGTTTAGGTTTGCCCTTTCTTGCAGGACTTTGGTAGGTTCGAGGCAGTGTTCTGAAGGTCCCCAGTAGTAGGTTTTGCCTTTGAAATAGAAGATGCCGCCGCGCCGAGTGTACGAGCGCCGCACCACCGCTGTAAGGAAACCTAACTTCTGCTAATTAGACATAGTAAAAAGTATATATTTTTATACACATAAATAGATTTATTTCAAGTACCATGTCCATGCATAGAAAGGTGTGGTGATAGGAAAACGGTTACAAAAAAAAATGTGTAGGGTGACACGATTTCCCTAAGACCCAAGTAGTTGGATCATGAACAGAAACATCGAGTACGAAAACGTTAACCGTCTAAGTAGGTTTAGAAATTGTCCAACCAAGGGCGTGAATGTCCCTTCAAGTCGACCGCCAGGAAGTCAAGGGTCGCTTAGTAGTACACCAGAAAAGTTATCCCTTGCAGAGTAGCGTCAGACCAAAAAGGTCAGCCAGCACACAGAGGTCTTTCGTGCTAGGTAGAGGCGCACTACCTTTCTCATAAGGCACATGGAACCTTATGAGTAGTACAGACTTGGGAAGTGTCTTCCCTTGAGCCAGCTAGTAGATTCGAGACCGTGTCCGCGTGACACTAGAACAATTGGGTTTGTAAGATGGTCTCGGGTCGTCAGTTTCAGTTGCGCGTTAGGAGCTACTCTGCCTAGAGCCTTCCTAGTAGATGAGCAGGTTAGAAGCCACCTAGAACTCAAGTATAGACCTGACATGAGACAGTACGCTAGTTAGTGAACGCCAGGACTTGAGTTAGTAAAATAAAAGTTCCGTGCTTAGTACGAGTAGATGCGTGACCAGAGAATGGTGCGAAGACATGCATAGCACATAGCATAAAAGTTTTAAATGCATAAAATTATTTTTCAAAGACATACATGCATTCATATGTAAAACTGGGTTTTAGTGTCACTAGGAGGGGTTATTTTTCCTTACTCTGACCCTTCGTGGGCACTGTTTTTCAGGTGACCCAGGTGGGAAGTTACGTCTAGGATGAGCATGTGGTGGCGTCAGTTTGTATTGTTTATCTTATTCAGTTTACTCTATTTCAGCATGTACCTGTAGATGAGAACATTGTAACAGATTAATGTTTTATCTATTTTGCATCAGACTATTTATGGTTAACCAAATTTTCAGTTAATTCAGTTTTTTTAATCCTGTTTAGTGGCTCTGTGAATCCGAATATCAGGTATGTGGTTGCCCTTAGTTTACTTTTTAAACTTCCGCTGTAAGCCTTAAATTGCTTAGTATAGATTTTATTACCTGCTGCTACTAGTTTTAATACTGTTTCCTAGTTTTCTTTATATCGCTGACCCGGCCGGACGGCTGATTTCTGAAATACTGGGAAGGGGTGTTACAGCAACTTTCTTTGTCTTATTGTGTCTTTCAAAAAATGAAGACGGGGGTGGTGATTGGTTTTGGTAGCTTATGTAATGGCATCTATATTTTTTACTCTTCCAACATTGTTCCACTATCGCAGGCCATACATTCATTCTAGACATCTATTGTTTATTTTTTGCATTATTGTCTAGGACATCCTTCTCTATCTGTTTTGAAACACTTATTCCTAGTATTCCATCTTTGTTACTCTAAACATTTGTTTGTGATGTGTGTGAATAGGTTAAACACTGTTGTAATTCCTTTACTCATGTTGTTTTACCTAGTTTTATGTCTTTTATATTATTCATACTTATGTTTGAGGTCTGTGTAAAGTCTCCTCTCTTACTAGATACTCTTGATTTGTTACTTTTATTTATTATTATTCTCGCACTACGTGGATTTATTTGATAAAAAATAAGAATGAAATTTTTCCTATTTTTCAAAAAATTCATGAGATGGTGAACCAATTTGGTGCCTCCATAAAAATTGTGTGGTGGCAATGGGCGCGAGTATGTTGATTCCTTCTTTGAGAACAATCTTGGGAATTAGGGCATCATTCACCAGACATCATGTATGTACTTTCCTTGTCAAAATGGTGTAGATGAGAGGAAAAACGGTTCTCTCTTAAAAGTTGTTGGGCGACTCCTCACTACACATATGCCCAAACAGTACAGGGGAGATGACCTCACTGCCGAAAATTTGATTAACCGCAAGCCCACTCCCATTTTGGGTAATAAATCTTTTCTAGCTACCTTGATGTATTCCAAACTTTGATATTAAATACATTTGAGATCTCAATAAAAAAAATGATGTGGCGCAAGAGGAAGTTCTCGAGTAATGTTATGTGATATTCGTTCAAGGATTTGTAAAAACGTGCAATAGGCTAACATTTGCCCGCATTGAACAGTATGAATAATTTACCAACATGCATTTCAATGAAACAACACGATTTTAAAATTAAAGACAAAGAAGAGTTATGTTAAATTAAGCAAGCAAAACTCTGATTTTAAAATACATCTATGAAACAGGCATACAAATATGCTAACAATAATCAAGCCACGAATTTTGGGGGAGAGTCATACCATAAGTTCATAAGTGCAGTGAGCACCCAATGGGATGAAGGCTAACTTGGTCTATAAGAACAGTCAAACTGGAACCCTTCCCTGTGGGAGTCCGAGTGATTGCGACATTAGCTTTTCGTTGCAGCAAGGGAGAAGAGGTAGAGGATGACTGTTGGCCGAAGATGGCCGGACGAGGGTAGAAGAAGCCAAATGGAGGCGGGGCAGGGAGCTGGAGGTGAACGACCGGCTGGGATACGTTGAAATCATGGCCTTCAACTCAGATGTCGTCGAACAGGCGGGCGAACAACGGAGAAGGGGTCGCCGGGGATGAGGTGGGCTTCCGGCGACATCGTCGGGGCATGGACGTTGGTGGGATGGCGGTTTGAAGGTGGATCGACGAGATTTGGAGAGAAAAGCTAGTTGGGGAACCGAAAGAACATAGAAAAGTCTTGTTCTTCAGTTATTCCCAGTCTACCTATTCAAGAAGAAACGACTAGTTAATAAAAAGGCTTTTTTTGGTATTAATTATGGGGGCTTCAAATAGGTCGGCTGTTTTATTAGAGGGCATTAATTGTGGGGGTTTCAAATAGTTCGGTTGCTTGGGTATTGGGGAATTTTTAATGAAACTTTAGTGAAAATAAAGAAGGCTAAGTGAGGAATTGGCTTTAGGTATTCTCCCACCATGATAATATAAATTATAATTTAAAAATTATGATTTGCTCTTTTTATTGAAATAATAGAAAGTACTTAATTTTTAATGTCAATTCATTTGCTTGCCTAATTTAACACTACTCATAATTTGATGGATATTTTCAATCATGGTCTTATTGATCGATCACATCAATAAGTCACACAAACGTTGTGCAAGCGCAGTACAAAACACATAGATGCACGGGAAATTAAAGCAAACTAGAGCAAAGACATGTGCTACAAAAATTTAAAAAATATACAGTAAATAAATAATGATACAAATCAGGTTGCATCATACTGTAAATATACCAACACCTTTCTTCCATCCTGTATCTTTAGGTGCTTTTGCTTTGTTCATATCCATTTTATTCACCACTCCAAGCTCGATCCCCGTGCGCTCAAGTGTGTTTTTTTATTGGGTATTCCCCCACCTTAAAATGGTACAATTTCTTCCACCATCCTTCCCAGAAGACCTTTATAAATATGGGTGTCACCATACGTGAATCTCATAATTTCTATGGGACCCCACTTCAGGGGGAGTCTCTACTGGAGAACATTCCAGGGGAATCTCGCAATTTCTATGGGACCCCACTTCAAGGGGAATCTCACAATTTTTGTTTTGAAACACTTACTCTTAGTATTCCATCTTCGTGGCTCTGAATATTTGTGTGTGAACTGGATAAACACTAATTCCTCTGGCATATAGCCCCCTACTCCTCTCATTGATACCTATGATCCAATGGAGACTATTCCTCAGAGAAGAAAAAGTTGCATGTCTATACTAGGAGGGCAAACACACATGCACAACCCACAGCCACCGTGACATCACCAGAACTGTCTTCAGAGTTTGTTGATCTTCTCATTGATCTTGAAGAGGTATTAGATCTTATAGCCAATACCATATATCTCGTTATGTGTCATAGGACTCATTCACAACTTCATATAACACTTAGGTGTCATCCCTAGCCTCGTTTTTTATTCCCTCATTCAAGTAGGATGCATCTGGTAATCATGAATGGAAGAAGACAATGATTGAGGAGATGGTTGCTCCAGGAAAAAAAATTTGTTTGGGTGTAAATGGGTGCTCTGTTAAGCAGAACTCGCATTGCATTATGGAAAGATTCAAAGTCAGACTAGTTGCTAAAGGATTTAAACATATTTCTGGAATTGACTACCAGAAAACTTTTGTACCAGTTGCTAGAATGAACTCAATTAAAGTCATTTTGTTGTGTTGTTTGTAAAGGGTAGGATCTCAACCAATTAGAAGTAAAAAAAACTGTGTTCCACCACGATGATTTGGAAGAGGATGTATATATGTCCTTACCACCAGGCTTTGCTTTTAAAGGATCAGAAGGCAAAGTATGCAGTTAAAGAAAGCTCAATACAACATAAAGCAATCACTGTGTGTTTGGTTTTGTGGTGTTCACAAAGCTATGGTATCTTTTGGTTACAAACGGAGTGATGTTGATCATACCCATACAATATTTGTAGAACACAAGGAATGTAAAGTAACTATTTACATTGTATATGTTGACGATATAGTGATTAATGGTGATGATGCTAAAGAACAATAAACCTTAAAACAATAACTTGATGGAGAGTTTGAGGTTAAAGACCTCAAAAAACTTGGGTATCAAAGTGGAAAGATCAAAACATGGGATTTTCATTTCCCAACAAAAGTATGTCCTTAATCTCCTCGGACAAAGTGGCATGAGTGGTGTAGCCCTGTCGATACACCTATCGAAGCGAATCACAGATTACGAAGGGAGGAAGGAGAAGCTATCCAAGATATCACCAGATATCATAGATTGTGAGGCGCTTAATCTACATATCACACACCTGACCTGACATTGCATACACTATTGTAGTTGTAAGTCAGTTTATGCAATCACCATGGACCATGCATCTCAATGTTGCTCAAAGAATCCGGAGATACTTGAGAAGTGATATATTGTACACATTACGCACAGAGTTGAAAGATTGAAGTGCATACCGATGCAGATTAGGCGGGATTTGTCAATGACAAGCGTTCTACCTTAAGATACTGCAATATGGCTGGTGGAAACCTAGTCACATGGAGGAACAAGTAGCAACAAGTTGTCGCCAAATATAGTGTTATAGATGAGTTTCGGGCTACGGCCCACGGGATTTGTAAAGGACTATGGCCCCGCTTGTCGATGAGTGGCATAGGGCAAAATGAGGAGGGGTATCTTAGACTATTTGGTGGCAGTAAGGAGACTATTAGCATTGCTCACAATCTTGCTTAACGCGATCAAACTATACATATTGAAGTTGACCGATAATATATTAAGGAAAACATTAGCAAGGAGTTATTTGTATTCCATTTGTTCCCTCTGAAGGAGAACTTACTGATGTTCGCACCAGGGGTCTGAGTTGAAGCGTTTATTTTTAATATTAATGGCAAGTTGGGCATGAACAATATCACTAGCCCAACTTAAGGAGGAGAGTTAGAATGTTACACATTATGTTTTTTTTATTTTCCTTTCTACCCATATGTGTATCTCCCCTCTCAGTGAAAGGTATGGGAAAGGTCTCTCCTTTTTGCAGAATAAGATTTCCTTTTCTCCTAACAAAGTTCATGGTCTCACATAAGACAATCAAAAGAATTTGGGTCGTCCGATCTTTACATGAAAGAGGGGGGAGAGAGGATGGGAGAAGAAAAAAATTTCAAGATCTCTTAAAATTACTCAAATTCGTAAGGAGGAACCGGGTGAGAGGGTGTTTTTTTGTAACCATTTTTATTCTTCATTTTTTATCTCTAAAAGAATGTTGTGAAATATATTTATTCCTTCTCAAATTAACAGCACGGGAAAAGCCTAGTATCGTGCACGGGCAGAGACTGTGTGTTACCGATCTGCAGGATGGTGAGCCGCCATGGAGGGTGTACGCGTGAAGACAACGCATGCAGAAGGGCGGTCAAGGCACCGGCGGTTGAACCGGGGACAGCGTCGCACCCGCAGGAGACACGGCAGCGGTTTAAGGAAGGAATTATGAGTATTATGAGTATTTTGGCCTAGGGGCTTTATTGTCTTTTGTTTGGTTGTGTCTCATTATATAAGAGGACTATTGTAACCCTAATATTTTCATCTTTGGATCATCTAACAAGAAAAGGGGGGTTGCTCCTCTCTCAATCTCTCCCTCTCTCTCTCTCACCATCTAACCGGCTCTCCCTCTCTTCTACCGCCGGCTTCCCCTCCGCCCCTAGTGGTAACATTTGGTCCGACCTGCCGCTCCGCCCGCTGCGCCGCCGGATACCCGCATCATGCCGGTCTCCACTCGCAACGTTGCCGACTCCGGCTCTGACAACCCGGACGACCTCCGCGCCCGGGCCGACGCCCGTGACGCCGACCTCGCCGACCTGCACACCTCCGTGTCCGCCCTCCAAGCCACGGCCCTCACCACCTCCAACACCACCGCCGCCATTCTCGCCCGCCTCGAGCTCCTCCTACCCGCGTCGCCCACGCTAGCCGCCAACTCCTCCACCTCCCTCCTTGGCCAGCCCCCCGCTCCGCCGACCATGGCGGTCGAGCCGCGCCCCGCGCCTATGCCGCACCCCGCGGGCCGGCCTCCCCTCGCCTTGGAGTTGCCCTCATTCTCGGGCGTCGATCCTATGGGGTGGATTGCGCGAGCCGAACAATTTTTTGATCTCCACTTTGCCGTCGGCGAGGATAAGGTGAGCACCGCCATCGTCGGCCTCTCCAGCTCCGCCTTGCATTGGGCGCGTTGGCTACGCCAGACTCAAACCCAGATTTCATGGCCGGAATTGAAGAATGAAATAATTCAACGCTACGACGCGCGGTACTCCGGCTCCGCCATCGAGCACCTATGCAGTGTTCGCCAATCGGTCGACCTTGATAGCTATATTGATGAGTTTGTGGCGCTGGTTTCCCATGTACTCGGGCTGCCTCCGGATCACTATTTGGGTTTTTTCCTGCAAGGTCTACGTCCGGCTATTCGCTCCTGCCTCCGCACGCATCAACCCCACACCGTCTCGGCCGCCATTGATCTCGCCCGTGCCGTGGAGGCGGATTTGGGCATCCGGCCCGCGTCATCGGCCATGACCATTCCTCCGACCCACCACCGCGGCCGACCGCACCGCGGGAGGGCGGCCCTCGCACTCCTCTCCCAGGAGGGCCTCGCCCAGGTCGCGGCCCGCCGCACCGTATTTCGGACGCGGACTACAACGACCTCCGCAAGCAGGGTTTGTGCTTCCGTTGCCGCCAACCGTACTCGCCCAACCATGTTTGCTCAGTGAAAGAATTTCACGCCTTGTTCGGCGACGACTGTTTTGAGGAGACGCCCACGGAGGTCGATGACCCGACCGCTGCTTTGGCCACTGACCCTCCCATGCCGGACGGGGATGGCATTCACTGTTTGGAGCTCCCTTACTTTTCGGTCGGCGGTATCACGGGCCCACGCACGATGAAGCTCCGCGGCCGCCTCCAGGACCGTGACCTCATTCTCATGATCGACAGCGGCGCCAGCCATAACTTCATTTCGGACGATCTAGTGCGCGAGCTGGCACTTCCCTTCCAACCGTCCCCGGCGTTCACAGTGTGTTTGGGGGACGGTCGTCGTCGGCCGACGCAGGGCATCTGTTCGGCGTTGACGATAGCCCTCGGCCCCTGCGTGGTGACATCCGACTTTTACATGTTTGGGCTCGGAGGCCTTGACGCCATACTCGGCGTGGCTTGGCTCCAAACACTTGGCGACGTCCGGGTCAATTGGGCCACAATGACTATGCAGTTCCAGCAAGGGCCCATTTCCCACTGCCTTACGGGCGACTCCACCCTCCTTCGGACGCCGGTTTCGTTCCGCGCCCTGCAGCGTACCTCCGAGGTGGATTTCTCCGCGTGGCTTTGGCCGCTTCAGGGCGCCGAGGCCGACCTTTCCCCACCTCCCGAAGACCTCCGCCACCTCCTACAAGAGTTCGACGATCTCTTCGAGGCCCCGACCGGCTTGCCCCCGGTCCGCCCTACCGACCACGCCATAGTTCTCCGGTCGGATACATCCGCGGTGTCCGTTCGTCCATACCGCTACGGTCATGTTCAGAAGGACGAGATCAAAAGGCTCGTCAAGGAAATGCTATTGGGAGGTATCATTTAGCCGAGTGCGAACCCTTTTTCCAGCCCGGTCCTTCTCATGCGCAAGAAGGACGGTAGTTGGCGCTTCTGCGTCGATTACCGTGAACTCAACAAGGCAACCGTCGCCGACAAGTACCCGATTCCCGTCATTCAAGAGCTTTTGGACGAACTCCACGGCGCCACCTTCTTCACCAAGCTGGACCTTCGGGCCGGCTATCATCAGATTCAGGTCCGGCCCGAAGACGTGCCCAAAACAGCTTTTCGGACGCACGACGGTCACTTCGAGTTTTTGGTAATACCGTTCGGGCTGACTAACGCCCCGGCCACCTTTCAGGCTACCATGAATGACATTTTTCGGTCGGTACTCCGTAAGCATGTTCTTGTTTTTTTGATGATATCTTGGTATATAGCTCTACTTGGCAGGCGCACCTCCAACACGTCAGGGCCACCCTCCTCACCCTTCGGCACCACCGCCTCGTTCTAAACAAAAAGAAATGCACCTTCGGCTCCCCGAAGGTTTAGCCATACTATTGCGCCAATGGGGTGGCCATGGATAAAGACAAGATTCGGGCGGTGCTGCACTGGCCGACGCCCACTTCAGTCTGCGAGGTGCGGGGCTTCTTGGGCCTCACCGGCTATTACCGGCGGTTTATTCAGGGATGCGGCACCTTGGCCCGTCCGCTTACGCAGTTGCTGAAATCTTCAGAGGAGGGTCCCTTTGAGTGGTCTGCCGCCGCCTTGGCGGCTTTTACGGCCCTGCAGTCCGCCCTCATGCACAGGCCGGTTCTGGCCATGCCCGATTTTCATCAACCGTTCATCGTGGAGTGCGATGTCTCGGGGACCGGGGTCGACGCGGTCCTCATGCAATCAGGCCGTCCCATTGCTTATTACAGCTGTGGGTTCTCGCCCTCCCTTCGCAGCCGCTCAGCCTACGAAAACGAACTCATGGCTCTCGTCCTTGCCGTGCAACATTGGCGCCCGTATCTCCTGGGTAGGCCGTTCGTCGTTCGGACGGACCATCATAGTCTCCGTTACCTTCTCCAGCAGAAAATTTCCACACCCGCACAGCAACTGTGGGTCGCCAAACTGCTGGGTTACGACTTCTCGATCGAGTTTCGTTCCGGCAAGACTAATCGGACGGTCGACGCTCTCTCCCGCCAACCACAAGCGTCGGAGCTCGCGGCCCTGACTCGGCCCGTGTGGGAAGAGGGCGCGGATATTCAGGAGGGAGTCGAACGGGATCCCGTGCTGGGCCCTATTCGTACGACTCTCATCGTCGAACCGGCCGCTCACCCGCCGTACTCGCTCATCGGAGGTCGTTTGTTCTACCGCGGCCGCCTCGTCCTCTCCGCTACTTCCGGGTGTATTCCGCGGTTGTTGGAGGAATTCCACACATCGCCGACCGGCGGCCATGCCGGAGCATTCCGCACCTACCGCCGCCTCTCCGCCTCATTGTTTTGGTCGCATATGTTTCGTCAGATGAAGGCTTATGTCGCCGCCTGCCTCCCTTGCCAGAAGGCCAAGTATGAGTCCTTATTTCCGGGGGGCCTTTTGCAGCCCCTTCCCGTGCCCGACCGCATTTGGGAGGACATCGCTATGGATTTTATCACCCGGCTACCGTATTCGGCCGGGTTCGACTGCATTTTGGTGGTCGTCGACCGCCTCTCGAAGTACAGCCATTTCATTCCTCTCCGCCACCCACACACGGCCTCCACCGTTGCGGACGTTTTTATTGCCGAGATCGTACGACTTCACGGTTTCCCGCGGTCTATCGTCGGCGATTGGGACCCCCTCTTCTTGAGCAGTTTTTGGACCACTCTCTTCCGCCTACAGGGCACTCGCCTTCGGATGAGCACCGCCTACCACCCCCAAACGGACGGGCAGTCTGAGGTCCTCAATCGGTGCCTTGAAACATACCTTTGTTGCTTTATTGGCGAGCGGTCGGGCACCTGGGCAAAATGGCTTCCATGGGCCGAATATTCCTACAACACAGCTTATCATTACGCCGCCAACACCTCCCCCTTCGAAGCAGTCTACGGCCGGTCCCCTCCTTCCAATATCCGGTACCTTCCGAGTGAGTGCCCCGTGGCCGGCCTCGCAGCTCACCTCCAAGATCGCGACACCATTCTCGACAGCCTGAAGCAACACCTCCGCCATGCCCAAGCCAAGATGACATCCTTCGCCAACCGGAAACGCCGAGACTTGCAGTTCGCCCCGGGCGAGCGGGTGTTCATTAAGCTCAATCCTTACCGCCAGCTCACAGTCTCCCGCCGCGCTTGCCCCAAGCTGGCAACACATTTCTTTGGCCCGTTCGAGGTGCTCAGTCGGATTGGTGTGGTGGCCTACCGCCCCCGCTTACCGGACGGCAGCCGGATTCACCCCGTGTTCCACGTCTCGCAGCTCAGGCGGGTCATCGGCGATCACCCCACCTTGGACCGCATTCCCGCCGACCTCGACTTCTCCGGTTCGGCACCCTTGTACCCGGCGGCGATCTTGGAAGGTCGCTCCCCCCATCCCGGCACTGGTATACCCGAGGAAATCCGGGTGGCTTGGCGACATCGGCCCCCATCGACGAGCACCTGGCTCCACCGCGAGGATTTTCGGCGTCAATTTCCTGACTTCTTCCTTGAGGACAACGCGAATTTCCCAGACGGCGGCATTGTTACCGATCTGCAGGATGGTGAGCCGCCATGGAGGGTGTACGTGCGAAGACCACGAATGCATAAGGGCGGTCAAGGCACCGCGGTTGAACCGGGCGACAGTGTCGCACCCGCAGGAGACACGGCAGCGGTTTAAGGAAGGAATTATGAGTATTATGAGTATTTTGGCCTAGGGGCTTTATTGTCTTTTGTTTGGTTGTGCCTCATTATATAAGAGGACTATTGTAACCCTAATATTTTCATCTTTGGATCATCTAACAAGAAAAGGGGGCTGCTCCCTCTCCTCTCTCTCTCTCTCACCATCTAACCGGCTCTCCCTCTCTTCTACCGCCGGCTTCCCCTCCTCCCCTAGTGGTGACACAGTGCAACTACTTTGGGTGTGCGGGGGGAGTCTCATCCCCATCTAAAGCTTCTACAAACGGGCGGAGCCTGTTCACAACCAAGAGCAGTTGTGCATGGGTGCAGCCCTAAAATATCTTGCAATGCTTCTCTCTCCTCCTAGATTGTGGGTTTAATTCTTCCCTTTCACTAAATGACTTTTTTTGGGAGAGAGAGAGGGGGGGAGTGAAGGGGCTAATATATTGAACTCAGAATTTCAGAGATCTAAATTAAGTTATAAATTCACTTAGAAAAGATACTAGATTAGTTTCTTATAAGTTATAACTGCATACATAATCAGGTAATACCAAAATTTGTTGGTATGAAACATGATTACTATAAGTTATATAGTCTTCTAGACATGCACAAACCTAATTGATAAACGATGAAAAAAGATCTGATCAAGTAGCAAAGAAACTGAAATATTATAATCAAATAAAACATACTGAAATATCTAAGAAAATCATGAAAAAATTATTACCTTCTCATTAAGATCGTGAAGAGGCGGACCATGAATCTTGCCCCCAACATAAGGCGCACCCATAGGGAATCTTTCAACCAACTGATGGGCCATCAAATCATCAAGTCCATGCTTTTCATAACTCATGAAAGCACCTAGTGCTCCTAGAAATCCCTCATGCCGCAGAAACATGGCCTGTGCCTGTCCTTTGGACCTAAGAAAAAGGCCAATTTACAAACGAAAAAGAAAAAAATAGTTTTAGGTGCTATGCTAAAATCTAAACATCCAACTTAAAATCAATTGGTTATGAGTGGAGTGGCTAAAGATATTTTCTGCACAAGGTACATGTGTTTTCTAACGTGGAACTATATTCTCAACAGTGGTATTTCACAAGGAAAACCAAAAAAGTGCTGGCATTGTTTGAAGAACAAACTGCTATAGTATATGAGATAAAATGATATGCAATATCTGAAAATAGTTTATAATAAAAAAATATAAAGCTGTCAAATTACTCACAATGAAAAGAAAATCAATATCAAAATAATGGACAAACAATACAAATTATGTGATGGCTCAAGTACCAGAAATGCACTGCAAAAGATATAGTATCCATAGTGTAAGCATGACCACGAATGAAAAATCCTCCAAAAAATATCCTTTTGAGATCATAGCGAAGAGCATTCAAGTATGAGATCTACAAAAAGAAATGAATAAGAATGATTCTTTTATATCCGTGAAAAAAGAAATTAACAATGGAAAATCAGTCTTAAAAATAGGAGGATTTTTTTAAAAATTTTAAACTACTTATCATGATTAGCAGCATTAAGAAGAAAAGAGACACATAAGATAAATATGGATGAAACTGATAGTCAGCAAAATTGCATTATACATGGGTTATATAAGGTACGAACTAATATTTTTTGTAATTGTAATGATTTGTTTAAGAAAATCTATTTAGTAAATTGAATCTGAAAACACACACGAGTAAGGACCAAGAGTAAACACTTTTGACAACATTGCTTATCTTAATAACTAAATACAGAATAAAAATTAATAACAAATGCAGATAGAAATCAAGGAAAGATAAGTTCCAAGAGATCAATTAAAAAGCTTCTACAGTAAACTTGCAGAGAAAAAACACACTAAGTGTATTATTAAGCATAAACAGGACACCTGCCCGATGTTGTATGATATCATTCGGAGGAGAGACAGTGAAATATCTTCAGGCCTATAATCCATGAGCTCCTCAGATTTTGAAATGATCTTTCCAAAACTTGAGGCAATGGTGGATGCTGAAAGGCCAAACTGCAATATGTAGATTTTTGATAATACTAAGTAATATAATGCATTTTGCAGATAAAGAAACAATTCACCATAATTAATATCTATGTATTATGTTCCTACAATCCTACTTGAAATCAACTAGAATCTTTCAACATAAAACAAAGCTTATTGCATTCAACGCATTCACAAAAAAACAGAAGTAAAGAACATTGCAATGGTGCATGTTTCAGTATCTAAGTTGCCATTTCCATAAATAATATGAAATAGCGACACAAGAACCATGGGTGTACTCAGGTTAAGACATGCCCAGGAACGTGCCCAGGTGTGAAAATAGAAGAATTCCGCCTCAAGCTTGCATTTCCTTTTTGATCTAACGAACGCCTGGAATCAGGATCAACCAAGACCATTGCTTGGGCCCTAATCTTCCACTGCGTCTATGGGTGCTCCTGCTTCCTCCTCGTCGTCCACTCGTCCTGATGTCTTCATCCCCGAGTGGCCAGGTAGCAGGTATCTTCTTCACCACCGGACCGCCCCTACTTCGATTTGAAATTTCTTCAATTTCAATGTATCTTCTTTCTCGAGTAAGTATCATCTCCGACCCTCCTCCTCTCCTTCAATTTCCTAGAGGCTGCAGCAGTCAGCAAAAGTGCAAAACCAATCATCAAAAGCAGCTGAGCAGGTATCATTTTAGATTCCAGTCACCTTCTTTCGATTCCAGTCATCTTCTTTATTTAGGGCTTCGATTTGTGTTTGAGATCTTCAATTTCCACATATCTTCTTTAAATTTTCTGGGTTTTTTACGGTGGATTTTCCACCAAAAACAAGCATCCAGTCATCTTCTTGATTTAGGACTTGAATTTGTGGCTTGGATCTTCAATTTCTAGTATCTTCTTTCGATTTCCTGGGTAATACTGTGGATTTTCAAGTGAATATAAATTTCATACCAATTTAAGTTCATGTAATTTGAGATAAATAATATAGATGAGTCCAAATAATTATCTTATAATTAAAGAGAGTCCAAGTAATTAGTTGTTGCAAAATTGTTCGGAATACTCCATTTTTTGCCCACAATTCTTATGTTTTAGTCTTCACTTGCAAAATGGTTTTATATTATGTTATTAGCTTATTATTCTTATGGGTGGGAAATTGATATTTGATAATTGGTGGCACCTTCTGCAGTGTGATTATTTGTGCAATGGAGAAGTTTTTTCAAAAGTAGGATAAGGTCAAAGTTCTGTGAATTCGCAAGAGTTAGTTTCAACGGATTAAAAACATCGAGTAGAAGAGTTTAAACTAGAAGATTTATCTTCTGATCCGGGTTTAAGACACCCTAATAGCTCATATGATGTCTGTTAATAATAGTCCCACACTGTCAATCCACTCTGCTCTGGTCTGTTTATATGGCAAGGCAACTCTCACCTGTTGAGCCGGTTTTTCAGGTTGAGTTAGGCCAAACCTAACATGGTATCAGAGGGAGCGTTCTCTCCACTGCGATCTCAATAACCTTAACCGCCCAGTCCGCCCTGCCCGCCCTTCCTTCTCCACTTCTCCTGCGGATTGTGCGCCTATCCGCTCCGGTCTCCTATCCATGCGCTCGGCGATTTGCAACTCTGCATACTGCTTCTCCTCTCCCACTCCGTGGTTCCACCCTCTTCAGGGTTCTTATAGCCACCTTTCTCTCTGCTTCGTGGGGTCCACCTCTTTTTCTATCCGTTGTGGATTCAGCTCTTGTCCGTTGCGAGCTCCCCTCCTCTATTGCTTGTTTCCTCTGCTCTCCTAGTCTTCTCTTCTGTTCGCTCGAGCATCCCTGCTGCGCGCAGCATCTTCATCTCTTTGCTTGTCGCGCGGTCTGTCAAACCGCTGTGGATTCTTTCTGTCCAAACCGTGCGGACTGTTTGTATTCGCGCTGTTTCTCTCTCGCGCTGCAATTTTTCTATCCGCGCGGACTGTTTCTCTCTCGCTGCGGCTTCTCGCGGACTGCTTGTATCCGCGCGGTTCTCTCCCGCTTGTACGCTCTCTGACTGTTGTCGGCTTCACCTTGACCTGGCGGTTTCGCTTTTGTTTCCTCCCACTAGTCGCGAACTGACTACTCGCTGGTGTCCGGCTTTATCGTGCGGACTAACTCAACCTGAAAAACTGGCTCAACAGGTGAGGGTTGCCTTGCCATATAAACAGACCAGAGCAGAGTGGATTGGCGGTGTGGGACTATTATTAACATCCCCCCTCGCCCATAGCATGGATTGACCGGACGGAACCTGGATACAGAGCTCATGGGCGGATCGGACGGAACCGGACAGAAACTGGGTGGAACCTCCCTCTGATATGTTGCAAGAGCTCAAAAACTTGTATGTATTGCTTGTGTATGTAAATACAAAGAGAGAATACAAATATATAGGAGGAAGAAGAGAGAAGATAATCATATACAAGGTGTGGGACTAAAGGAGGAGAGAAGATAAAACAATAAAAGAGGGCCCAATAATGGGCCCTTTACATGGGCTATTTTAACAATGTCAATGTTCAAGACTCAATAAGAACATATTATTTGCAAATAGTTTCTTTCCAACCTCATTTAGATACTTTCCTCAAACAGAAATCGGACACAAAGCTCGTCGTATCAATGAGAATTGGTATGACTTTAAAGGTTGGTTAGAGTACAGTAAAACAAAGATGCAGTATTTTGCCTTTATTATTACATTTTTTTTCCCAAAGAGGGTGTGTGCCTACTTTTGTCAATAGAGGTTTTAGATATTAGAAAGATAAGACGATAAGGATATGATGGCGCTAGCAGTATGAAGTTCAAAGGGTTAAAAGCTTTAATTATGCAAAAAAATAATTGTGTTTTCTACGTTCATTGGTTTGTACATCAACTATAATTGGAAATACTAGTTGTTGCAGAAGGGAATTCTGAAATTGCTGAGTTTTTAACTCTTATTAGCATGATATTGAATGTTGTTGGTGGCTCCAATAAACATCGTGATTCTCTCAGAGCATTGGAAGTTGATCGAGTTGTTAGAGAACTTGGTCGCAATGAGTTAGAAAGTGGTCGAAGGTTGAATCAACCTTTGGAGAATAAAGAGCTGGAGACACAAGATGGAGTTCATATTATGGTACAATTTTAAACTTCAATCGTATGTTTTTTCTACTGTTGATGTTCTTGAGATTATCACAGCTGATGAGGCGGATGGAAACCAAATAGGAATGGCAAGTGCATTATTACAAGTTATTTTGAATTTTAAATTTGTTTTTGTTCTTCATTTGATGAAGAATACTTTAGCAAAAACACATGAATTATCACAAGTCTTTCAAATGAAAGATCAAGACATTGTCAACACAATGCATTTTTAAAATTTGTCAAAGATATTATTAAAGATGAGAAATGACGAAGTCGAGTGGCAATCCTTCATTGTTGAAGTCTCCTCTTTCTGTAATAAACATATCATAGAAGTTCCCAATATGAATAAGAAGTTTGTTTAGTCAGGTAAATCAAGACACAATGCACGTGAGATTACAAATACACATTACTTTAAGATTGAAAATTTTAATGCAGTGCTAGATTAGATGTTAAATGAGTAAAATGATTGTTTTGACAAAGTATATGGAATTGCATTTATATGCAGCTTGTCTTAACCCAATGGATCAATTTAGTTCTTATGATAAGCAGAAACTAGTTGTCTTGCAGAACTATATTCATATGATTTTACTCAAATAGAGTTGTAGTTACTTGAAGGTTAGCTTGACATATATATTTTTGACATGTGTTCAACACCGACGGACAGATTTTTCCAAGATTAAAGGAATCATCGGACTTCTTAAAAGTTAGTGGAATTAAACAAGCAAGATAATTATTAGTTAGTTTTTCGACTGTTGAAGTTGACATGTCTCTTGCCGATTGCAACGACTAGTGTTGAAAGGATCTTATTTGCGATGAATATAATAAAGAATCATTTGCAAAAATGAATGGAAGATGAATGGGTGAATGATTGTTTGATTGTTTACGTTGACAAAGATGTCGGGGATACAAATACAACTAAAACAATTATTTCACGCTACCCGAGTATATGACAACGCAAGTATCTTGTTCATCTGTAAATTTTTTGTGAAGTTTTGTTTCTGTAACTTGTATACTTTTTTAATGTTATTACTCAAAAAATAGAATATTCATCTTGTATGCTTTGATTTTACATTGTTGTATGAGCAATAAAAAATTTGAATAATAATTTTAACAAAGATTTGCATATTAAAATTTATTGTGCTTATGGTGCGCTAAAATCCTAGTCCCACCCGTGACAAGAACTACTGAAAATATAAATGAATAGTAGTAAGAGCAATGCAGTCCAACCCATACAACTGGATATCTTCAATAGAGACTCTCAAACATCAAAAAGACTTGCAGAAGATTGAAAGGATGAGAGATGAATTATATATAATAAATGAGAAATAGATAATCATTGGCTTAGGACAGTCCGGTTAGCAAACTGTTTTCACATATCCTGAGAAAATTACATGAAGCCTACCACCACAAATTCACTAAAAATGGTCAAAATTGTAAGAAATCTTACATTTCAATTCTGATATAAAGGACACAAATGTTAAATTTCTGATATTCAACAAGGTTGATTTTGAATATCAAAAAAAGGAAAGGCTATCCGACACAATATCAGACTAATGATGTGCATGAAAAACTGAGGAAAAAATCATTTCATACAAGTTCTTCATTTAGAAACAAGTTGTATTTCCTCTTTCTTTGTACCTGGACTGGACCTATATGTGGCTTATTCAGTATCCATGACTATGGTATTCCCAAGGACTAGCAGAATCGAATTAGTAAAATTCTTGGGTCATCTCAATAGGTTCAGAATCTGCATGCTTTCTGGATCTCAAAACGCACGTCCACATATCCACAGAAGAAAGTATTTTCATAATGGATGATATTTGAAACCATGATTTGTTGATATATGGTATAAATCCGGATGATTTGGGGATTTTGGGCAATCTTGGGAATATGGGAAATTCTGAGAAGTTTAGCTATCATCTTCTTTAAAGGGTGTCATAATTTGTATGTGTATTCTTTTAACATCAATTCTAGATGAAAAGAGAAGATAATATCGGTCAGGTCTCCAAAAATAAAAAGGTTAATCCCAACAAATTGATTCAGACTATGCCAACTCTTAAGAATACAAACACCAATTAATGAACTGGAACACAAGAACTCAATTAAGCTTTCCCATATTTAAGAACCATAGAAATACCTTGGAATAGTCCATCCCACCATATATGTCTCCAACAAGCATGTCAATGTTACTGTTATCTCCTTTTTGACTTAGCTCTAGCAGTTCATCAAAACTAGAAAATAACCAAATAGCAATTGAAGAATAAAAATGACAACAGAAATTTGTAGCTTAGTAATTAAAAGGAAATAAAACCTCTTGCACTTTGTTAACAGCCTTCCCAGCCCCCAATAAGTACCACCTCCAACGTTGGTGCCACTAATTCGCTGAAATTTCCCTTCCCCGTCTACCTACAAGTAATTTGATATTAAATAGCTTAGAATGCTGCAAAATAATCAATATGAAAGATGATTAAAGAGAATAGATATCACTCATGAGTATTACTTTGATGATGCTGACTCCAGAACCAATATTAACAAGAAGGAAAGGAAACAAATCATGTTGATCTATCTGCACAAACTCCTTCCGGCCTTCCATATGTGTAAAAGCTTCATGTCGGATTGCCTGCACAATAAGCCCAAAATTGCATTTACGTTGGTGATATTATACCTGTTGGAAAATTTACTTTTATAATACTAATTATTTTTCAATTTTCTTTAGAAATAAATAATATAATATTTTAATGATATTTTCCCTAAATGAAAAACAAGTATTTAGAAAGGCATGAAATTAATACAATAAAAAGTTAAGGAATCGAGCCTGGGTAAAGCGTGTGATCACTGCCCTAAAGAAGTTGCACCACCCTCCGGCAGGGCTTTCAACCGATGCTCACTTCTCTAAGGTACAACACCCTGCTGGATGCTGAAACTCCGATGTGTGCGGACACCGAAGAAGCACAGAATACCTGAACTTCCACTGGATGAAGCAAACGTAAAATAACTAGAAAATATATTGAGAGATATAAGAGTATAGGAAGAAAGATGAGAAAATATTGTGTATAGAGGTATCATATTTTGAGAACTATTTATAAGCTAAAATATCAATTTCATAAGTTACTAAAATATTAAATTATGATAATTAATAATATATATTAATTATGTCTTATTATTATTATTAATGTTTTTAACATCAAACGTTTCTTTAATATAGTATATATATGTTATAGTTAACTTTATAATTAATATAGTATTTATTATATATTTAACATAAATAACATTAAACAGTTATAATATTAAATAAATGTAACATATCATAACTTATAAAATAATAATATAGATTTATGTTTTTAATTTTTATATCATAAATAAAATAAATAACTTTTATTGATAAATATATTAAATATTTTGAGCTTTTCTCCATTAAGTGAATAAAAAATTCCAACAATCCCCCACAAAAACGAAAAATATCAAACAATATTAAGTAATAGATAAATAAATAAAAAATAAATATTTGCTTCATCCAGTTGTATCTAATGCAATGGGTATAGGTGAAATGATTACCTTGAACCTACACTTAGCACTTATTATCTCTATTGAAGAACATAATGTGCTAGAAGGCTTGAATTATATTCATTTGGCCAATAGATAAAATAAGCATACATTAGAATGGTCATTCTTTAGGTTATGGCGGTGGGCACTTTAATGGTCAGGCGCATCTCTTGATTTTCATGGAGGTTATTAGGGCTCAGACCAAATCCCAAAGTCGCGGTCTCACGACTACCCCCACATAGGTGGCACCTCAAGAGATATTTGTAACACAGATCTCGCAAAATTATGCCTTTGGCAACCATTAAGGACTAAGCGTCACAACCTATACCGTTACGTGGAGCACTTTTCACCATAGAAATGAGGAGAGAAAGATACATCTATCTTCTTTAATTTGTGTTCCTCACTTGGCTACACCAATAGTTTCGTTTCTACCACATTGAACCTAATTCATGGGATCTACAATCACATAGGTTGGGTATCCACCATTGGTAGCAAACTTATGTGGGCTTAAGCTTCATTCTTCTCGATGATTTATTTATCACATTTTGGTACAAACTCTTTGTGAAATTATCAGCCAGATTTAATTCTGACTTTACTTGTGTTGTGATATCACATTCTTCCTTCTTTTGCTTCATGTACTTGTACCTGAATCTCATAAACTTATTCATCTTTGAATTAGATATATCAAAATCAATTAAAACAATCAATAAGCAAGAGAATTGACATATGAATGTGAAATATGACTATACTTGAAGGTTAATATACGATCTTTTGTTTTTATTTTCAAGACAACATCACAACTTCTAAAATATTGTTATATAAATTTCATATACTCAATAATTAGTAATGAAAATGCATTTGCACTATTAACGGAGGCATAACTAATAAAAAAAATCGAAAATTTTAAGACTTATCTATTTTATTTTAAGTTTGGGGAAAGAACTTTAGCTATGTACCTCCACACTTTAAGAATCCAAAGGTTTGATTTTTTAGACTTAAATAATTTGTCGGTGAAACTCATTTGCTTTTCAACTTCGGCATTACTTTTTTAATAAATAAGCAAATGTAAAAATATAATTTTTGAAGTGATCTATTGAAGTTACAAAATAACCTCACCTTTATCAGGTTGACGAATTGAATCACAAATTTTAGAATAAATAAATTACAATTGTGCAAATGTTTTATTTATGATCTTAAAATGTTTTCTTGCAAATTAGAGTGTACACAAATTTTGTATATAGTATTAGATAACATATTTATCTTAGGTAATAGATCTAAATTTTTTTCATTTTTCATATTCGAAATTTACATGCCCTAATCTAACATGTCACATACCACTCTCTCTTTCTCTAATAATAATAGACATCGATGTTTGGCTTCGGCACCGAGATGACCAAAGAATGGGCTTCATTACTCCATTCTTCAATGTCTCCCTCGCCCTGTATTTATAGATTCCTAGGGGCAATGGACGGCTATGATTGGTTGAACATCCAGACTCAAAAATACAAAAAATTGCAACTCAAAATAAAAAATAAAAAGAACAAACAATGATACGATCGTCGATCCGCATAAGATGAACGGTTCAGATCATCGTGCAAGTCGATCGCGATCCCCATCAACCCCTCTCCCACTCTCTCTTTCTCTAAATGTTTATGTTAGATATTTGGGGGTTTGTAAAACATGATGAGGTGGGATTCTATTTGAACGGCTGAAGGATGATGTTGTTGTAATCTGCTAGAGGTGTTGGTCTAGCTGGCGAATATCAATCTGAGGGACAACTGCTACATGAATATGCTGGGGTTTCCTTTCCTTTCCTTTATCACCCTCTATTGGAATAAATGTGCCACTACCATGAAGATTGTGCTTCGAGAATGAATGTGCCTTCAAGAATAAATGTGTTTAATGAGTATGTTGGATGGTCTGAAAAGATAACTCATACATTAAATTAGAACCCCGTCAGCTGCCAATATTTTTTTCCTTCCCCACTAAAAGTCAAATCCCACTTTCTTCCCTCCCTCTCTTTTTGCACCCCTTTTATTTCTGTTTGGTCGTACCACCCCCACCCCCCTTTATTTTTTCTAGCTGCCACCCCTCCTATCATCACTGTTTCACTTTAACAGACACCGATTTTGCCCTCCTTTCTTATTTTTATTGAGCTTCTCTTATTCACCAAATGTTGCACGCTCCCTCCTTTTCATTTTGCTTTTATTTTCTCACACGAAGCTGTATCATTCTCCTTTTTCTGAAAATGCCCCCATCCAACCGGTATTAACAACAGACGTTCGAAACGACTCCAACAAAAAAGTAAAACTCGACCTTGGAGACGGTCAATTTTCAAGAGCGATGGTATGTTACCCTCACGCATTCGTCGGAGCAGCCACGCCTCATCGAGACCACCGGAGCGCGCTTTTGGAGACCGTCATGATTTGGCAATTAATTAGTATTAATTAATTGGTTAATATTAATTAATTAACATTAATTAATTGGTTAATATTAATTAATTAATATTAATTAATATTAATTATATTAGTTATATTAAATGTTTTATCTTATTAAGTGGGCCCTTTCTCATCTATAAGGGAGAGGGGTAAGAGTGTTTTGAGCATCTTTTGGAATCACTTATTTCAGGCTCTTTAAGAGTATGGCTCTTTGGAGGACCCAGCCTCTAAGAGTTGGTTGGAGCTTGCTTCGGATTATATTTTGTATGCTAGTTTTCATATTAATGCATTATTGTGTTTGTTCTCTCTACTTCTAGAACGCGTAACTTTGAGCTCCATAACAAATTGTTTCTTATAAGGTTCTTATGGTGTAATAAGGTAAATAGAAACACATGCATACAAATAAATAAGTGCACGGCTTGTTATGTATATCCTCCTACGAATGCCCACCTCGCGTCAATAGGAACCCAGAGCCGCTTCTCTTGAAGTTATCTTTTTTATTTATATATATATATATATAATTTAGTTTATCTTATATGTTATAGTCCTTCAATAAAATGTGAGGTTAGTGTACCGGTTTAGGTATCTCATATCTTTGTACGATGGATTTAGTCCTAGAGCTAAGGATACCAACCATTGATTGTATCTTGGTGAGACAATGTCTCTCGAAGTGTTGATGTAATCTTGTCTTATCCGTGCAATCTATCAATTACGGGTGAAGTCATAGAACATTGGTCTCTTCGTCAAAAGGTGGTCGGAGTCTTACCTGGCATACATCGAGAGGATTCTGATCCCTATTCATCAGAAGATGAATTCTTTCAAGCCGAGGAGATTGATGCGGAGCAGAAACGAGAACTTACAGTGGAGGACGAGTTTTGGGCATGTTCGGGGCTGATTGGTGACTTTCCATATATGGCGTGCCCAGGTCGACGATCGGACTCCGCAGATGTGTACGGATTCGCGTTGCGAATCGATTTGATATATTATTTCACTATGTTTGCATTTATTTTGTTGTATTTGGGTAGCCTCGCCTCCGGCCAATCATAGTCGTTTATGGGCGATGCCCTAATCTTCTATTAATTATAAATAGACCTCTTATGGGCTTGTATCTCCCTCCCCAAGGTACCCCCTAACCCTAGCCCTCATTCTCCCCCTCCGAAACCCGCATCTGCAGCCCCTACAACCCCCAAAACAGCCTGCTTGTCTGCTGCCCAGAACTCCATTTCCTATTCATATCTACTATTGCAATATTGCATAATGAAATTTACTATTCCTAAGCTATAGTTTCAAAACAACCACAGTTGGTTGTTCTCCTCCCCCAGCCGCCGGCCTACAGCCCTTGCCACCGCCTGCCACCGCCAGTTCCAGCACCCTCCACAGCAGCCGAACCCCTCTTCCAGTATATCCATTGTTGCCGCCCCTTTGCTTCCCTCCCAGCAGTCCACCGCCAGGCTGCCCCTCCTTCCTCAGTTGCCCCTCAAACCCTAGACCCTCCTCCTTGCCGCCAACCCCTCCCACCCCGTGGAACCACTTCCAACAGCCTCCCCATCCGGATTTGTCCAGATCTGGACAAACCAGTCCCCGATCCGTCAATTCCCTCGCCCGTCCCTCATTCCCTAGCCCGGATCCGCTCTCAAATCATCGGATCTACCCTTCCCTGCCCGGATCTACCCTTACGTGGTCGGATCAATCTATTTCTGATCCTATTCCACCATCCATCGCTGAGGACAGCCACCTACATCGCTTCTCACGCCTCCGGTTCCACCTCAAATCGTCGCGCACGCATCTCCGGCTCTGAATTCTTCAGTGTCTTGGGCAGCCCACTATTTGGTGAGATTTTGTTGTAATTGATTATTATTTTCAGCATTTTTATATTGGATTGGATCACTATATTAGTTTGGATATTTTGTATTGTGATGGATTGTTAGATAATTATCGTGATTTGCAGGATTTATTCGTCGCGCGGTCTTGCTTTGGCCCTCCACGCGGAGGAAAGTCTAAGCTTGCTTTTGCCCAAATAAATTATCCTGGCTTGCTTTTGAATTATTTGTGTGGGATGTTAAAGTTTATTATTCGATTGTGATTTAATCCGTCGGGCTTTGCATAACATGTAGGGTTAGGTCGCAGATTTCCCGCCGCCTATAGATTCGCCCTGCGTCACAGGGTATGCTCGAAGAGAGAGAGCTATGCGATCTTTTAACAAGGAAAGATGAAAGATTCTAACACATTGATACTACCATTCCAACATCACTTGCTTTAAATAGGCTTACAAGACTCTAAATGATAACCATTAACTATTAACTCCTAACAACTAATAATGACTCGAAAACAACTTGAAATAAAGATGACTAGGCATGAAGCCTCTAAGGCTCTAACGACAACTAGGCCCGAAACGCACAACAATGTTCTCCCTTATCCTCATTGAGTTGTCTAGGAATAGGTAATACAACTAGATTAAGCATATATGGAATATATCGCGTAGCTAACAAACACAGCTAGACAGTTAAAAAATTGGATATGCAACATACCAAATTACATGATACAAAGTAGTAGTGATGAAGCTAATTAATTATGAAAATGTAAGTCATTTCATAGTAATTCAGAAAACAACTTGAATCACTTCTAAAAATTTGGACACATCTACGAAACAACAAAAAGGGAAAACATTTAATTAAATGGATGCAAGGAGGTACAAAGTTTAACAAACCTTGAGCAGGAAATTCGCTCCGGCCACAAGACAATTCATTTCATCTTCCTTATCAAGGCTAACACCAAGCCTTGCTTTTAAGATATCTGCATATTTATATGCTCCACCGCCAGTGGCCTTTGCACCAAAACCAAATTGCTCAGAACCTTGCCTCAAAAGTCAATACAACTTATAATCACAAGATTAAAAAACATTTGCAAGGATAAAGGAGATACACAAACATTAATAAATTGGGTAACTGGCACATAGCATATGCAATAATTAACTAGTTGGAGAAGCGATGATGTAAATTAAGCATAGATCAAAGAAATTGGAATCGTAAAAGTAAAAATGTTCTACCATATCTCCTGGAGTCGGCACCAGGTGGCTTTCATCAGGGCCGCAGCCCATACACCCCAACCAGCTCTCCGTCATGGAGTCACCACCATGCGGCAGGTTGTTGAGACCGGGGTTCGATCCCAAGACCTTCTAGATAATAGGCCTTCACCAACGCTCTCATCACCAACTGATCTTACACTTTTATGATGCAGGACGGGAGTCACACTTGTCTGTCACCCTAGAGTCTCACCAGGGGGTCCACCTGGAGTCAGCACCAAGCGTCTTTCATCAGGGTCGCGGCCCGTACACCCCAACCAGCCTTCCGTCATGGAGTCACCACCATGCGGCAGGTTGTTGAGGTCGGGGATCGATCCCCAAACCTCCTAGATAAGAGGCATTCACCATCGCTCTCATCACCAACTATCGCATGGTGGTGACTCAATGGCGGAGAGCTTGTTGGGGTGTACAGGCCGCGGCCCTAATGAAAGCCGCCTGGTGCTGACTCCAGGGTGGCAGGCAGGTGGGGCCCCTGGTGGGACTCCAGGGTGGCAGGCATGTGTGACGCCTGTCCTGCATCAATATCTTTCAAAAAGGTCAGTGACATCAAACTCCTTTATTATTATAATTATTATATATACACTATATATAAGGGAAGAACACCTAATGGTAAAACAATCATCTAGCCAATTTTACCCATTTTTAATACAATTTTTACATTTTTCTAAAACTTGATTTAATTTGTGTTTTTTATTTCATTTTAAAATTTATGACATTATCCCTTCAGTTTTTATTAAGGGTTCGTTTGGAAATCCATTTTTGGGCGTTTCGTTTCCCTAAAACGCACCGATGGGTAGTATTTCCATTTGTTTTCCTTCCTCCGGCTCCAATCGCCAGCATTTCGCTCCTTCAAGATTTCCGCCCTCTGTAACCGCCTAACCCGACCTCTAGTTAGCCGCGTTTTCAGAAATATCAACCACGCTGGAACACATCGCCGGAACCCAGACCTCACCGGCTCACCTCCACATTGAACCACGACCATCATCGCCAACCCCCAATACTATCCTCACCGGAACTACCGGAGAAGATGAATCACCACCTAAAATCATTGATCAACCGTCGCCACGAAGACACCGGCGATCCCGCAAACCGCCGCCTCCGCCTACTGCTCCTCCTCCATCTGGAGGTCACCGCCACCGCTGCCAAAACCGGCGAAACCGCCTCCTCCGAGCTCCAGCTCCTACTGGTGCTCCTCCATCTAGAGGTCACCGCCACCACTGCCTCACCACCACCACTACCTTACCGCCTCCTCCAAACTTATGACATACGGAAATTTTAATAAAAAAATATTTTATTAAAATATATAATATATTAAATATTTTTTAATATAATTCATATATTAATATATTTTTTTGTTCATTAAAAAAATTATATAATAGAATATTTTATAATAAAAAATATTTATAAAACGTCAACGTTGTTTTGTCAAACGATTTTTTGTTCTCAACAGCCCTGCAAACACAAACTATCCAAACAAGTCTCCATTTACAGCAACCAGTTTCCAATAACTCCATTTACAAATCTACATTTACAACAACTCCTTTTACAACCGCAACCGCTCTCCCAAATGAACCCTAAGTTTTGTATTTTGCAAGACAAGAATTTATAGGAATGACGAATGACAAATGTATTGTCGCGTCGGGGCATGGGAGAACCTGATGCGCGACTGCTTATATATGTATATATATACATATGTGTGTGCGCGCGCGCGTGTGTGTATATATATATATATACTATAAGGAAACTCTATTTGATGGATGGTGTAACATTTGGTAGATCAAAATACCCCCCCCCCCCCTCATTCTCTCCTTAATTCAAAAAAAAAATTCAAAAAAATGATTTTATGGTAATTTGGCATTTCCCGCTAACTATTTCCCTCCAAAATTATTTACCGCTAACTTTTTACCTCCAAAATTAACTTTTTAGTCTCCCAAAAAATAGTTGCTACAAGGAACCTCCGCTGCAACCCATCTCCCTCCACAGAGCCTCCTCAATATCTCGAGAAACTGACAGATCCCCGTCATCTTCCTTTTCGTTCTACGAAGGCGGAAACGGGAATAGCCAAGATCGGTCATGGCATCCTTCTGAGCGCCATCTCCGACGCTGCATGATCACGATCATCCTTTCTCTACAGAAAGGATGTTCTTCCTTCTGATGGCTACAGCGGAGCAGCGAATCGGAGGGTCGACAGCCTCCGTCTATGATGTTTTTGGCATCTCCATGGACGCATCGGTTGCGCGTGCCCTAACCCTCACATCCATGTCCGACATTTCCCTTCCTCCTCCATTTCCTTTTCTCGTTCTCTTCCTCACCTAGCCTGCGATTCGGCTACATCCTCTCTGCGCAAAAAGTGGGGTTACCAGGCAGGAGGGTTATATGCTGCTCCAGTTCCTCTTCCCGTTTTATTCCTCGACGCGCTTCCATCGGGAGTGCTCTAATCTCTTGATTCCTCTTTTTAGCAGAAGCAACAAAAGCATGGAGGTCGAAACTCTTTGCATCTAAGGTACGCCTCTTATTAAAATGCAATGGAACCATCGGGAGTGCTTAAGGCAATATGAGTTCCTCTTGCAGGCAAGACCTCTCTGCTTAAGGCAATAAATTGGTAGCAGCAGGTGTTCTTTCACAGTCCTCTCTCAACATCACCTCCTCCGCTTATGGCATTGTTGAAGGTGATCTTAACCGTGTTTAGTTCAGCAGTTTCCTTCCATCCACATGTTGGTTTTTTTGGTTAAAGTTTATACGATGATAAAACACCTCTTCTTTTACTACTGCAATTTTTTAGATGATTTTCCACATGTTGGTTCTCGCTTGGATTGAAGCTGAATTCATGGAACCGCCTCTTCTTTTACTTCTAGGTCAAAATCTTTATAGTTATTTTACTGCAATTACATTTTTTTATGTTAAACCTCATTCTCCTCTTTGACAAGGCAACCCTTCTTCCCCATTATATGATCGGCAAACACGCTTGTATACCAGGTGCAGTGACCATTTCTTTTTTTGCTATTTTCCACTCAATTTTCTTATCTTCGTGCGTTAGCATCTCAAGTTGGACCTGAGCGTTTGAACTTTAATTTCTGAATATTTATGGGGATTATTTTCATTTCCACATCCTGTTTTTTTGGTTAAAGTTTATACAATGATAAAACACCTCTTCTTTTACTTCTGCAATTTTTTTAGATGATTTTCCACATGTTGGTTCTCGCTTGGATTGAAGCTGAATTCATGGAACCGCCTCTTCTTTTACTTTTAGGTCTAAATCTTTATAGTTATGTTACTGCAATTACATTTTTTATGTTAAACCTCTTTCTCCTCTTTGCCAAGGCAACCCTTCTTCTCCATTATATGATCGGCAAACACGCTTGCATACAAAGTGCAGTGACCATTTCTTTTTTTGCTATTTTCCTCTTGATTTTCTTATCTTCTTGTGTTAGCATCTCAAGTTGGACCTGAGTGTTTGAATTTTAATTTCTGAATATTTATGGGGATTATTTTTATTTCCACATCCTGCTTATTTCCTCTTTGCAATACCTTCAAACAAGTACTTAGCCGTCTCTGCACTTTGTCGTGGGCACAGCTGTTGGTAGAGGAAGATCTCAGAGAATAATGATCTGCAAATTCAGTATTATGTAAGTTTGATTATCTTTCTAATTTTGATTTTCATCTTTCTACAGGAAAGGAAGAAATACAGTTGGAAGATCATCAGGCGATGGTTGTGGTTTATTTTTTTTCCCGATGATTTCTTAGTTTCTAATTGTTCTATTTGAGTAAGGAACTAGATATTGCTATAGTAAATTTTACGAATCATGTAGAATGCCCTCAAAGGTAAGACACATTCAGAGTGAGTTAATTCCATGTCTGGAATCTTAATTGATATCTCATTCTTCTCTTAAAATTTGATAAATTCTGTTTTTAGGATTATGTTTCATTGATTTTTTTCATTGAGTACATATGTTATTTCTTTATTATGGATGAAGTCATTGAAAAGCTTCCTTCCCTTCGGTAAATTCCAGTTAAAAAGGCAATATGTTTTTAGGATACGTTTTAATATTACATTAGCTTTCCCCTTCCACTAACATTGTCTGCGTTTCAATGAAAGCATCAGGAAGCAATATGATATTTTGGGAATAATACATTATGTTTCTCTGAGGCCTCCCAGCAAGTTCACATTGATGGATTCAATGGCAGAGAAACATAATCCAATACGAGACAGCATGAAGGTATGATAATATGTAAATTGATAATATTGTTTTTTTATGATTCATGTGCATTTTGACATTATTGGCAACCCATGCTTTGAGGATAAAGAAGAGGGTGTCCAATGTAAAAGGTCTTTTAATCTTTTTTTCTACCATTCAATTACCATATAAACTATTCTGTTCAATATAAATTACTGCTCAATAATGTTAAACTAATTGCTTGTGTTTGATTCGTCGTGACAACCTCGATGTTTTTCATTTCAATTTTTCAGAACAAACTGTTGGCTGCAGTTTGTAAGAACAAACTATTGTCAGCAGTTTGTTGGAACAAAACAAATTGCTGACACTAGTTAGTAAGAGCAAACTACTGGAAGCAGTTAGTAAGAAAAATCTGCTGCCAGCAGTAGTAGTTTTACATATATTGAAAAAAAAGGTTCTTACAAATTCTGTTATGCTCCCTACGTGAGTTTTCCTCTTAGTGTCGAAGGATAAAAATACCAGAATTATCATGTTATATTTGCACTAACACCATAGTCCGTCGAATGGAACCAATAATGTCATTGTTGATCTCCTAATCAAGAAGAAAAGCAAGATTCCTCTCCTTATAACTAATGTCACCGCCCCCCGACCAATGTCGCCACCCCCGACCAATGTCGCCACCCCCGACCAATGTCGCCACCCCCGACCAATGTCGCCACCTCCGACAAATATTGCCGCTCACGACCAATGTCGCCGCTCACGACCAATGTCGTCGTGTACGACCAATGTCACCCCCCGACCAATGTCACCATCCACGATCAATGTCGTCCCCCATGACCAATGACGCCCCTCGATCAATGTAATCGCCCACGTCCAATGGCGCCCCCTCCCCCCTCCACGACCAACGTCGCCCCCCAACTAATGTCGCCGCCCACATTCAATGTTTCCCCCCACGACCAATGTCGTTGTCCACGTCCAATGTCAGCGCCCATGTCAAATGTCGTACCCCTCGATCAATGTCGCTACCCACGACCAATGTCACCGCCCCCAACCAATGTCTCCGCCCCCGAACAATGTCGTCTCCCCCGACCAATGTCGCCACCACGACCATTGTCGCTGCCCCGACCAACGTCGCCGCCCCGCACGGGGTCCCCCGTGCACGATTGCTTGTATATATAGAGAGAGAGAGAGACAGAGAGAGATATATACATATATATATATATATATATCAATATATTGATATATATGCATATAAATACATATATACATATATGCATGTATATAGATATATATATGCGTACATACACACATATATACACACACATATATATATATATATAGATACATATATATATACATACCTATATATATACATACATATATATATACATACATACATATATATATACATGCATATATATATATACATACATATATACATACATATATATATATATATATATATATATATATATATATATTTGTGTGTATCTAGGGGTGGGTTCAAGTGAAAACACATCTCATGTGCGAGCTGTGCGAACTCCCTCATTTGGCATCAAAATTGACTTGTAATATATGAATTTTGACTGGCTCGACGAGACCTACAACTTTCATGTTTAATACTTTTTCTAATTTTGCATGTATGAGCCGGATTTTCAACCCGAAAATATATGGGCGTCCTTAGCCTCGTTTTTTCAGATATTTTCGGGTCTAAAATCCGGCTCATACATGCAAAATTAGAAAAACTATTCAATATGAAAATTGTAGGTCTCGTCGAGCCAGTAAAAATGCATATATTACATGTCGATTTTGGTACCCAAATGAGGGAGTTCGCATATGAGATGTGATCTCACTTGAACCCGCCCCTATGTATTCATACATATATATATGGGGGCACTGTTTGTCCGGGTTCTGCGTATTGTGCAATGTACGCGTATTAATTTCTGAGCCGTTGGATTAAATCGCGCACAGCATAAAAAAAACATCTTCTACCTAGTTCCTCGCCTCACCGTCGGCAACTCGTCGACAAGCCAGCGGCGTTCAAAGGAGTGGTCGCCGTCGTCCTGCCGACCTCCGCCTAGCCTTGCCTCCCAGCGAGATGGCCGGCCGGCGGTGGACAGATTGCTTGCCTTAGTGGCACCCAGCATGCCGACTAGTGTTTTATTTTCCCGGCATGTGGACGAGGATCCGAGCGACTGAATCAGTTCCACCATCGCACAACATTAGCCAACATTTCTTGCTTTACAGGAGGATTTCGAGCGATGTTATCCACCCGATGCAGGAAGATCTTCCCCTTCCGATCGAGCAAAAAATTTCGACCCTCAGACATTTTGTAACACCCCCGTTCGTCGAACCCGCTCGACATTCGTCGAACCCCATACAACACCACATTTTGAGCTAATGTTTTTCTTCAAAAAGAACATAAAATTAATGGACTAATAATATAGTTTTGCCTTAAAAGAGATACCAAGTACAACAGGTTTAATCAAAGGAAAACATGAGACTGGAGGATTTCTGTTTTGTGAGAGGAGAATGGAGGATTTTTAAGACACCGGAACTTCAAGATATATCTGTATCAAAAAAATTAACGACAATGGATTATTAATAGTACAAAATTAATTAAAAAATACATATTCTCAAAAAATTTACCTTTTCTTTTTTGGGGACACGTTGTAGCATAATGACCTTTGTCACCACACGATCTACATGTCCTCTTTTTCAAACTATTTTGAGACTCTTCTATTCTTGTTGTTATTCGTCTTGCTATTTTTGGACGTCCTTTTGTTCGTGTTTGAATCGGATCTCTAATAGATATATCAGAATGATCCAATGATATTGAAGAAAAACGCGGAAAAAGCTATGTCCGTGTGCTAGGGCGCTGGATTGAAGAAAACGCGGAAAAAGCTATGTTTGGGTTCCGTGTACATACATATAACTGTATATATATACATATATATATATATATATATATAGATAGATAGATAGATATGAGCTTCTTCGCACAAGTTATGCCCGTGCTCGAAGCTCTCGAGCGGCCTTCGGCCGCATCCAGGCGCCTCCGCACGGGCTTCGCTCGTGCTTGATGCTCCGGGCGGTCTTCGGCCGCATAGAAGCGGGCTTTGCATGCCTCCACGCAATTCACCAGCTCGGTGCTGCAACCGTCACTCACGACCCCCCGGAGCGCATATTCAAAATCAAGCAATCATAGGGCTCTGGGGGCCGCAAGTGGCGGTTGCAGCGCCGAGCTGGTAAATTGCGTGGAGGGGTGCAAAAATCGCTTTTATGCAGCTGAAGACCACCCGGAGCATCAAGCACGGGCGAAGCCCGCCTGGTTGCGGCCGAAGGCCGCCCGAGAGCTTCGAGCACGGGGGTAGACCGTGCGAAGAAGCTCATATTATTTAAAAATTATTTAGATTTTTATAAAAATAATTTAGATTTTTATTATCTTTTTTTTTATTAATTTTTCTTTTTAATTTTAAAATCATTTAAAGAATAATAAGTATAATAAAAGAAATAATAAAGTATTATTTTAAATTATTTAGATTTTTATAAAATTATTTAGATTTTTATTATATTTTTTATTATTTTAAATTTTTATTTTAAAATAATTTTAAGAATAATAAGTATAATAATAATAAACTTTAGACTTTAGGGGCCGGAAGAGTAAATTGATTTACGGGAGCGGGCGTCGAACGGGAGGATTTCTCAACGCCGGGATTAGTGACGGAGTCGGCGGCCTTACCGGACCCCACCGACGAGGTCGCCCGCGTCCGGTGACCCTGTGGGTGGGGTCCGGTCAGGACGCCACCGGCTTCGTCGGCAGCCGTTGCCTAAAATCAATTCTTTTTATAAAACGGATAGCCGACGAAGCTCGAGGATAAAATCGGAAGATCAAATATAACCGACGGGGACTCCTGTAGTGCATTGTAGCAACGCGAAGTTCTCTTATAATATAGTATAGATATATACACACACACACATATACACGCATAAATATATATACATATCTATATATATGCATACATATATGTATTTATATATGTGTGTGTATGTGTGTGTGTGTTAAGATGCAAGCTAACCTAAACTCACCGGGTGGTGACCATATCCCAAAGGGTGGCTGATAGGCTTAAAATTGGTTTGCTCCGGATGGATAGATAGAGAAGAATTAACCCTAGAGGTACGCAATCTGTCTCTCTATCGACATGGTATCAGAGGGGTTGAATCCTCCATCTTTGTCGTCCTGAAGGTTCGACTTCCTGTGCGGGTCTCCCATCGTCGTTCCTTGCACCCGATCAGGAGTACCGTGCGCTGTTTTCTGCGTGTTTTCGTGCGCCATTCCCTGCATACTTTCGTGTGACAGTTCTTTTGTCTCCTAATCGTCGATCTCCCGTTTCTGATGGCTGTCTCTGATCAAATTAGCATTGAAGCAGAAACTGTCGGGAATAATATCTCTGCACTGAAGCCTTTACCTGCGTTGCTTTCCTCCTGTTGGTGTGAGTTTCCCGCCACCCTGCAAGGCTAAGCAGCAGTCCCTGTTGCTTCCTTCTGTTGTTTGCTCTCCTGTTATTGTTGCTTCCTTCTGTTGTTCTCACATCGGCATAAGTTGTCTGCCCAGTTAATTGGGTTCCCAGCAACCCTTACCTTGTGGTGCCGCCTCTAGTCGCTGGTGTGGGGTCTTCTCTTCCTGTGTGCTCTTATGGAGAACAAATTGAAGAGTGTTAATGTCTCTGACGGGGTCGTTGATCAACCTAAACACTATAGTGGAGGAAGTTCTAACATGGACATCAATCAAGGTGTTACTCGCATCAAGCTCAATGGGAGAAACTACCTCCTGTGGACACAGTCTATGCGGATATTCATTGAGAGACGTCTAAGACTTGGGTTTATCACAAGATCCAAGCCGGCCCTAAGCAAGACTGATCCTCTATGTGAGGAATGAGAAGGTGAGAAACTTACTGTGATTAATTGGCTTGTCAACTCTATGGAACCCAAAATTGCGAGTCACTTTCTATTATGTCAAACTACGAAAAAAATGTAGGAGCTAATCGAACGGAACTATTCAAAAAAGGACTTGGCAAGGATATATCAACTCCAGATTAAACAAATCCACATGACAAGAATGAGTGATTTTGAGGAATATTATAGCAAACTAACTCATAAGTGGGCAGAAATTGATCAATACTCTGTTATCCAAACTGTTGATGACTGCAAGACTGAACTTATGCAACGGAGGGTGTTTGAAATGCTTTCTGGTCTTCCTCTTGAACTCGAATTTCAAAGGATTCAGATGTTAGGAAGAGATTTTGTGTCTGATCTGGAGACAGTGACCCACTATATTCGAGGGGAGGCAAGTCATATAAACTCCCTTCGTACAGATGTTCATATTGGTCATGATAAATTTGTCCTCGTTGCTGAACAGAATAAGTGGCGGGAAACTCACACCAACAGGACTTAAGTAGGCCCTTCAATACTCGGCTACTGGAAGACCTACTACAGATTTGGCTGGCACGATTGCTCATGTTCGCACTACAATTATGTCCTCTAAAAGACCATCCTCTCCTTGGATCATTGACTCGGGAGCATCTGACCATATGGCAGGATCCTCTATGTTTCTTCTAATTCTCCTGCATCTGGCAGTGTGAGACTCACTGATGGATCCTCGACTTTAGTGATTGGTAAAGGGGTTATTCATCTTTGTCTCTCTATTTCTCTCAAATCCGTGGTTGTTGTTCCCTCATTCACAACAAATCTGTTGTCTGTGAGCAGTTTAACTAAACAGTTTAACTGTTCTATCACTTTTTTCGCTTCTCATTGTGTTTTCCAGGATCTGGCGAGTGGGAAGATGATTGGTGGTGGACATGAGTCTAGTGGTGTGTATGTCATGGACACCGATCATGCTTTTGGTGCTCAGAAGTCTACCAATCCTAATCAGTTAATGTTGTGGCATAAGAGATTCGGGCATGCTAGCTTGAAGACCTTAAAGGCTACCTTTCTGCAGTTTCTTGATATTGCAAAAGCTACTTTTAATTGTCAGTCTTGTAAATTTGCTAAGCACTGTAGAACCATTTATTCTCCTAGCTGGAGTCAAAGTGTGAAATGTTTTGATTTGATACATTCTGGTGTCTGGACATCTCCTATTTGCTCTGTGAATGAATTTCAATATTTTGTTTCTTTTATTAATGATTACTCACGCTTTACTCGAGTGTACCTTATGAAAAGGAAAAATGACGTTTCTGAAATATTTCAACTATTTTACCATCATGTGCAGACTCAGTTTGAAGCTAAAATTAAAATTCTTAGCAGTGATAATGGAGGTGGATATATAGGTAATGATCTTCAAAGGTTCTTAGGAGACCCTGGCATTATTTTACAAACTTCTTATCCCGGGACCCCTCAGCAAAATGGGGTAGCCGAAAAGAAGAACCTCCATATCATTGAGACTACTTGTTGCCTGTTGCAAGAGATGCATGTCCCTAAGGAACTGTGGTATGAAGGTATCCTCACATACGTCTACCTAATTAATCGAATGGTCACTGATACTTTGGAGGGAAAGTATTCTTTAAAACTTTTTTGCCCAAATATGTCTCTATTCAATCTCCCTCCTAAGATATTTGGTTGTGTTGCATTTGTTCATATTATGGGGCATCATAAGGATAAATTAGGCACGCAAGCAATAAAAAGTATCTTTGAATGCAGCCAACCAAAAGAGGTATAAGTGTTATTCTACAGCTCTCCGGAGAAGGTTTAAATCAAAATATATTATCTTTTTTGAACACACTCCTTATTACTCCGATGAGAGCAAAATTGTTACATATCAGGAGAATTTCAAAGATGAGAGTGATATGATGTCTCCCCTACCTATCTTGATTGATGTGCTTACTCCAGGCAGTGTGGATATTCCAGTTAAAATGGAAGCTCCCACTAATAACCTACGTGTGTGCAAATCTTCAAGTCTACCAGTGAAGGTAAAACAACAATATTGGACAAGAATGTCATACTCATGTTCCACCATCCACCACCACTCAGCCAGATCCAAGCACCAGCATCACTCAGGAGACCACACCTGCTCTTCAAATTCATTGTGATTGTACTAGATATCCTATTGATAAGTATGTTGGGTATCACTCTATCTCTCACTCTTTGAAATCATATCTTGCATCTATTTCTTCTATTTATATTCCTAACAATTTTTCAGAAACTAGCTTAAATTCCCACTGGATGAAGGCTATAGAGAAGGAGATGAATATTCTCCAACGTCAAAAGACTTGGGAAATTGTCTGTATCTCGCATAGGCGACACCCATTTGAATGCAAAAGGATATATACTATTAAATGTATTCAAGATAGAACTCTTGATAGATGTAAAGCTAGATTTGTTACTAAAGGCTTCACTCAGGTCGATGGATTTGACCTCCAAGATACATTTGCTCCTGTTGCTAAACTGAACTCAGTTAGAATCTTGTTATCAATTGTAGCTCACAAGTCTTGGACTTTGCACCATCTTGATATAAAAAATGTCTTCCTCCACGGTGAATTGGATGAAGAAATCAATATGACTCCTCCACCAGACATGAATGTTCTTAAAGGACATGGGTGTCGCTTTAAGAAAGTCTTGTATGGTCTCAAATAGTCAACCTCGTGCATGGTTTGCCGAACTAAGTGACAAACTCTTGAATCTAAATTTCACTTGTTGTACATTTGATCACTCGGTTTTTGTCTACAGATATGAGAAATGTATCACTATCCTCATAGTTTATGTGGATGATATTATTATTACAGGAACTGATGATCATCACATTACTCAGGTAAAAGGGGAATTGACATTTGCCTTTGAAATCAAGGATTTGGGCATTCTTTGATACTTCCTTGGGATTGAGATTGCTCGGTCTGCCGGAAATATTATGATCTCCCAGCGCAAATACATCTTAAACCTTCTCAGTGACGTTAGATATTTAGAATCAAACCTGTAGATAGTCCTGTTGACCCTAATTATGATATTCACAAGGAGACTTCTCCAAATCTTGAGAGAAAGTTGGAATTTCAATGTATTGTGTGAAAGTTGATTTATCTGACTATTACCAGACGGTCCAGACCCGATATCTCCTTTGATGTTGGCTTAGTTAGTCAATTCATGCACAGTCCTAAAGTTCATCAATATCAAGCGGTTCTTTGGATTCTCAAGTAATTAAAAAAGGACCCTTGAAAAGGAATTATCTATCAAGATCATGGACACCTTAAGGTTCACGGGTATTGTGATGCTGATTGGGCTGGTTCTTCCCTGGACAGAACATCTACGAGTGGATATTCTATTTTTATTGGTGGCAATCTTATTTCCTGGAGAAGTAAGAAACAAAATGTGGTTGCTTGTTCCTCCACTAAAGCAGAGTATCGTGGCATTGCCGTCTCTACATGTGAACTCATTTGGGTTAAATTCATCCCGGGAGAAATTGGCTTCGCTATTCTTGAGGTCATGCACCTTCACTGGGATAATCAAGTTGCGATTCATATTACCAACAACCATGTTTTTCATGAGCGGACAAAACACATTGAAATCGATTGCCACTTCGTGCAAGACAAAATTCAGGATCAAACTATTACTATGGTGTTTGTGCCATCTGGAGATCAACTTGCTGACATTCTCACCAACATTGTCTCTGGAAAATCTATTCATTTATACTCATTCAGGCTTGGGATGTTGAATGCTTATCGTGTTAGCTTGAGGGGGTGTTAAGATGCAAGCTAGCCTAAACTCATCGGGTGGTGACCATATCCCAAAGGGTGGCTAATAGGCTTAAAATTAGTTTGCTCTGGATGGATCGATAGAGAAGAATTAACCCTAAAGGTACGCAATCCGTCTCTCTCTCGACAATATACACATACATACATTATATACATACTAACAATCGTGCACAAGGCTAAGTCGGTTTATGCATGCATAATATATACTAACAATCATGCACGATGCTACGCCTACATATGACTGCTCTTGGGGGGAACGGGCCCCGTCTTCCGATCGCTGCTTTGGGTTGGTAAAGCATGCGCATCCAAATTGGTGGCACACGGGCTCTGCTCGTGCGTGACTGCACAGGTTGCGCCAACCTCTCTGTTTCCCCTTTCTCTTTTTCTCCTCCCCTTCTATCTCCCCCTATTTAATTTCATCATCTTTCCCCACCAAAGTCTCCAGGCAACGATGAAAAAGTTAATCAACTTTTACTATAATCACCTTTTAGACCTAGGGCTCCCTCTCTCTCTCACTCTCCTACATATTTAGGATACCTAGACAGGTTTTTGTTATGGATCTTTTTATGGCATTATTTATTTCTTAATATACACTTATTATGTCTTAAAACTTGCGCATTTATATGACGTCATTATTTATGTCGTGTTTTTATGTGGCGTCCCTTTTTAATCGCATTCCAAATTCGTCGTTGATTTCCTATTTATTTACATTCCAAGCCCATCATTTCTATTTACATTAGAGTCGATTGTAAGTCTATTTAAAGGACTCATTGGTGTATTGGTATCAATGAAGAAAGTCTATTTTCCCAAACCCTAAAAGAGATCATGGAATCTCTCTCTCTCTTGAGCACGTCCCGCTTAGACAATCACGATCATGGCTCTGTAGTATCTCCATCGCTGATATCTCCACCTCTGGCCACCTCTCCAAAAACCTCCAAATAGGCCCATAACAACTTGGTATCAGAGCTACTCGGTCCTCTTTGCACACCATTCCTCTGTCGTCGCCCGCAACACCACTTGTTCCTTCATCGACGAACCACTGGCCACATCTCCATCTACAGTGAAGCCTCTGTCTACTCCATGTTGTCATGATCGATCCATCCAAGCATCAGCGTCTTCGGCACCTATCCCATACCACCTGATGCGACCTGCGACGCATCCTAACTTTATTTACTTTGTTTACTACTTTTATTTCATGTTTAGTTTGCATTTAATTTATTTTACTCCATGCAACCATCTATGTTTTGCGGCTCTTCGGGTTGACCGTCCGATGAGATCTTAAATAAAAAAAATCTGGTAATTTAGGTGATGAGAACGTAGAAGGCAAGCTCAAATCAATTAATAACGCATAAATTTAATTTGTGAGGTTACCTAAATCATATCAACACAAATTTTTAGGTTGGACAAAAATGAGTTATTTGAATGTTTGAAACAAAATTGACAAATTGGAAAAAATAAGCTGCGAAAGAAGCCTAAGTGTGAATATGTTTAAAAGCTGTTGTAAGGATGTTTTGGAAAAAATAGACTGATTTGGGAAGAGATTATTAGGAAGAATATTTGGCAAGAATTAAAGCATTGGAAATCAGCCTGCCTACAAAAGTTGCTCGATGGAGAAAAAGAAGAATGATCGAAAAGAATACAGGGACGACCTCCACTTGCTCCCCTGTATTGACGGTTGATTCTTCCAAACCACCGTCGGACCCAGTGAATCCCGACGTTTGCCCACCAGTGCGTCGCCGTTCAAGCCGTGTTCACCAGCTCTGTCGTCGCCGCCCTCACGCCGTCCAGTGAGGATCAGCCCGACGGTGCCCTGAAGTCGAACTCCTCCGCCGCCAACCCTTCACGCCCCATCGCTGTGTTTCCAGGAATCGTCGGCGCGGTCGTACTCCCCTCCCGCAGACGCATCGTGCTCCTCGATTGGGTGTCGTCGACTCCGGCATCTTCCCTCCAACGACCCAGTATGAGCGCTGCAATCTACTTCCCATCCTTCCCACGGACCGGACAGGGCCCCTTGTGCGTGATGAATTTCAGACGAACCATATCGTGCTTCTTGCTCTTCTTGATTAGTGTAAGTTTATGCAACTAATTAAATATTTAGAGCTTGCCATTAACGTTCGTATTGTCTTATTTACCGTTATTTCATAAATTGTTATTGCGAGTTTTGCTTATGGTCGTACGGATCTCATTTTGACTCAACTCGTGAAACGCTTAGAAGGGAAACTTCAGATAAATTAACAATCTTGCAAAATCCCCGCGACGAAAGAGATGATGCGTGCGAAAGCTCGAATTGGCCGCTCGGTCCCTTTCAAAATTAAATTTCACTTATGTTTTTTTTTAAAAAAAACCTAAGTTTATTTTATAACAAAAAAATTTATTTTGATTTAAAACATTTAATTTTCAAACCCCTAGTTGAGTCTGCATCAGTTTGGTATCAGAGGTAGTCGACTCACTCCTATTGTGAGTCTGTCGATCCGGTTTTTTCTTTTTTATTAAAAATCAAAAATAAAAAAAAATTATTATGCCCTTTTAATTTAAAAACTTTATTTTATTTAAAAATTAAAAAAAATATCTTATTTTAAAATTATTATTATTATTTTAAAAGTTAATTAAATTTTTAAGAAAATTAAATCAACTTATTTCAAATGGAGAAAAGAGTCGACCATTTAGAACATAGCGTTGGAGATTTTGCCCAACGTATGAGCGACCTAATGAAAAACGTTGGAGGTTTTGGGAATGTAGTGAACGGGTTACGCACATCGGTCAACACTATAGAAGCAACCATACACTTAATCGAGCACCTATCCCAGTAACCGAAGTAGACCCTAACCCTAGGCCACTAGAGCCTGCACAACTTGAGCCACGTAATCACCCTCGTTGGGACGTAGAAATAAAATTAAGTGTCGGCAATTTTGAAGGACGGATAGAGCCTGAGGGTTGCTTAGATTTGTGTGATAGGATGGATCGCTACCTAGTTTGGAAGCAATTGCCTCCAGCTAGGCAAGTAGAGTACGTCGTCCTTAGGCTAAAAGGATCTGCTCGGTCAAGTGGGGACAATTAGAGCGCTCTAGATTCAATTTAGGGTTGTCTCCCATCACAACCTGAAATGAATTCAAGGCTCAACTTATGAAGCGATACGTTCCTCATGATTACGTCCAAACACTGTATCGTAGATTCCATAATCTACGATAGGAAAAATCATCGGTAGACGAGTACACTGATGAGTTCCTTGTTCAACAATCGAGGCTAGATCTTCTTGAGGATGATGACATGATTGTATCATGTTATCTAAATGGGTTACGTTATTCCATATGAGATCAGCTAGAGTTGCACGACTATTGCGATTTAGGGGAAGGCTCAAGTCGAGCTCGTAGAGTGGAGTCCCTACAGAAGCGCACATCCGGAGCCAGATCTACGGATAAATCTACATCGAGTATCACCGCTACAACCACGGCTCAGATCTCGGATTCTCCTCACCCTCTCATCACTGTCGGGATCCCGACCCCGCCCACTATCCCCTTTAAGGGTAAAGAGGTTATTAGGGCTAAACCCAACACTGGAGTATTCCGATGCTTCAAGTGTATGGAACAGGGGCACAAATCAACTGAGTGTCTGCGACGTCACTTTGTTGTTATCATCGATTCCCCTGACGGACCTGAGCCTGAGTATGGAGTCTACGTAAATGAGTCTCACCCTGATCCTGAGCATGAATACGAGTCAGAGGATGTCGTAGAAGTGGAAGGTGAACACGTCGAACACTTAGTCTGTGTCCAGCGTTATAGTCTGATTAACCCCAGGCCCAAGCAAGCCTACTGAGGATGACCATAGGAGACACAAAAAATTTTGCACCACTGCACGCATTAAGGGACAATTTTGTTCCATTATCATAGATAGTGGTAGTATGGAGAACTTCGTTTCTCAACGCATGATCGACATATTAGGACTTGAGACGCATTCATTAGAACAACCCTACAACTTATTGGAGTCAATAGTCATTTGACTATGCTCGTCACATGCTACTGTCTAGTAGAATTTTCTATAGGGAGCGTATACGGATAGAGTATTATGTCATGTCGCTGTCATGGATGTCTGTCACATCCTATTAGGGCGAGCTTGCCAGTACGACCGACATGTCATGCACGATGGCACGAGGAACTCTCACTCCTTTGAGCATAATGGGCACACAATTGTTCTTCTCCCCCAGAAGAATTGCCCGATTCCAAGGGCTCACGGGAGGACCTCTACGCATCCTAGTTCACTTGTCGTTACTTCCACCACGTTACTACTTACTGCACTCAACCCACATGACCAAGCTACGGTTCCACCTCTATCGATTATTAAAGTGTCACCTACTAGAGCCCACACACCTCACTATGTAGACTTTATATTTAAGGATCACACCTTTACTTCTCTACGCAAACCTTCGGGTATAGGAAAATTTGTGAAGTTGCAACAAAATGTTAAATATTTTATATCGTATCTTCGGAACACGCTATGGGATCGAAAAGAACTCAAATTCGAGTTTAGTAGCATTTATCACTCTCTGAACAATGGACAGATCAAGCTCATTAATAAAAGTCTGAAGGGCCTACTTAAGTGTGTAACTAGGGCAAACTTAAAACAAGGGGATCTTGTCCTGCCACAAGAAAAAATCACATATAATGATTCTAAAAATCGCCTGCCGACTAAATCTCCTTTTGAGATTATATGTGTTTTTTCAATCCATCTACATGACCACCCCCCCCCCCCCTCATTTCCATGAACGTATTTCATTAGATGAGCAAGCTCATATAAATTATTTAAAATATTGCATAAATTTATTGCTAAAAAGTTGTGAGCACCCTTTAAACAGTTTAAATTCACAGTCGGTCATTATCTCCATAAGTTGTACTTTTCAAAGGGAGATTTGGCGTTTGTTTATTGCAGCGGGTTCGGCCCATCTCGAGTTCAGAAGCACATCGAGACATTTGTCAAGGCCCCAGACATTCCACCCAACTTAGCACCAGCGATGATCACAGATCACTCCATTGTCGGTCTCTGCAAGTTCTCGTCGAAGTCGAGTTCTCTCTACCCCGGGGGAATTGATACGACCTGCGACGCATCCTAACTTTATTTACTTTGTTTACTACTTTTATTTCATGTTTATTTTGCATTTTATTTATTTTACTTCATGCAACCATCTATGTTTTGTGGCTCTTCAGGTTGACCATCCAATGAGATCTTAAATAAAAAAAGTCGGGTAATTTAGGTGATGATAACGTAGAAGGCAAGCTCAAATCATTTAATAACGCATAAATTTAATTTGTAAGGTTACCTAAATCATAGTACCACAAATTTAGGAGTTATTTGAATGTTTGAAACAAAATTAATTGGAAACAGAATAAGTGTGAATATGTTTAAAAGTTGTAAGGATGTTTTGGAAAAAATAGACTGATTTAGGAAGAGATTATTAGGAAGAATATTTGGCAAGAATTAAAGCATTGGAAATCAGCCTGCCTACAAAAGTTACTCGATTGAGAAAAAGGAGAGAGACCGGAAAAAATACAGGGACGACCTCTACTCGTTCCCCTGTATTGCCGGCTGATTCTTCCAAACCACCGTCGGATCCAGTGAATCCCGTCGTTTGCCCACCAGTTCGTTGTCGTTCAAGTCGTGTTCACCAGCTCTGACATCGTCGTCCTCACGCCGTCCAGTGAGGATCATCCCGACGGTGCCCTGAAGTCGAACTCCTCCGCCGCCAGCCCTTCAAGCCTCGTCGCTGCGTTCCAGGAATAGTCGGCATGGTCATACTCCCCTCCCGCAGACGCGTCGTGCTCCTACATCGATTGGGTGTCGTCGACTCCGGCATCTTCCCTCCGGCGACCCAGTCTGAAAGCTGCAATCTATTTCCCGTCCTTCCCACGGACCGGACAGGGGCCCCATGTGCGTGACGAGTTTTAGACGAACCATATCGTTCTGCTTTCAATCCGGCGGTAATCTTTGCTCCTCTTGATTAGCGTAAGTTTATGCAACTAATTAAATAATTAGATCTTGCCTTTGAACGTTCGTATCGCCTTATTGACCGTTATTTCATAAATTGTTATTGCGGGTTTTGCTTATGGTCGTACGGATCTCGTTTTGACTCAACTCGTGAAACGCTTAGAAGGGAAACTTCAGATAAATTAACGATCTTGCAAAATCCCCGCGACGAAAGAGATGATGCGCGCAAAACCTCAAATTGGCCCGCTCGGCCCCTTTCAAAAATTAAATTTCACTTGTTTTTAAAAAAAAACTAAGTTTATTTTATAACAAAAAATAATAATTTGATTTAAAACATTTAATTTGCAAACCCCTTGTTGAGTCTACATCACCACCACAACGGATCCCTCAACGCCTCGCTTCCCTCTCCCAAACAATCCACTTAAACGAAGCACTCCCTCAAAGTCCTTCTGCTGTGTCTCCTCATCACGTCCAGCAGCGGATCCACCGACGTCGCGCCTCCTATCTGATGTGTCCAGTGCGACTTTAACGCGTACGACCAGTAACGTTAATCGTTCTGCCTGTGTTTCCCTCAAGAGCATCCCTTTCCGTCTTTTCCTCCGACGAACTCTAGCGCGCCACCACAACCTCAACTTCCACTAAATTAATCGTCTCTCGAGCCCAGTGCAGCTCCTTTTGTTCCCTGAGCCCCTCCAAAACAGAGCAAACCCGCCCTCCTATCTCCTCAAGCAACTCGACTGCAGTAAATTCCTTTTCCTTCCTCCTTGAACCATGGTCAGCATCAAATCCTTCACAATAATATTATACATTATTGAATTTTTTTTAATTGATTAATCAATCCTTGACTAATTAGTTATTAATAATTCAATCACTTATTAATTCTTAATTGAATTAAAGTCATCAATTAATTACGGAAAACAGCAACCTTAGAGCCACAGATGAGGCGGTTCAATTTGTTCCTTGTTACGAGATTTCATAGCCTCCCTGGATGAATGCCTTCGGGACGCCGACGCACTCCTCCACCATATTAAAAAATCTGACAATCGTCTTTCAACCGCAGCATGTGTCGTGGCCGCTTCCATCGCCACCAGTCCCTACGGTCGTCCCTCCGCTGACCCCGATGGACCGATTCCTGCCTTCGGCCATATCGCCACCTCTTCTACTGGTCTTTCCTCTAGCCCCGCTCATGTCGAGCTCTGCTTTACCGGGCCCCCTGGATCCCTTCCTTCAGCCGGCAAGACCCAATTCAGCACTGCCATTTCTGCTTGCCGATGCTCGCTCTCAGCCCGAGATAACGTTGTTTCGCTTGTTCATCGTCATTGTTTCTGCCTCAGTCTCCTCTATAGCAACGCGATACCGAGAACTGTTTTGGCATGAAATCAAAGATCCTGGCGGTCATAGAGTACCAGCCTCGTTCAAGCTAGGGGACAAGCTTAATTTGAAGGTCGGGAAAGATGTCATGGGTCTTATTGTGCCATTATTTATTTCTTAATATGCATTTATACTGTCTTAAAAGTTGTGTCCTTATATGATGTTGTTATTTATGTCGTGTATTTATGTGGTATCTCTTTTTAGTCGCATTACATGTCTGTCGTTGATTTCCTATTTATTTGCATTTTAAGTCCGTCGTTATATTTCCATTAAAGTCGATTGTAAGTTTATTTAAAGGACCCATTGGGTCTTGTATTGCTATGAATGAAGAAAATCTATTTTTGCTTAGGCAGCTGCGGTCATGACTCTGTAGTATCTCCGTCACCGCCATCTCTGCTTCTAGTCACTTCTCTGGCAACCTTCGAGTATGGCCCTTAACAACTTTTTCATTTCTCTCTTCCTCATCTCTCTCCACCACTTATTGAGTTGATCCTAATGGTTGTGAATCCATAGACTATGTTAGCAAAGAAATATGCATATTTTTTTATGTAATAGAGATAAATGTATGTATATGTATATATATAGTATCGGCACCAACGTGAAGATTTATGACAAAATATCAAAGCTATGGACAGATATCATGTGATACGAAGAAGCTATAATCATGCAATCATAGTTCAAGTTACCTTAATTATCATGTTACCAGTATCTTGAGCTCCTAAATTCCATGAAGGTGAATCGATCCCTAAAAGTAAAAAAAAAAGGTCAATTCATTTGGCATTTGGCCTATCCACTATAAAGAGAATAAAATTGATTGTGAATGGACATAATCAAAATAGTAAAAATCGAGTCGTATAAAAGAATTTTCTTTCAACTTCAAAATTGACATGTGGTGACTATGCCATCATCCTGCAACACTGAAGAGCAAGAAACGCATAACTTTCGCTCACAATAAAGGTAATATTACAACTCCAGTGCTCTGACTGGGAGTTTAAGTTTGAAGAGAAAAAACACTAATAAAAAAAACTATCACATCAAATAATTAAAGAAAAAAATAACATTTATACTATATTAAAAGGGAAAACATGTCTTTGGTTAAATATTAGGAATTCCCAAATTACCCTTTCAATAAAAATAATATTATTTCAAGAGAGAGAGGAAAGCAGCGGTGGGAGAGAGAGTGGAGAGAGAGAGAGAGAGAGGGCACGGTGGGAGAGAGAAAGAGTGGAGAGAGGGGGAGAGAGTGTGCGTTAGGAGAGAGAAAGAGAGGAAAGAGAGGGCAAGGTGGGAGAAAGAGGGAGGAGAGAGAGAAATCTTTATATTAATATAAGCATTTTAATTTATATTCAACTTATAATTTTATATAGATATAAATCTTCATAAAATTAATACGTTTTCTTAAACATCTCAAAAAACTTAGTGAGCGGCGGGCGTGGAGTAGGTTTGTGAGCGGCAGGAGCGTCATCGCGCCGGGCAATGTCGTGAATTGAGTACTATTGCTTCGGCACTAGGGCCCCCTATGCATTGTCGCAGTTAAGGTACTGTCACAGTTGGTCATATGGGCAGAGCCTCGTGCCTGACACTCGTATTAAATAATTAGATAAAAAGTTATCACATTCATTGAAAGATTAAATGAGAATTGGGAGAAAAAGAGAATTCAAAGGAATGATTTCCTCTATATGGAGGTTTTGATTTCTCCTCTAAACCAAGAGAAAATTGCAGAGTAAGTGTCTGAATATGTAAATTTATAACAATACCCAACCCATACTCTAATAAAAGAACAAGAGCTAATTACCTCCCAACCTTAGTTTATCAATCTATCACTGGGCTCGAGGGTGATTATATAGATTAATTAGGTACAAACAAATAATTACATTACATAACTACAATAAGTAATTAATCATATACAAATTTATATAAGTCATTTGTATTACATGAAGCATTTATTCACCAAAAATCAAATTAAGCATTTCATCTGTATTCTTTTACAATTCCAAATCAAGAATAAGATTAATATTTCTTCATCTTATGACTCGCAATCAGGAAAGCCTTAATACATATGCATTCGTTTCTTTTATACTTTAAATGCCTATTTCTACATGTAAATCCCAATATGAATATAGATGATCTCCTATATATGTAGAATATGCAAAGGCCCGATAATCAGGATGTCCAAGCTAGATTAATCAACAAGGGATTATACACTTAAGAAATAATGTCTCGATGAAAATTATACATACCACCAAGATGAAGTTGCTTAGAAGAAATAAAATCCAAAGCATTCATTCAGCTTCCCAGTTTCAAATTTCACGAAATGAAGCCGTCCACCGAGTATTGGGTAAATTCGCCTCTTGCCATTAGAGATCCCAAGTCTTTTCTTCATGGATCTCCTCCTCTTATCATCGGGCAAACTTTTCTCATGACGTGAGAAGTAAACTAACTTGATGAGTGATCCTAAAACAAAAGAAAAATAATTAGAAACAATCCCTATAAGATGGAAAAAATGATATTTGTACATATTATGCTCCTCAAATGCAGTATGTGGGATCCAAACTCAGGATGATCTGATTGATTTAAAGATACAAATGTCATTGTATATTGGACTCATGACAAGAAATCTATTCATGTAAAAATGTGTGTGGTGGAGACCAGCTTAGATCAGGACGACGCAAAAGTACTAGACGTCGCACTCGTCTGAAACCCTACCGGTCATGACTCATGAGTTATTGCATTTTATTTTATATTATTTTATTTTGCAAGTTCTATGTTGGACAAATTTTTTTCATTGCATGTCTGTGTGCGTAACTTTATTTTCATTTTATTGTTATGATTTTTTTAGTCTTTTTTTCTCTCTTCCTGATTTTTTAAAGGAAAAGCAAATGTGGACCGGAGTCAACTAATCTTCCCCAGCCGGCCAGCACACAGGCATCTTCCCCGCCATTTTCGGCTTCGCGTCGTGTATATCTCACGCTCTGCCCTCGCAAGTCTCAGCCCCATGAACGCCACCCACAACTACCAAAGATTTCACCGCTAGCAAGAGCCTCCGCTTCCTTCTGACGCAAGCCCACGACGCCACCCACGACTGCCGCCTGCAGAAAACCCTACCCCGACTGTTTTGGTGACAGATCCAGCCACGTCCGTTGCCACAGCCTCTCCCCGACAATTTTCAACAATCGTCCATGGGCCTGGCCATGTCTTCTCCCTCTCCGCCGGTCAATTTCTTAATTTTGTTTATTTTTTGTGTTTTTTACTTTGTTTACAACCAATAAAAGGGGGCTAAGTGGAAATGAAAGGGGATTTGGTTTTTTTGCTTTTGTTACGAGTTGGGAATGAAATGAAATTTTCTTTTGCTTTGTGAAATTTCCGTTAGAGCCACTCGTGAGAACGAGAGAGCAACCATCTCCTTGGTGTCGTGTGCGAAAGCGGCCGACCTCGGAGCGGAAGATTGAAGATGACGAGGACGCCTCGCGGGTTCACCGTCGACCTCAATTGCGGAAAGACATCTCTTTCTGTGGGTAACTTGTTTCTGCCCCCTCCTTTGCGTGTGTCTAAATTTTCTCTCTAGGATAAATTAAGCTCATACTTGGATTTTTCGATTGAATTTTGTCGGAGAACGCTACGTCAAAACGCCAATCGGTAGCGCAGTTTTGAGTTCATGATTTACGCTTGTTGTGACAGGGAAAGGAACAAAAGTCGCAAATATTCTTTCCCCGGATTTTTGCTTGAACTATTTTTTTAAGTGATTCATTTTTGAAACAAAATAGTTAATTTTATGCTTAAAAATTTTTACTTTAAAGTTATTTTTTTATAAAATTTATGCGACACTCGCTCACAATCTTTTTGCAAACTTCATTAATCATCGGATGTATTAGAGTTTCCTAGAAAAAAAACCAACAGGCGAGCAAACCCTACCATGGTTATCAGGATCACAATCCGGATCGTAGGAATCTTACGATCCTACGATCCAGATTTTGTAAATCGATCTGGATCTTACCTAAGATCTAAATCGGCACATCTACGATTGGGATCGCGATCCGAATCTTAGGATCTTTAGGATCGCGATCCTGACCCGATTCTACCGGTCTGGCCAAAGGTAACTAGAAACATATACAACCCTATCCCGACCCCATTCAACAAGACCAACGTCCATAACCACTGTTTAACTTTATCCCGATCTCGCCCTCAAACCTCCATCAGATAATCATATCATGCTGCTTTACCATATCCCAAGTGTCGATTGCCGACTGCAAATGGAGGCCAAGAGCGGCTACTTCCGTTTTCATTCCAGATTTGTTTTTATTGTTAGTAAACATTAGGTGTCTTACCTGAAACTGAATTTGAACTTAGTATGATATTATCATTTTGATTTAGTTATTCAAAAAAATTAAATATATTTATTCACATACTAGTCAATTTATTAATTTTTTTTTAATTGAGCATGTACTTAATGATACAAAATTCAATTTTATTTTTTAGTCTTAATTTATGAATATTGTAGGATCTTGCGATCCTCGATCCGATCCGATCTAGCCTCAAAACGATCCCACCTAGGATCTCGATCCTGACAACCTTGAACCCAACGCACGGTCCTACATCAATGTGCTTATGTTGTCATCCTACAGAATTTTGTTATGGGGCTGTTTGGTTAAAATAGAATTGTTCTTGATTAGCAGCAACACATATTGCTACCCACGAATTAAAAGTGGTACAATGAAAATTGAATATGATTCCTTCATTTAAAGATATTCCAATATCTTTACCATCCTTGAACAAGAGCATGGAAATGGCAAAATGGAAATATACTATGGTTCATTCATTCAAAGACATTCCAATATCTTTATCATCCATGAACTAGTGCAAAATTGATGCGGAGCGGAGACGCGGACCCGCATCGAAGGACGAGTTTTGAGCTCATTCGGGGCCAATTGGCTACTTACCATATATGGCGTACCCAGATCGATGATCTGACTCCACGGATGCGCCCGGACAGTCATTCTGACATGATTTCGTATGTTACATTGTCATTTTTGCTTTATTTTTGATGTAATCGGGCTACCCTATCTCCGGCCAATCATAGTAGTCAATGGTGGGATGCCCTAATATCTCTTTATTATAAATAAGAGTGTATGGGGGCTGTTATAGGCTATTGTAGATTTTGGAGAAGAGAAATCCTGAAATCCGGCAATCACTCCATTGTGCCGACTCCGTGGAACCCTAGGTGGTTATCTTCCTCCCCAAGGTATCTCCTAACCCTAACCTTCATTTTCCACCCCTTAATCCCTCTACCACCTCCTCCATACCTCTCCAATAGCAACCGCCCCACTCCCTGTTACTGTCCAGCAGCCACCGCTCACTTCCATCCCACTACAACACCCTCCGCCCTTACTACCCTCTATCTAACCACTGCCATCCCTTCCAGCCCCCTTCCCTTCCATCGGCCCACCAAGAAGCTCCCCCAACAGCCACTGCAGCCCTCCACCCACACACCTCTCCAATCTGACACCCTACCACTCAGATCTACCCTTCCACAGCCAAATACGCCTCCAAATAGCAAGATCCACCTTCCTACGGCTCGGATCCGCCTCCATACCGCCAGATCTACCTCCTCACAGCCTGATCACACCCCCTTCAGTCAGATCCAATCGTTGTCTCCATCTGGGTCGCCACCTCTGCACCGTGAGTCATCGGATCTCCTCACCTCAAGCAGCTCTCATACTTTTGTGAGTTTTCTTGTTGTACGAACTCTTGTTTTCAGCATTTAAATATTTTATTGTGATCTTATACTTGTTTGGATAAATAGAATCGTAGTATTTTGTTCTAGATTATTTTGTGATTTGCAAGACTTATTCGTTGTACGCTCTTGCTTTGCCCCTCCACGTGGAAAAAAGTCTAAACCCACTTGCCTAAGAAATTATTTCTTTTTGCTAAAATTGAACTGTGTGTAATTTGATTATTTATTGCTTAATTTAAATTCCCCGTCGGATCTCGCATTTTACATATATTCATTTAGTGTTGTCAGGTTGTTCCCCAACACGTCACTTAGGATTGCATTCCAGTAGTCACGCATCAAGCCTCTAACCCTTCATTAGCCGGTGTTTAGGTTCATCACATTTGTCGCGTGTTCATTTATATTGCATGTAGGATTAGGAAATCGCTCCTCCACCGCCTATAGATTCATCCTGCGTCAAAAATACATTCAAAATCTTATAAATTAACAATAAAAATAATCTTATTAAGAAACTACATCCTTCTTCAATAATAATTCATGTAACTTTAATGAAAATCACAACAAATTGCAGAATATAATGCCCCAAAAATCATAAGAATCAAAAGATCAATGTGCAATTAAAAAAAGCAAAAGGATGTATAAAGATGTTAGGATCAAACAACAATGTCATCAAACTTATTTAAAAAGAGGTTTGATGTCCATGTGTACTATTTGCATAGTAACACTTTTCGGTTGCACATGTCACTGGCATAATTTCATACTTTTATGCATGTTGGAACGGAAGGAAGAGAATAATGTTAACAACTTAAGAAGATGTATTTTGATGCACACAAGCACGTCAATACCAACTTTTGAACAGCTAGCAATGATGCCGAAAAGGAAACAGATCAGTACAGGGTCTGCTACCATAACATGCTTTGAGCAAAGAGAGTGAAGCCAATAGCATCACTTTAAATTATACATAAAAAACACATGCCAACAAAAACTAAATGATCTATGATCCAAGCAGGATAACAAATAACTAAGTCCTAAGGTTGCAACATATTTCCAAGGCATTGAAATATTTGATCTCGAATCGATTTAAAATCAGTTCAAAATGACTCTTCAATCTCAATCTGAGTTATATCTAATCTTGACTGTAAAGAGGTGATTATATTTCCATATAGAATCAAATACTTAGTCCAAATACATTCTTAAATAGATGTATTCATGTGCTCATGTGTACATGGATATAAGTTTTAATCATGCATGCATATATTTTTTGATTGTATATCATGCTAGTTCAATTCGATCCAAGAACGGCTCACTTCAAGCCTGCACAGTTAGCTTCGATCAAGCTCTAACCTAGTCCAAAAGATAACAGATTCTTCAGCGCGGGTAGATCTTCAAGCGAAATTCACAGCCTTCGAAATTCAAAGCAGACAATATTCATTGAGAGCACTCTTTGTCACTCTCCAACATAGAAAGAAAAACAACGGTATAAACAAAAATGGATTACTACAAAATCCTTAGCATACCTCCAATATCCAGGGCCAGGTGAGAGATGTCATCAGACTGGTTAGGTAGCAAAATAGTGGGGTTTCTCTCCTCGGAGTTCCGCTGAATTGCAGCCCCAGTGAGATCCAGCTGCGGCCTCGAGGAAGAACGCTGCATCGAGTTACCAGTGGCCGGTGAAACCTCCTTCTCCTCCGAAATCTTCTTCCCTTTGTTATCGATTTCATCATTGCTGATGATCCCAGCCATATAAACACGCACTTTCCACCTCCTGCCTAACCAAACGGCATCAATAACTATTCTAGATGGTAATAATAAAGCATTTATGGAATCGATCAACGGAGTAGTTCAACAACAAAATCAGAAGGTTTATGCTGACTAATGCCCGGCGGTGCCTGAAGCATGGCCCAGCTGTCTATTGAATTTGAAGAGAGCAAACCACAGAAGAAACTTTTGAGCAAACTGAGTAGTAAAGTGATGAACCTTCAGAGAACGGATTCGCTGTAGGTCTCCGAACGGGGGGGCGTCTCTTTGGACTGCTCACTGCAGAGACGTCGCCGGCGGGGATGCGATTGAGCGACGGCTAGGGATGCGAATGCGAGGGCGCACTGGAATTAAACTCCGGCGTGCGTGGGATCTCTAATAAGATACCATTTCTCCTCCTCGTTCGTTCGAGATGATCTCCTAGCACCTTGGAGATTCATTTTTTACCTGACGGGACAGAAGATGATTTAGAACTCCTAGCCCACTAGAAATTTCCCACACCTAAATATTTGACAAGTAATGTACTTGTACTCTTGACAATGAAGCGTGTAGTCTTATTTTCTTCTCTAGTTAAGTCAGCCTCCTTCAATATTTGATCGTGAAAAGATGAGTAATATATCACTTAGAAAGAGTGAACAAGAGAGCAAGAGTGTGTAAGAAAATTTTATTGGTTGAATTGTTTCGTGAGTTGCAAATGAAAGGGTCTCCTCCTTATAAAGGTCCCAAAAGGGTTTCCCTCCTAGAAAATAGAAGGATCTAGATTAATCTGCCATCATCTTTGTATTTACATCTTTCAAGAATGTTCTAGACTAATTTCTCTGTACAAAAATATCCTTCATGATCATATATTTCTCTAGAAATCTCCAGAGGTTAACCTCATAAATGTAAAGTCGTGACATCCTTGTTAAAATTGTTGAAGTGGGAGTGGAGTGGAGTGTGGGCGGTCTGATTAGGCAAACCGCACAGATCCCAGAGTCTGTCGCGACCTGACGGATAGCGTTTGCCAAATAGCCTTTGGCGGGTTACCGAATTCTTGGCAGGCTCAGCAAGCACGCTTGGTTGGATCCAGGCGGACTGCTCTATCCGCGGATGTGGCGGTCTGGTTGGTGAGATCGCACAGTCCGCTGGATCTTTAGGTTTTTTGGCTTGCAAGAAGGCTGGAGGTTAGCGCGGACTAAGGTGGCTAACCGCACAGTTCGTTGTAGCCTTCTCGGGAAGGTTGATAGGCAAAGTCCATAAGTCCATTGTTGTTGTGGACTTGGTCTGTGTAAGTAAGTTCAGAATTATAGTCTAGCTCATCGAGATCGCTTGTGGTGCGGACTGCTTCTTGAGCTCGCCGAGATCTGCAAGTTAGCAGCTTCCTCGTTCTAAGTCGTGGGTCAGAGTTTTGCGCAGACTGGAGTTGTGTATGCAGGTCAGTGCGATCTGGTATCGATGTCCGGAAGCCCGCTAGTGTTGTGTTCGATGTCCTTGATGGATTGGTTTTGGTCTTCTCATCCTGGCAGAATGGTCCTTTCTGCCTTTGCAGACTGGTCGATTCTTACGGGCAGAGAATTATATTTGCACTTCTTTGCGAATAGCTTTCTTTAAGCGACGGACTGATACTTGTATCTGCACTTGTGCGGATACATGATGTTAGTTGCGGGACTGACGAGCGGTTATTCGATCGCTATGGGTGGTGACGAAACTCCTCCTTACACCTATAAATAGGAGTCATTGGCTCGTCATAAATAACTGTGAACAGTAAGAACTTGCTCGCGCGTGTACTTTGCGGTTACGGTTTTCTAACCGCTGCGACTAAGGAAGCTTATTTTGTACAGGATATACGGCTAACATAAGGCGGCTAGGAAACTAGTGAAAGTTTGGTGTGGAACAGTTCACGAATAGCAGTCAGCGGATAACAGCAAGTCGCGGTCCCTGCGACTTGTTCTCTTCCTCTGAGTTACGGATAAACAGAGCAGTTCGCCCGGTCTATTAGCAGGATCTGTTCAAGTTCAGCATTTCAATAATAAGCAGTTCGTGCGGCTAGTTGCAGTTAGGATACTTCAGTGGTCTCAGCGAACTCGGCTTGTACTCTGGCGACTTGTGTGGTTATAGCTTGTTATCCACGCAGTTAACGTCTTATTGCAGATTTTCATTTCCATTGGTTATATTATAAATCATGTATTGCAATGTATACATTGCTCTATAAAGAAGTTGTTAATTTCAATTGGATACTCTTATGATGTTATTGCTACTGATTTATACGTGTCTTTGGTTGTGGCTGAAGTGTTTCTGCGACCTCTTGCGGCTTCCCTCATAAAAAAATTTCATGGTATCAGAGAGGTGTTGAAGAGTTAGCAGTTCATCAATCTCAGCAGGTTGTTATTCCTTCGTGAATATCAAGTAAATAAGTTGGTTGCAATGGAAGCCGGTTATGCAAGAGGAATTAGAATTGAACTCTTGGCGCAGACCAACTTCAAAAAGTGGAGGTCTTGCATAGAGAGTTATCTTTTTGGTAAGGATCTCTGGGAAGTTATCGGTGGTGACAATCGACAAGAAGTAGTCACTGTCGGTGGAAATGCTGAAGTGGTGAAAGCTTGGAAGCAAATAAATGTGAAGGCAACATTCACTCTGAAGCGTGCGATTTCACCGGAGCTGTTTGACCACATCATCGAATGTAGATCAGCAACTGAAATCTGAATGGCCTTGAATGGTCTATTAAATAAGAAGAACGTAGCTCGGCTACAGCTCTTGGAAAATGAGTTTGCAAAGGTCACTCAAGGTGATATGCTCATTTCTTCTTGAAGATGAAGAATATATGCTCTGAGATTACTGTGTTGGACCCAAAAAAGCTGAGTCGAAGCTGAATAGGTATATCATTCATGACTTACAGAAGGAGTATGTTGTCTTTGTGACTTCTATACAAGGCTGGGTTAATCAGTCATCACTGCTCGAGCTGGAAAATCTAGTGGCTTCATAGGAAATCTTGGCAAAGCAGATGGCTGAAGTTTCGATCTCAGAGGGAGATAGAGATGCTCTCTTATCGGGCAAGATGAAAAAATCGGATAGGAAGAAGAAGACTTTTGCTAGTGATGACCCGTCTTCTTCATCAGAGTAAGAAAGGAGCAAAGCTCCTAAGCATGATGACGGGAAGAAGCGAGGCGGACCTCGGTGTTATAGGTGTAACAAGCTTGGTCACATCCGTAGGGACTACAGGGTAAATCTTTAGCCAGGGCATACTGCAAGGAAGGAGAAGGCTGAGTCCCAAGCTGGGGAAGGAGGATGGGGGAGTGCCTTCATGATAGACACATGTGTTTGTGCACTTTCCTTCATCAACTATTAGGAGGACTAGATCGTGGACTCAGAGTATGGCCATCACCTCATCGGGGACAAGTCCAAATTCTCTTCTCTATAGAATTACAAAAGTAATGATGTCATTATTACTGATGATGATACTGTACATGCGGTAGAGAAAGAAGGAACGGTTTTTGCCATGAATGAAGAAAAACCTCTTCTCGGTGACCAACATTGTTGATGTTGGGTATCACGTTCTGTTTGGCCCAACAGAAGTGAAGTTTCTCAGGAATGTGTCAGCTGTGAAAGCTGGTGTTACTCATGTCGGTATAAGAGCAAAGGACTTGTTCGTGTTGGCGACAAGCTCCTATGTTGATAAGATGAAGAAAAATGACAACGCTGTTATTTGACATGCGAGATTTGAGAATGTTGGGATGGATAAGCTGAAGGTTATGGCGGTAAGAGGCCTGGTTTATGACATGTTTAGCCTTTCATTCTTTGATGACGGTCGCGTTTATGCTAGATGTCAGTATAGAAAGGCACGTCGTCTTCCATTTGACATATCACAGACTAGGTGTAGAGCACCCCTGGAATGCATCCACGATGATCTAACAGGACATACCGTCACTCCTAGTCTCGGGGGTAACAAATATATGTTTGTTTTTGTTGATGACTTTTCCAGGTATACTTGGGTATACTTCTTGAAAGAGAAGTCAGAGGCTTTTGCATGAGATGTTCGTGTAATCTCCCCCCCCCCTAACCTTTGCCTGGGTTGGGCTGGAGGGGATCTTATTTACCTAAGACGTCCACTCAGTGCTCCTTAAGGGGTATTAACTCACACTACTAAGCATTAGTTGGTTGTCTTGCTCTGCATGAATCACAACATACACATCACATCACAGAGTATTGTGGAAACATTAACAAAAAGCCACAATATATATATATATATATATATATATATATATAACAATATATATTTAAGGAAAACGTAAAGGTCATAGCCACTGTTTATGCATGAAGCATGTATGCTATAAAAGTATGTATATTCTAAACTCCTCGCACTCTCAATCTTGCTTGCTAGTACTCATGTCTCGAAACTCCGAAGACGACGGGGGTGCATCTTCTCAAGTAGTCCTGTTAGTTGACATATCGTCCCACGACAGCCGGTTATTACGGTACTTCATCTCTTATGAATGGTTATTAAAATAACCATTAGTCACGGAGCTAAGCGGAAATAAATCTCCACCCCGGATTTATATCCTAGGGACGAGCTCACACACTCAACAAAAGTAGATAACTGAAGCATGAAAGAATTAGTACAATATTTCATATGTATGCTAGGAGTAATCATAAAAAGGGGGGTACAATATAGTATAACTGGAGTAGCAGCAGCAATGTACATTAATTATAATTTAAGCTCCACCAGCGCAACAACACATCCGGTATTCATACAACATGCATTCATAGCCATGCGCACATCGCAAACATTCACAGTCGCGCACACGTTACAAGAATTCACAGCTGCGCACACATCGCAGACATTCACAGCCGCGCACACATCGCAGACATTCACAGTTGTGCACGCATCGCAGACATTCATAGTCACCCACACATCCCAGGCATTCACAGTCGCGCTAAAGACCTTATGTCGACATAATATGGACTGCTTCTCTTCAAACAGGGTAGTGAGTCATGCGGGTCTCACTGATGTGGTCGTTGGTGGTGGCCGATCCTGCCACTTCTGAGGGTTGTCGTATAGCACAGCCCAGACCCTAACGTACAACTCCGTGTACTCTTGGATGTGAGTGATATTCGACGGTTCAACATTTTGGTCGGCCAACAGAGAAAATCCAACGGGGAAAAACATATCGATCGGTCACCCGTAGTACTCATCTCCTTATCGCTTTAAGTCGTCGAACTTCCCCCACCAGTACGATAGCTTTGCGGAAGTGACTGACCCACCACAATTTATCACATATAATTTACAAGCAAACAGGTAAAAAAAATTTTGCTATCATGCACCAGGTCTACAACGGCTTGTCATACTATACTTTAAATAATTCTGGCAAACGACACTTGGTTCGACTTTCAATAAGGAGCGTGGAAGCACTTTATTTGGGGTTAATTTAGGAGGAACATCTCAACTCCTATTATTCTCAACAAAGGCTCAATCTATCAAAATAGCTGTCCGTCAAAACAGGACCCGTGCTTGAAATAATAAATTTTAGAAACAAAGTGTGGCAATAGAATCTGTTGTTAGTATAAGCTACAGAATTGAAATGTTGTAATAGAAAAGGACCAGTATGAAACTGGAGTAGTACCGAACTAAAAGAACTGAACTGAAAGTAAGTACTGAAGGAAACTTAACCAATACGAGACTAGAATAATACTTAAATAAAAGAACTGATTTGAAAGTAAATAAGTAGGACTAGTACAAAACTGGATCAGTGCAAGACTGGAATAAATCATAAAGAAAATAGTTAGTAGTCCAATCACTCAATTTAGGAGGCTTCAGTTCAATCTCCGTTCTCAGGAGGCATATTTAGTTACATCTCCGTTCTCAAGTGCCATGTTCAGTTTCATCTCCATTTTTAGGAGGCAAGTTCAGTTTCATTAAATCTCTTATGAGGCTTTTTTGGGTTCCACTCATTGTTGGGATCCGATAATAATTCAGTTCTGTCCTTTTTAATTACGGCTTAATCGGATCAGGAGGACATTATTAAGAGTTATATTTTTATTATTTGTCGAGAATAATTAGCAACGCAATTGCCCGTACTCTCATCTTCCGAGTCTGCCCAAATTTCCCGAGTCTTTTAAAACGAGGCGCTCGGCGATTCTACTAAACCTCGGAACACCTAGAGCTTAGACAGTTGCCTCGATTACTCTTGTCAATAAAAAGAAGTTGAATTTATTATTCAATTTACAAAAGTGGTTGCGCGCTCAATTTTTATTTTCGAGAAAATTGAGTGTAACAATTTTCGAGCACGACCTTAAGTTATAAAGAAAATCGGGAAAACTTCAATTTTTTATCCCCAGATTCCCAAATTTTAATACACCCTTTAGGGGCCTAAGATGAGTCTAGTAATTTTTCCAAAAAATCAAGCAATTTTGGGTCTTAAATTTGGCCAAATAAAATTTATTTGGACTTTTAAAATATCAAATCAACTCCAAAAATTATCAAAGTTTTTGTCGAGAAAGCCTTTACCAATGAGAATTTTTTTCATCCTCAACTATTTTTTTAGGAGCCTAGATTTTTTTTCAAAAAAAAACACAAACCTCTGTTTTAAAATTGGTTTACATATAGTTAGATCAATCCAATCCTGCGGCCAGGAATGCATCGGACGGTTGATTTGCCAGATTTTTTCCCCGCAGTGGATCAGCCACAGATCCGCTATGCGGGTGTAGAAGTTGAGGAAGGGGGGACGATGAAATCACCACCGTCCGATCTCATCACCGTGATCGGACGACGACTGCTTCTCCCCGTTGATGGAGAAGGCAGTGGCCTTCTGCCACCACCGGCCAGCCGCTGCTGGACACCGACGCCACCCCCGATCAACTCGTCGGGGGTCGGCGACCTCTTGGGCGGTGGTTCGGTGGACTGTCGCCGCCTGCCGACGTCGAAATTTACAAAACTGAGAGTAGGGTGGCGGATGGCTCTGCTCCCCGCGCCACGCCGCCTCTCCGGTGGCTGCCTCGGCCACAAAACCACCCCGACCGACACATCGGGGGTTGAGCTATTCTCCGGTTGTTGTCCGACAGCCTGGCACCGCAGGCCGCAGTCGAAGTAAATTAACAGAGTTTTACTCTGTTTTCGGAAACCGTCAGAGCGGTCATTTCTGGTGGCACCTCGGCCTTCCACCGCCGGGGAAGGTTATCCCCGGCGGTGTAGCACTTCCCCAACGCCACCACCGGTGCTGGGTAAGGCTCACCTCTTACGACCACTACTCGATATGAAGCTTGGCTCGGGTGGTGCCGGCGGCGCTCCGGCCTCTGGGAGGAACATGCAGAACGTCAAAAGGTTAGGGAAGGAGGAGGGAGAATGTTTCCACATGGACTATGGGAGCTTGGGGGGCCCTGGTCGAGTCGCCATTAGAGGTAGTGGAGGAAGAAGGCGACGGTTTCCTGGATTCGGGTTTTCCGACGACCCAGGGTTCTGGCAATGGGTTTAGGCTTGCCTGAGGTGAGTGAGGAGGAGACCAGGGGGTATGGATTTTTATAGGCTTGGGGAGGGTGACCACTCCTCCCCTCCCCGATATGGGACTAACCCGAGAGTGAGGAGGTGCTCCTCCCCTCTTCCTCCACTTGCTCAAGTCAGGTGGCAACATTTTAGGGTATCTAGGTGGAACCCATCTAAGGGGGAAGGATTTGGTGGGCTTGGGTCTTGGTTCTTAAGAAGAGGAAAGAGGAGGGGGATAAGGGGTGGTGGGATTTTGCCAAACGCCCACCTACCAAGCCTTTGCTGGTTTGGGTGGCCCAAAGGTGAGGAAGGCCAAGCCCTTAGATAACAAAGGAGAGGAGGTGCCCCCTTCTTTGAGAAAATTTTCAAAAAAAGGAATTTTAGGGGGGTTTGACCAAAGTCACCCCTAGGGTGGGTCCCCCATACCGATCAAAGTCAAAATAGGTCCTAATCATCAGGATCGGGTCAAAGTTGGGGTGTCGTGTCATAATTTGGTTGTGCATACTTTTCAGTGCAAGACAACGCTCGGTCTAACCACGGGTTGACTACTCATCCTTGAAATTGACCAGGACAAACTTGGTTGACTTCGTATTGATCATACGAATTCAATGTTACTGACAAAGGTCGAATCGGAGTTTGTTTGCTAAATATCCAAAATCTGCTCGTATTCGTTGTTAGACTTCCAATTGCAACACAACGAGTTCCACTGCGTTCGTATCGACTATACGAAGTCATAAGAACTAACAGGACTTAGATCGGAGTTTCGTAGGTTATTATCCAAACATCTCATTTTCGTGATGTTTTACGAGGAACGACCATACCTATTCTATGACCTTGGAATTTAACGGGACGAGTTCCAATGTGTTCGTATTGATTATGCGAAGTCATAGGAACTGACAGAACTCAAATTGGAGTTTTCTAGCACCATCTCCCCGTCTAGGGTTACCCCCTACCCGTGTATGGGCTATGGGTAAAGGTTCGGGTCACTTTTATTGGGTCCACTAGGGTTCTGGTGGCCCAATAAAAGTCATGATGTTACAGTTCAGGGAGTTCAAAGAGCTCGAGGAGGGTCGGATCGGTCTACGGATAAAGAAGTTGAGAACTAATAATGACAGAGAGTTCATTTCACATGAGTTATCTAACTTCTGCAGAAAGTTCTACATTCAGAGGGAGTTTACTTGTGTGCACACACTCCTTAATAAAATAAAGTTGTAGAACGTAATATCTGTCATTTGACAAAAACTTGCAAGTGCTGGCTTCACGCCAAAGGCATTCCCAGGGCCTTATGGGCAGAGGGAATGACTTGTGCGGCGTATGCCTTCAACAAGTTGCATCTCAGTCCGAACAACATGAAATCTCCTTATGAGTTGATGTTCAAAGAGAAGCTCAATGTTGAACATCTTTAGGTGTTTAGGTCTACCTGTTACGTGCACGTTCCAGACGCTCACATGACGAAACTAGATGCGAAAACACGGAAGCTAGTCTTCTTCGGCTATGATGAGCAGAAGAAGGGTTGGAAGTGCATAGATCCTGCAATGAAGAAGTTCGTTGTCTCAAGAGATGTTGTCTTCGACGAACTTACATTTTGCCCAAGTAGCTCATCTGTGGAGCTACATGAGAGCAGGTCAGACAAGGGGCTAAGGAGAAGCTGATCAGGATCTTTTGGTGGAGGTGTCTGCATCATCAAGTGCTCCAGTGTCATCTAGCTCTAGGGCGGAGGCTTCTGGATCTGGAACCGGGGGAAGCATTGCTCCTGGTATGCCCGAGATCAGAGCTAAGTCAGAAGAAGCAATGGGAGTGGAGGATTAGGGTCAAACCCTGTGGAGGTCCAAGATGACTATTATTTCGCCAGCTTGGTATATGGACGAGAACATTGTGAGTGTCGTCTCATATTTCTTTGTAAGTCTTTTGGATGAAAGAGAGTCGTCGAGCTTTGAGAACCGCACTGACATAAAGGAGTGAAGATGTCATGGAGATGACCACCCTTAGGAAGAACGAGACTTGGGATCTTGTACCCAAGGTCGTTGACATCACTTCTATTACAGGCAAGTGAGTTCATAAACTCAAGAAGAAGGTTGACGACAACATCGAACGGTACAAGGCTCACCTTGTAGCTTGGGGTTCTCACAATAGTACAGAGAGGACTGAAAAAACATTCAGTTTGGTGGCTAAAATGACTTCAGTTCGGATAGTGATCTCCCTGACGGCTTGCCAATGATGAAAAATTTGACAACTCAACGTAAATAATGCATTCTTTTACAGCGAGATTGTCAAAGATATCTCCATGGTGCAACCACCTAGTTATGTCTCTAAAGATCATTCTAGACACGTCTGCAAGCTGAAGAAAGCCCTAAAGTTGATTTGGGCAGTCTGCCATGAGAGAAAGCCCACCACTTTCACCGGTTAGCTCCAAAAGAGTCATCAACAACAAATATGCCAGACTCGGCAAACTCCAACTGAGTCCACCACAACCGCGGTTAGACAACCCTAACCGTCTGGATCAACAAGGGTGCTTGCTAAGTCAGTCCGCAAAAGAAATCAGCATCCCTCCAAAGGCAATCCGCTAAAGCTGCCGACCATGCCTTGGCGGACTGTACGGTCTGACCAGTCAAACCGCCCAACTCCACTTTCACAATGGTCTGATGTAGACGGACTTCGTTAGCGGGCTCATGATGATGATGGTATGCTCTCGCTCTCCTCTGGGCCGAGTGAGCGAAACTTGCAGCTTCAGAATATTCTTCAGATATTTCCTGCCTTGGAGGAACCTCTTGGGCTCTGCCCTGATTTTGTTGCGGCGGTGGATCCACACGAGCTGGTTGCAGCGGGGGAGCCGGAGGCGCTCCCAGGTTTCGCAGCAGGGTGAGCATTTCAGTTTGATGTTCTTCCATTTGGCGAACGCTTCCCTCTATAGGAGCAAATACAGCTTCAGCAGTCAGTGGTGCGTCCACCAAAGAGTGGGAACGTGCAGGCTCGGCCTGCCTGCCAAGGGCAGAGCCTTCAGCGGTACGGGTGCTTCTCTTTGTCATTAAGACAGTACTTGGAGGGGGCGATGCTGGTGATCTTACGCTTCAAAGGATGTTGGGAAATCGTTTCCCACAGACGGCGCCAAACTGTTGCGGCCAAACTCGGCGCTCCGGTCGATCCGGACTAACTTGGACCATCTTAGCTCACGGAGCGGTCGAGCGCGCACACAGTCAGTTGAAGAGGGGAAATGTACACAAGGAATTTTAACGTGGAAAACCCTTCAACCGGGTGAAAAACCACGTGACCGGTTCGCTGCCAGTCAAAATCCACTAGATCAGGCTGATTACAGTATGTTGAGTGAATCGGGGCGACAGACCGCTCCCGTTACAGCTTGTGGGGAGAGAGGATGGCTATAATTGCAGGCGGGCAACAAACTGCCCCGCCAAAGTGACTTAAATGGTGGAACGCGCGGGATGCTTCTGACGCGTGTGCCTGGAGGCGGCGCGCTTGCGGGCTTCGACTGTCTCCTTTGTTCGGCTTCCTCTCACTTTGGGCGCCTCCTTCCTAACTGCGTGTTGGTGGGGTGCCAATAACCGATGACAGGTGTTGATGGCCGATGGTGGCCGCTGGAGGTTGTTGGTGGCCGCCGGTGGCAGTCGATGGCCGCTGGTGGTTGGTGGCGAGCGGCGGCCGACTTGGTGGAGGAGGCGGGAGTTCTCTCACCTGAGGAAGAAGAAGGAGAAGAATAGGAGAAGAGAATTAGATGAGAAATGAAGAGCCCCTGGGGTCCTTTTATAGGCTCCAAGGGGAGATCATGGTGGGCCCCACCACTAACGTAGTGGGTTAGTGGGTGGTTTCCCCTTGATCGGACGGCCGTGGTAGCGCGGCATGATCGGATGATGGAGGTTCGGGCGGCGAGCCACCGACTGGCGGTGGACAGACAGCGGCGGTCGGGCGGCCGGGCGGCGGCGGTCGGGAGGCCGGGCGGCGGCGGTCGGGCGGCCGGGCGGCCAGGCGGCGGCGGCCGGGCGGCGGCGGCCGGTAGGTCGGTCGGCGGCGGTCGGCGGCGGTTGGTTGCGGCGGCGGTGCCCTCTCTCCCCTCTTTCCCTTTTTTATGGATCTCATTTTTTGTGGGAGAGAAAGAGGGGGGAATTGGATGGAGGAGATGAAAGATGAGAGAAAGTGGGCCCTCCAGTTCTCCCATCATAAAGGGAATTATGGGGTTGACTAGTCAACCCCATGATCTCATTTTGGGGATTGCTATGTGCACCCCTAAAGCTAAAAATGGATCTAATCCCTATCAAATGCCCCCCAAATCCTTTGTTGTTGGTGAGCCGTGTGAGAGACAACTTAGGATTTTTAATCTTCTTCTTCCCCGCTTCCATGTCTTCCTCCGGAGAGAAGGCCGAGAAGGCGAAGAACGGTGCCTCGAAGGCATGCTCGCACTTATACGATTGGCAACGGTGGTGCTACATCAAATTGAAGGAGCGTCGACGGGGGCTTCAGGCAAGGTGCTGGCGAATCCAATCACGAAGGGGTTCGTGCGCATGACGGTGCGAAGGCGCGCCGGCACAATGACGGGCGAGTGCAAAGGCACGCCTGGAAGCACGCAAGCGCGCGCGAGGGCGTGCTTGTGCAGCCATGCGCGCGGGTGCGCACGCCCGACCCAGCGCATCCGCGCGCGTGGGTGCGCGCGCGCGACCCAGCGCGCAAGTGCGCGCGCAGGGGTGCGCGCGCAACCTCGCGCGCGGGTGCGCGCGCAACCTCGCGCGCGGGTGCGCGCGCAACCTCGCGCGCGGGTGCGCGCGCAACCTCGCGCGCGGGTGTGCGTGTGCGCGACCCAGCGCGCGGGTGCGCGCGCGCAACCTCGCGTGCGGGCGTGCGCGCGAGTGTGCGCGTGCGCAACCCCGCGCGCATGCGCGGCCCCGCGCGCGTGCGCAACCCTCCACGCGGGTCCTTGCGCGCGCGGGTGCGCGCGGGTGTGCGAGGGCGCAACCCCACGCGCGAATCTGCGCGTGCGACCGTGCGCGCGGGGTGCGTGTGTGCAACCTATGTGCGCGTGTTGTGCGCGCGGGCTCTGCTGGCGCGAGGGTGGCTCGTGGATTAGGTTGCGCGCGAGTTGCGCTAGGCTTTGCGTGCGCGAGGGTTGCTCGCGGCTTAGGTTGCGCGAGGGTTGCTCACGACTTAGATTGCGCGAGGGCTGCTCGCGGCTTAGATTGCGCGAGGGTTTCTCACAGCCTAGATTGCGCGAGGGCTACTCGCGGTTTAGGTTGCGCGCGGGTATGAAGGCAGTTGCTGTGAGGAGCGCGCTGCACAGAGGCAGTTGCTGTATGGAGTGCGCTGTACGGAGGCAGTTGCTGTGAGGAGCGCGCTACACTGAGGCAGTTGCTGTATGGAGCGTGCTACACGGAGGCAGTTGCTGTGAGGAGCGCGCTGCCCGGAGGCAGTTGTTGTAAGGAGCGCACTGCACGGAGGCAGTTGCTGTAAGGAGGGCGCTGCACGGAGGCAGTTGCTGTGAGGAGCGCGCTACACTGAGACAGTTACTGTATAGAGCGCGCTGCACAGAGGCAGTTGCTGTGAGGAGCGCGCTGCACGGAGGCAGTTGTTGTGAAGAGCGCGCTGCACGGAGGCAGTTGTTGTGGGGAGCGCGCTGCACTGAGGCAGTTGCTGTGAGGAGCGCGCTGCACTGAGGCAGTTGCTGTATGGAGCGCGCTGCACGGAGGCAGTTGCTGTGAGGAGCGAGCTGCACTGAGGCAGTTGTTGTATGGAGCGCGCTGCACAGAGGCAGTTGCTGTGAGGAGCGCGCTGCACGGAGGCAGTTGCTGTATGGAGCGCGCTGCACGGAGGCAGTTGTTGTATGGAGCGCGCTGCACGGAGGCAGTTGCTGTGAGGAGCGCGCTGCACTGAGGCAGTTGCTGTATGGAGCGCGCTGCACGGAGGCAGTTGCTGTGAGGAGCGAGCTGCACTGAGGCAGTTGCTGTATGAAGCGCGCTGCACGGAGGCAGTTGCTGTGAGGAGCGCGCTGCACGGAGGCAGTTGCTGTATGGAGCGCGCTGCACGGAGGCAGTTGCTGTGAGGAGTGCGCTGCACTGAGGCAGTTGCTGTAAGGAGCGCGCTGCACGGAGGCAGTTGCTGTGAAGAGCGCGCTGCACGGAGGCAGTTGCTGTAAAGAGCGCGTTGCACGGAGGCAGTTGCTGTGGGGGGTAGAGGGACGTCTTCGTACTTGGGCAAAGTGAGTATGCATTTCAGACTGCACGGGTGAAGCTTGACGTCAACAGGCTTAAAATGAGAAAATGTTAACTTTTTAGAGTTACAGTCGTGAAACTGTTCTTGTGGAAACACATAATTTATAGGAAAGTAAAATTGATAAACGCTATAATAGATAGAACCCTTCTGAGGTGCGAAGCCCTCTCTTGGGTTGGTCGTCTTAGGGGTTGCCCCCCAGTCTGGTCTAGCAAACAGTGGGCCGAGTTCCTTTCTGTCGACTTGGTTCCTATCTCCGTAAGAATCTCCCCAGGAGGCCTTGTTTGATGAGATACTCGATCTCCTCCTTGAGCTTTGAGCATTCTTCCGTGTCATGTCCTTGTCCATGGTGAAATTCACAGTACTTTGTCTGGTCCCCAGTATTTTTAGCGAGAGGTCTGGGCTTGCGGAGCGCCTCTTTGTCTTGGATTGCATAAAATACATTTGTCCTGGAGGTGCTGAGGGGTGTGTACTCCCGGGGCGGCTGATCTCTCTGATGGTTACGTCGCAATCTTCCTTCTTGGTGTTGAGGGGCCGGCTCATTTTCCCTTTTTCGCTTCTGGTTGTCATTAAATTGTTGACGATGAGCTTCAATAGCCTCGTCGGCAGCGATCTGAGCCTCTACGCGGTGCACGAGGTCGAGGTAGCTAGCGACGGTTTCCCTCATTAATGCTGAATAGAAGCTGCTCGGGCGAAGACCTCCGAGGAACATTCCTCTTAACAGTTCAGGGTCGACCCCTGGGATTTGACGGGCTTCTACGGAGAACCTGCGGAAGAAATCCTTCAAAGACTCCCCTTCGTTCTGGCGGATACCTGATAAGTGGGAAGGGTCGCGGACGATCCTCCGATTTGCTATAAACTGATCTGTGAACTGTCTCGTTAGTTCTGTGAAGTTGGCGATAGTGCCCGCTCTCAAGGAGTGAAACCATGTGCGGGCTTGCCCCTTGAGAGTGGTAGGAAACACTTGGCAGAGTAATTGATCAGATGCGTTGTAGATCCTCATAATGATAGTGAAGTGGTTGACATGTTCTAACGGATCGTCAGTTCCATCGAAAGTTTCGATATCGGGCAGTTTGAAACCGTGAGGATTTGGATGGTCCAAAATTTGGGGTGTCAGCGGGGAACCCTGGCAGAGTGGTCGGCGGGTACAAATATCTCTTGCACCTGTTTGATGATATTCTTCGGCGATGACCTCTCGAATTTCCTTCCGAGTAAATCTTTCTAACGGATGTAGACGAACTTCGTTAGCGGGATGATGATGGTCTGCTCTCGCTCTCCTCTGGGTCGAGTGAGCGAAACTTGCAGCTTCAGAATATTCTTTAGATATTTCCTGCCTTGGAGGAACATCTTGGGCTCTGCCCTGATTTTGTTGCGGCGGTGGATCCACGCGAGCTGGTTGCAGCGGGGGAGCCGGAGGCGCTCCCAGGTTTCGCAGTAGGGTGAGCATTTCAGTTTGATGTTCTTCCATTTGGCGAACGCTTCCCTCTATAGGAGCAAATACAGCTTCAGCAGTCAGTGGTGCGTCCACCAAAGAGTGGGAACGTGCAGGCTCGGCCTGCCTGCCAAGGGCAGAGCCTTCAGCGGTACAGGTGTTTCTCTTTGTCATTAAGACAGTACTTGGAGGGGGCGATGCTGGTGATCTTACGCTTCAAAGGATGTTGGGAAATCGTTTCCCACAGACGGCGTCAAACTGTTGCGGCCAAACTCGGCGCTCCGGTCGATCCGGACTAACTGTGACCGCCTTAGCTCACGGAGCGGTCGAGCGCGCACACAGTCAGTTGAAGAGGGGAAATGTACACAAGGAATTTTAACGTGGAAAACCCTTCAACCGGGTGAAAAACCACGTGACCGGTTCGCTGCTAGTCAAAATCCACTAGATCGGGCTGATTACAATATGATGAGTGAATCGGGGCGACAGGCCGCTCCCGTTACAGCTTGTGGGGAGAGAGGATGGCTATAACTGGAGGCGGGCAACAAACTGCCCCACCAAAGTGACTTAAATGGTGGAACGCGCGGGATGCTTCTGACGCGTGCGCCTGGAGGCGGCGCGCTTGCGGGCTTCGACTGTCTCCTTTGTTCGGCTTCCTCTCACTTTGGGCGCCTCCTTCCTAACTGCGCGTTGGTGGGGTGTCAATAACTGATGGCAGGTGTTGATGGCCGATGGTGGCCGCTGGAGGTTGTTGGTGGCCGCCGGTGGCAGTCGATGGCCGCTGGTGGTTGGTGGCGAGCGGCGGCCGACTTGGTGGAGGAGGCGGGAGTTCTCTCACCTGAGGAAGAAGAAGGAGAAGAATAGGAGGAGAGAATTAGATGAGAAATGAAGAGCCCCTGGGGTCCTTTTATAGGCTCCAAGGGGAGATCATGGTGGGCCCCACCACTAACGTAGTGGGTTAGTGAGTGGTTTCCCCTTGATCGGATGGCCGTGGTAGCGCGCCATGATCGGATGGTGGAGGTTCGGGCGGCGAGCCACCGACTGGCGGCGGACAGACGACGGCGGCCGGGCGGCCGGACGGCCGGGCGGCGGCGGCCGGGAGGCAGGGCGGCGGCGGTCGGGGGGCGGCGGCCGGTCGGTCGGGCGGCGGCGGCCGGGCGGCCGGGCGGCCGGGCGGCGGCGGCCGGGCGGCGGCGGCTGGTTGCGGCGGCGGTGCCCTCTCTCCCCTCTTTCCCTTTTTTATGGATCTCATTTTTGGTGGGAGAGAAAGAAGGGGGAATTGGATGGAGGAGATGAAAGATGAGAGAAAGTGGGCCCTCCACTTCTCCCATCATGAAGGGAATTATGGGGTTGACTAGTCAACCCCATGATCTCATTTTGGGGATTGCTATGTGCACCCCTAAAGCTAAAAATGGATCCAATCTCTATCATTGGGTGTCCGTTGTATGGTTTCTATGATGAGGACTTTTGACATGTCTTCGGGTGTTTCCCTTTTGTCTATCCGATTTGGGAGTTCCTCCAGCATACCTAATTTTGCTTGGCATGCTGATGCGAGTTCTGGGTTTGACCGGCTTTGAGAGATGCATCGATATGTGTATTCTGATTGTTTTGCCCTAATTTCGATCGTGTGTTGGGCTCTTTGGTGGCATCATAACCATATGTTGTGGGAGAGATCTCTTCAAGATCTCCCCAAACAATTGCTTTCATTTGTGTGGTCATGCTTTCGCCTCCCGTCGACCTGCCCCCACTGGTTCCTCCTACAAGGGCTGTTTGGACTCCTCACATTGTGGGCGTGGTAAAAATCAACTTTGACGGAGCAATTCGGGTGGGCCTTCTTTGGCTGGGGCGGGTGTTGTGGCCCGAGACTCCTTTGGGAAGTGCCCGACTTGGCATGTGTCCTCCCCAAAAGTGGCAGAGGCGTTTGCGGCTCGGCTGGAGGTTGAGGTGGCGTTGGAGTTTGGTTGACCCAATGTCTTGATTAAAGTGACTACTCTACCTTGCTTTCCCACTTGATGGCTGGGATCGTGTCGTCCTCGTTAGATCGCTCATTTATCTCTGACTCCTTGGAATTCTCTCGACGTTTGTCCAGTCTGATAACACATGAATTTGCAACTTTTTTTGAATAATTAATAATTATAATTAATTCACTAATGGGTAAGTTTCCAAATGATGTCATATATCATAATTAATTATTATTATTAATTCATAGGATTTTTGCTCAGTCAACAAATATTATATGCAAACAGTCATGTATGATATGGTATATACACGTGACTGCACACCACCGCTCATTATCTCCTTGAATTTTTTTAACGGAATACAAAATTTAATATTTTAAAATTGCAATCACTATTCACTATAAAAAAATAATAAATTGCCCAAATTAAGCACATTTTTTAAAAAACTATAAAAGAGGTAATAAATTAACAGAAAAAATCTGAAAAATAGAAGAAAAAAAAAGTAAATGTTTTAGCAAATGATTTGTTTTAATCATATATATAGTATAGATGAGGGAGCCATGTGCATCCAACCATAATAACAAATGCATAGAAATATATATAACTGAGTGCATAGATAAATCTTTGCCTCCAATTGGCTCCGAAGCATATATATTTATTAAACAAATACTATGGACTATAGTTAATAATTGCTTAAGAAGTATATAAATATAAACATATAAGCATAAATAAAAATAGTGATAAATCTCTAGATCCAAAGCATACAATCATTTATTAAATACTATATAAAACTCGAACCAGCACTCATTCCTTTAATATTAATAAATACACACATAATATCTCTCTCTATAAATAGAGAGGAGGCATTTTTCGGTGCTCGGATGTAGAAAACAGTCCGGCGCCAATGAAATACAAGAGAAACCTCTTGTTTTGTGGGGCTTGTGGTGCACAGTAAATATGTGCACCGTGAGCCTCGCTATTTCTCTTTTTTTCATTGGTTACGCGGACGATTTTTTTCTTCCGAGTCGCGGACAAAAATATAAGCCTATAGAGAGGGGGTTTGAAGCATGTTGCAGACTAATTCGACGTTCCGGTCAGGCCAGAATTCTTGGACCGTCTTAGCTCTCGGGACGGTCGAGCGCCCACACAGCCAGAAGAGTAGGTTAATTGTACACAAGCAGTTTTAACGTGGAAAAATCCCTCAACTGGGTAAAAAACCACGTGATCGGATCTGTGCCGGTCAAAATCCACTATTTCTTTAGGGTTACAGCTGGTTTGTGAAGTCGAGAGTGACAGACCACCTCTCGTTACAATTATGGGATGAGAGAGCACTTTGCATGCAGCGGGCGACAGGCCGTCGTGCCGGGAGTTGCTATAGATTGCGCTTTGCGCCGGTGGTCTTCGGATAACGACTTGCTGATTCCTGACGGGAGGTGGCACACTTGGTCTTGTAGTTCTTGGGGCCGCTTGGAACTTGGGCGATTCGGTTTCGATGGGTGGTTGCGACTTGACCCGCTTGTGATTCAGGTGTGGCTCGTAGGTGGCTCGAAGGTAGCTCGTAGGAGAAATTGACAGAGCTTCGACCTGAGGAAGAAGAAGACTACAGTGGCTCCTTTTATAGGTTTCGGGAGGTGGTTACGGCGGTTATGCGACTATCCACACACCTTAATCACCTTCATAAATGTTTCTTCTATAGTTCTTGATGCGCGTATCCCACTCTTAATAAAGTATTAAAATATTCAATAAATCCCCCACTAACCCGGTGGGTGGTTACGCACGGATCGAACAGCCGAGGTCACTTCTCCTCGATCGAACGGTGGGAGCGGGCCTCCACGGGCGGATGACGGTCGTGTCGCCGCCCTTGCCGGGGGAGGTTGCCGTCGGCCAAGGAGAGGTGGCCTGCCAGGCCGCCCCTTGGCCGCAAGGCGGCGACCGCTGAAGGGGTGGCTGGTGGCTGTCCCTTGGCCGCAAGGCGACCGCCGGGGGGGGGGGGGGGGGGGGCTTGGCCGCAAGTCGGTGACCAAGGAAGGGGCGGCCGGCGGACGCCCCTTGGCCGCAAGGCGGCGGCCAAGGAAGGGCGGCCGGCTTGGCCGCCCCTTGGCCGCAAGGCGGCGGCCAAGGAGGGGCGGCCGGCTCGGCTGCTCCTTGGCCGCGAGGCGGCGGCCGAGGAGGGGCGGGCGGTCTGGCCGCCCTTTAGCTTGCAAGGCGGCGACCTCCCCTCGACCGCAAGGCTGCGGTCGGGACGAGGCGGCGGTCGGCGGTTGGCAAGGGGGCCGGAGACGGTTCCTTTGATGTGCATAATGAGATCGGTGCGCGAGACAATCAGGTGCGGTGATCGCGTGTGCGGTCAAACTCATGATCACACTCCTTTTGAGTGGAGATCATGGGAGTGTGACTATGTGCACCCCTCATCTTCTGTAAAATGAGGTTCATCTCCAACAAAGCCAATATCAAATTAGTTTCTAAAGTAATAGTTGTGTCAAAATATTTCTTAGACTTTTTATTTAGGGATTTTTTTGTTCTTTGAATTGCACTCAAATTGAAGCTCAATTAATGTTGGTCAGGAGGATGAAAATAACATAACTTACAAATTTAGAGACCAAATTGACATTATCTTACAACCTTAGACGTTGAAATGAATTTTGGCATATCTAAATGACGCTTATATTTACAGGCCTTAAATAGATATTTGCAATCCCAAATAATTATTAATTAATATTTTATAATTTAAAATTAATCATCTATTTGCAGCCCCTTTTCTAACCTACCTGATCTCGCCGGAGACCGCTGTTTCTTGTGCTGAAGACTGATGGTTCCCTTTGCCTACTGCCGGAGACCGCTACCCGCCACAAAATCCCACCGTCGGCTGTAAATTTGTCTGTCGCCTTCACCCCTATTAATTTATGACTGTCACTGTCTAGTGAGGTTGTGATTCTGAAATCTCAAAAAATGGATCCATATTGTTGAGGGGAATCAGAACAGAGCAAAAACAAATAGAATTATGAGGTTTCAGCAACTCGAGACTTATGCAGACCTGTCTAGATTGCACCGTTTTAGCCTGGGAGCGACCGAGTGCGTAAACAGTCAAAGAGATCACGACGGCTTGCAAGAGACCTTTTTTACGTGAAAAATCTTGAAAAGAGGTGAAAAATCACGTGGATGAGGATGTGTCAACTAAACTTCACTATCTGCTAGTGTTGTACAGAGGTTTGAGAGAAAGCGATGGCGATATGTCGCTCCTCGTTACAATTTGTTGGGAGATGTGCTCGGAGGATGACAGACCACCACCCGCGAAGATAAGTACTTTCAACTCATTCAGTGGGGAGCACTATACTCGGGATGCTTTGGAGCGTTCTTCTGGTGCTCGGAAGCTGAGGGAGCGCATCAATGCGCTTGTGGCTTGTCTCCTAGAGGGAGCAGAGGAGTCTGGGATATGGACTTGTCGTCGACTGGAAGACCCATCATATCGTTGAGTTGAGGGTGTTGTGAGTGTTGAGCGCGCTGTGCACGGAATACTTGTTGTGGAGTGCTTTGCGGGGGAATGCTCAAAGGAGGATGGAGATCTTCAAAGGAGTCATCAAAGTGCAAAGGAGATTCCTGTTAGAGCTATCACGCGCGTAGGAGATGAAGTCGGAGGAGAATATAAAATGGCATTGCCCAAATTGCATAGTCTTCTAATTTCTTTAAGCCATATAATTAAATTAATGAAGAAAATTGCACCTAGGGCAGTTTTGTGGAGTGCTTTGCGGGGGAGTGCTCGAAGGAGGATGGAGATCTTCAAAGGAGTCATCAAAGGGCGAAGAAGATTCCTGCTGGAGCTCTCACGCACGTAGGAGATGAAGTCGGAGGAGAATAGAAAATGAAAATGAAGGAGACCCTGAGGTCCTATTTATAGGCCTCATGAGTGATTATGGTGGTAATGCGCTTATCCGGAGACCATAATCACCCATTTTCTATTTGAAGGTCGTTTTCTTATAATTCATAATGTGTATTTTTAAGGATTTACTATACGCACACCGAATATTAAATTTGGCTATGCCCCCCATGACGAGTGGTTACGGGAGATGGTTACGTGGTGATCGAACAACGGAGATCGCGTGGCGCCGATCGGACGGCGGAGGAGAACTGTTCAGCGGGGGCGCACGGCGACGAGGCACCGACGGCGGGAGGTTGATTGGGGAGGCAGCATCGGCCATCCGTGAGGCCGGTCGCGGGCCCTCGCGGCCGCGAAGCGCGACGTCACGGCCCACGGTGGGCCCTCGCGGACGCGTGGAGATTAGACAACCAACCATGAGGTCGGGCGCGGGCCCTCATGACTCCGAGGCATGGCTACGGGCGGCCGAGAGGCAAGTCACGTGCCCTCACGGTCGCGAGCGTGTGGCAGTCGCGAGGTGCGGTGGCTGCATGTGTGGAGGCTGGTTGATCGCAGGCGGTTGGGCTTGGAGGTTGTGCGGCGATCGCGCGCGTGGATCATGAGTGCGGTGGTTTTGGACGGTTATCCCTTTGACCCTCACTGTGTTAGTGGGAGACATGAGAATTCCGACTATTTGTAACATAAAAATTATATAAATGGAGGACTCCATCAGCTTTCATTAAGAACAGAGCCATATTGGGTACCCAATAACATCACAAAATAGGTCCAAGAAATGGAATAAAAACATTCAACATTTCCATTTTGAATCTTAAAAACATCCATCACTCTTAATTTAAAATGGCTCAAAAAAACAAATTTAGGCTTCGTTTGGAAGGACTTATTTTCACCGGTCAAGCGGTTACGACCGCATGAACCGGTACTTAATTATGGTCCGGTTCATGCGATCATAACCGCTTGACCGGTGAAAATAAGTCCCTCCAAACGGAGCCTTAATCTGTATTGATCCGTCGTTGAGTAGAAAAAGAAAATGGATCGGGTTTTTTTCCGCTGCAGCCGCAACAAGAAGAGGTCATCTTGAGGTAAACAAAAATACGACCAATGGCGCAACCAACAGGAAGGATTATCATTGAGAGGGAAGAAGAAAGAAGATCCATCAATCTAATTGTTTCTTGCTGCATGGGAGAGCTTCTAGCAGGATTGAGAAGAGTGAAAAAGACGACATTGACCTCCAACGAGATAGTGTATCTTAGAAAGGGGCTGCAAATAGAGGATGGATTTTAGGTCATAAAATATTAATTAATAACTATTTAGGGTTGAAAATATCTACATACGGGCTACAAATATAAGCGCCTTATCTAAATATATACATCCAAAGCATACACTCGTTTAATCCGAGCCTCGGAGATTTGATTTTTTTTTGAAATTTGCTTCTCTCATTTGCTCTTGTTTGACACTACTTTGCATCCCCAAATTTTAAATATGGCACTTTGCACTCCCCCCTTCCCATTTGCATTTATTTTGGCATGTTGCGTCTCTTGCTTAGATTAAGGGGGTATTTCGGTCCAGATGAGCCCAACATTCCTTAAATTCAAGGGGTTGTGCCATAAAAATTTGAAAGCGCTGAGAAGTAATGAGATGTGTATTATGGAAAAAAAATTCCTCCGGGGAAGTAATGTCCTTGACAACCAATGAGAAATCACAAATTGCATGGACCCCACACAAAAAATGTATGTCATAAACTTATAATGTAGGGTCTCGCCTCTTTTACAACGCTTGATTGATCCCAGACCAATACTATCCTCCGGATTCCAGAGATAACTATTATTAGTGTATTATGTCTATTGACAAAGAAGCTAAAGGCAAATATCTTTCGTTACAATGAGATAAGGTGGGAAGTGCCCAATGCCCAAAAGCCCGTGGATTCCATCTATATTTGATCAGCCAAAATATCGGTAGAAACTCGATGACCAATATCGGAGAACTGCTGAAATCTCAGCCCCACATCAAGTTCATCACTTAATCCACACCATACATATAAACATACCAAAGCAACACAAAGAGCATTATAAGCTGTCGTAGCTGTTATTCCAAACATCCCAATGCACAAGATCCGTGCTTTCTTTCAGCACCCATTGCCCCTACTCCACTCTGATCACGAATCGTAAAGCAAATCCAAGTGACGAAACGAGCTCAAAGGTTTATTTCATTACATGCCGTTGCATACGATATCGTCTCCTGGAAAAGTTTCTCGCATCTCGCATAATTTCTCTTGGCAGAGCCTCCTACTTCTGCCCTCCCTCCTCGGCTCTCACTCTCGTCGTCGTCGCCGCCGGCGCGAAGATCACGACGATGGCTTCCGTAAAATTCTCTCTTGTCAGGTGATAATAAACCCTAAACCCTAAGCCTCTCGCAATCGTGTTTCTGGTACTTTCTCACTCTCCCAATTTACATTCCTACCTCACTTTCTCGTTCTCCACTGCCGCCCCGTCGCTCCTCTCGATCTTCTCTTGACCTGAAATGGATTCCCTTGCACCTCCCGAAACCCTAACCCCCGATCCACTCCTCACCGAAAACCCCGGCCTCGTGCCGGAAACCCTAGCGCAGACTGAGGGCAATGCTGTGGGGAACACACCGTTCACCGCCGGCACGTTTGTTTGGGCCAAGGTGAAAGGACAGCCGTGGTGGCCGGCGCTTGTCTCGTCCCAGCTGAAGAAGGATTCTGTTCTCGTCGCTTGCTTTGGAAACGAAGAGAGGTTAGCCTGGTGCCAGCCTAAGCAGCTTAAACCTTTCTTCAAGGTGTTCGACGAAATGTCGAGGCAGAGCAGGTCTAAAAGCTTCTTGTCCGCACTTCACGGCTGTTTACAAGAGGTGGAGAGGAGTCTGGAGCTGGCATTGGCGTGCAGCTGCGTGCCGGCGGAAGCCCGGCCAAACCCACTGCGAGGAGAAGGTGGCGGGGAGATTCCTGTTGCCAGGTTATCGCCGAAGGAGTTTCGGGAACGGATTATGGATGTGTCCAGGAATGTTCGGGCGGTGGATGTTCTGGAGGCTGCGAGGCTGAGGAGCTGGGTGTTTGGATTTGGAAAGGTTTCAATGCAGGGCGATTCGTGGGAATTTTGCCGCCGCCGTGGGATCGATGATTTGGTGGACAAGATCGACCTCGATGCGCTGCCGGTGGAAATGGTTGGCGGAAAGGATGAGGCTGAGGAGGGGTTGGCTGTGGATTCTTCCGCAGGGAAGAGGAGGAGGAGAAGCATGTCAAAACTCATTGCTGAGATGGATTTGGATTTGGAAGATCTTGATGATGATGATGATGACAACGATGAAGAGGATGATGAGGACAAGGAGGAGAAGAGTTTGAGATCGATGAAACGCAGAGGTAGGGGGAAGTTAGAAGCGGTGAAGGCTGAAGAAGAGGCTGGATCCAGCTCGGGAAGAAGGGAGAGGAAAAAAAGCAAGTATCTTTCCCCTCCCTATACTAATTTGAGGGAGGTGGGTAAGTTTCTGGCCATGTTACCAAGAAAAAATAGCAGCTCATCTGATCATGGAGTTACTACTGGGCCATCGGCATGCCAAGACGACGAAGAAGATGATGATAATAAGAGCAGTTTGCTGAAAATTCAAAGAATGCCGACAGTTGAGCTGCTTTCCGAGCTGCTTTCCACCGCCGAGAATCCTCTTCATCTCAAAGGGAATCGAGGTGCAAAAATTATCAAGTTTTTCTTTGCTATGTATAGAGATTCAAAGTACTCGGATGGTGCTGACTTTGGAGATTACCAGAAGATTGAGCTTGAATCCACTGCTAAAACTGAAGATTCTGTTGAAGATTCCGGGAAACATGAGCTCGCTGGGAGTAGCAGCAAGGATTTAGAAGTTAAGCAGCAGAAGAGTAACAGCAAGCCCGGAGTTGACACTGAAGCTAAGTTAGATTCTGTACCGCCAAAGAGGAATCGCAGGAACGTAGATGATTTGGATTCTAAGCCACAGAGAAATAGTGATTTGGAGAAACAAAAACCTAGAAGGAAGAAACTCTTAAAAGATCAAATCAGCCATGGAGCTCCCATTTTTTTGGATTTCTGCAATGCGAATTCTTTGGATGCGGCCAAAGGGAAGAAGAAGAAGAAGAAGAGCACGAACATTATGGATGGAAGCTTGCAGGAAGCTCAGGTTGATTCTGATCCGAATCTGTCCAATGCTTCATTCCATGGCAAGGAGAAGCAGAAGTTGAGGAGGAGGAAGAGGTTGAATGATGCCACCAGCAAAGAAATTCCAGCTAATTTGGACCTCAACATGGCGGATTTGTCGGGCGAATCCAAACTCGAGCAGTGTAATAAAAGAAGTAAGAGCGATGCAGATGACGATTCGACAATGGCTGTCGATCCACAAATTGATGGTGATTTGGAAAATGTGGTCGGCTTGGACGTTGAGCCTTTAAATTATCAGAAACTAGTTTTAGTGGATGAGAAAAGGGTAGGAAATAAGGAAGGTGCCAATGGAAAGGCCATTCAAAAGCTGCTTTGTGCAGATGCTAGATTTTCTGAATTAGGAAAGTCAATTCTCAAGAAGAAGAATGCTTCTACTCAACCAAAAGCCAAGTCAGGAAGGAGGAAGGTCAAGGGGGTTGATCACCCCATCTTTCCGAGAGAAGCAGCTCTTCATTTGACTTTCCATTCCGGCGCCACTCTTCCTTCCACCGAAGATCTCATCGCCGCGTACAGCAAGTACGGTGATTTGATCCGCAGTCAGCCCGTCGAGCTCTTCGAAGAATCAAACTCCGCCCGAGTCTTGTTTGCGAAGGACGCCGACGCAGAGAGTGCATTCAAAGATAAAGCTGGCCCCTTTGGATCAGTCGCCACCCTCCGCCTTCACCTCTCAGGAATTGCCGCCGATCACGGGCAGTCGAATCACGAGACCGCCTCCTCCTCCCTTCAAATTTCCGACGCTATCTCTCCCGTCAAATCCGAATCCGCGCCTGCTAAACCCGCACTTCCATACATAAGGAAGAGCCTCGAAACAATGATTTCGACTCTGGCCTGGTCGTCTTCTTCGCCGGTCAACAGTGTCGGGTCGACGTCAGATGGATTGAAGCCGGAGGCACGGGAAAATCTAGTCGGAGAGATGCAGGGACTTCTGCAGAAGGTGGAGAAGATGCTGAATGGAGCTGGGTCCAGCTCCTAGGATCAACTTTAGTAATGCTTCTGACCACATCATCTATTATTAGCTTTAGTCTCTTAAGCTTTTCCCTTGCTATGTTTTCTGTATCATTTTCAATTTTTCTAGGAATGCAAGTCTATTCTCATTGTCTATCATTTATTAGTTGTGGATGTGTGATCTTAATGGCATAGCTCCTGTGAGTGGTAGGCTCTCCTCTGTTGCTGTTGTATGTTAATCCATGGTGGCTTCATCTTTCTGGGCTGCCGTGAATTTTTCTATTTGAATTTTTGATTATTGGCTCGCTCAGCTGACTTTTAGTTCTGGTTTGATGCTTCTATTTGGTGGCGGAACCTTCGAAATTTCGAACACACGCCTTCAAAATGGTAATTGCATATCAATGTTGCTGCAAAAGTATAGTTTTAAGGGCTATTTACTGGGACCTCCCCTCAAGGGCTATTTACTGGGACCTCCCTCTTACTTTTGTAATTACAAAAACCTCCCTCGTGAGTTTACATTTCATAACATACGTGCGCAAAAAGACCCCCTCAAAGGTTTACTCCAAGGCGGTACTTTTGTGCATGAATGCTATGAAATGTAAACTTACATGGATGTTTTGTAATTTCATAAATAAGAGGAGTGTAACCTCTAATTATGCTAAATTCTGGGGGAAGTTTTAATAAATATTCATTTTTTTTTAATTCTAAATTTGCTAATCTTGGTATTAAGCATATATGATTATAGTTGAATGCTGGAAATTATAGAGGCTGGATATATCTGGATGATTAGTGGATTGTAGTACTCCTGATAATATGGTTTTCCTTTTTTGAAAATTTTAAATTGAAATTAGTGGTTTTGCCTGCATTTCACACTTGTGTTGGGGCTTAAATTTTCCATCCGGGCTTCCTTCCGAAATTTACGTCCGGGTTTCTCCCTATCTTGCCATGTGAAGGGAGGAACAATGACGTTCCAATCGACTGACGTGGAGGAACGAAAGTATATTTGATCTCCTAGGAGATCATATTTTGATCTCCGGTATATTTTATCTCCTAGGAGATCATATTTGATCTCTCGGAGATCATCAGGAGTCCAGAGCCCGGATGAAAAAATTACGTTGTGTTGGGACCCTTTTCCGGACACTCACTGCACGGGCATGCTATGTGCACCAGGCTGCCCTTTTTATTAGTGGATGCTAGTGGGTTTGCTGCGTGTTTTTTTGCCGTTGGACGAGCAACATTAAGAGACTTTGTGGATGGTGATTTATTGCTTCCAGGGCTGTTAAGTTGTGTTTGATTTTTAGTTCAGACTTTTTTCTGTCAGAACTGCCCTTTTGCATTTGTGGTTTCTCTGCTGGTCTGCTTAACATTGGCCTTGAGATTTTACCAAGTAAAATGTCACGTTTACCCATTCTATTACACGGTCAAGCCAGTATTTGTAGAGGTTGTTCTGGAAAACTTTACAGGGTGTTTTGGTCATTTTCTCCCTAGTTATATATGTAGCCCTATATTTACCCCCACACAAAGGGCAATTATTCTTATATAATCAATGCATCAATAAGAAATCCTGAAGTAGGAATTGTGTTTTTTAACAATGCTCCAACAAGAACCTCATGAATTCCTGTATTTCTAGCAGGAAATTGGATTGAAATATGTTGTTGATGTTAGATTTAAATTTACTCTTTGGATGCTGCTTCTTCTATATTATGTGTAATCTTCAGCTGTATCTAGCAATGTTATGAAAATATTTGCAGCTTCTTTGGAACTTAATTATCCATCTTAATTTCACAATGATAGAACTCAGCTAAAATGACCTCCTCACTTGCATCAATAATAAATATACTATACTTCTATTAATATAAATATAAGTGTCTATACTGTGAAAATACACACACATACAATAAGATAAATAAAATTAAGGTGATGTTACTAGCAAACTCAATTTGATTTCTAGCAAATCATTACTATTAGCAAACTCTCATTTTTCAAAATGGTTATTTGAAATCATTTTGTTACTAGCAAACTATCATAAAATATTTAAAAAAAAATTAAATTTTGTTTAAAACATTCATTCTTTCAAAATAACTCACTACATATAATGACATTACAAATGATTTCAAATGTATTCATTCAACCACTTATGTTAGCATTAGAAATGAGTCAAAATGCCGCAAAATTTTGTTTAGTATGTCCAAAACTCTTTTTTCAACACAATATCATCACCTGCACCAAAATCTTTAAACAAAATATCGCCCGGTTTAGAAATATATTTGATCTCTAATTCCTATAAGGGCGTGCTGTATATACGAGTTAAGTGTATATAAAAATATACACGTTTTTTTGAACTGCGTCATATACGTACATTTTCATGAAAAGTGTTCAACATGAAAGTTGTAGATCACGACGAGATCTACAACTTTTATGTTGAATACTTTTTGATTTGAAACAATTTAAACTCCCGATTTAGCCCCGGAAAAAAGTCACGCCGAACATATGTACGGACGCCCGAGATCGGCGTGAATTTTTTCGGGGGCCAAATCGAGGGCTTAAACGGCTTCAAATTAAAAAGTGTTCGACATGACAGTTGTAGATCTCGACGAGATCTACAAATTTCATGTTGAATACTTTTTGATTTGAAGCACTTTAGACCCCCAATTTGGGCCCCAAAAAAAGTCACCTCGATAATCTGTTTGGACGACTCGTTCCGTGCGTGTCTTTTTTTGAACCCAAATTGGAGAACTAAATGGCTTCAAATCAAAAACTGGTCAAAAATGAAAGTTGTAGATATCATAAAAATCTACAACTTTCATGTTGATCACTTTTTCAAATGAGAAACATTTGAGACTCAAAATTAAAAAAATTAAAAAATTGCAAAAAAATAAGATTGGTTTGTTAGTAGTAATTTTTGGGAAAAGAAAAAATGCAAAAAATGACTGAATCAGTTTTTTTTTTTTCTGATTTGTTAGTAACGAAAGTGGATTTGCTAATAACAACACCCTAAAATTATTCTCTATTTCAGTCTTCATATCTACAAGCTGGCCATGAAGTTCATCTTGATTTCAAGAAAAAACACAACAAAAATATGAATATGAATATATATAGCAAAGGTAAAAACAAGAAAATGAGATCCAACTTCATAAAATGATAAAAATAAACACACTAAACTCTAGTATTTATTTTCTTATAAAAAAAAGTATTCATGTTCCATGGTAATAGTAGAAAATAAATAGACATAATTACATGACAAAACCTTTTTTCCTTGTAAAAAAAATGGAAAATAATCAATGTATTAAGAATAAATTGGTGACTTGTATGCATTGAAGATGTCAGTTCAGATGCTGTGACTGTCTTCTTCTCTAGTCTTCTTCATCATCTTTGCTTCCAAGTTTCGGATTGCTGTAGACAAAGCTCTCACATTCAAAGCTTCTGAGAGCTCATCCTCACCTTGTGCCTGCAGGAAAATAATAACAATTTATAATTCTGATTTTATTTTTTTAACCCCATCAGCATCATCATCATAATTCCAACTATTTAGGAGCAGCTTTATGAATTCTCATTTTTCATATGCTCGTCGTGCTTGATAATGCTTGAGATTTGGCATGTCATCACTAAACCCGGCAGGATTGCTCGACTCGAATCCTACACAAGAATTCGGGTATTGAGTATTTGATCAAAACGTATTTAGGTTCGTGTTGACAATAACTTGATATAATTAACTTCTTTTGCCGGATTGGAATAAGTTTGGATGTCGCTAAATAAAAAGGCGTGAACCAAAGACTTCGATGTTGACTCAAGTTTCTTTGTTGCGCAAACAAAATTTCTGAGGTAATATTCATTGTTAAAGGCTGCTACGAACACATCTGAATTTCTTCATAACAAATTATGCAGATAATTCAAAGTAACAACAGAATATAATTTAAAAAAATCAGTACAGTAAACCAAGATTTCTATATCTTAATCCAGTTGGTATATCGCTCCGGCCATTGAACATAAGGCAAGGGATTCAAAATTTGAATACCCATGAATACAACCCCAAAACAAATCCTGGATAGAAATTTATCTTCAAAATAGCTATTATTCCACCGTTTGAAATGACTCCACAATTTGAAGAGTGTGAATTGATTTGTCTTGTCATTAGCACTGAGTTTCCAAGATAAAGTACATCCTTTTTTGTTATTTACATTTCAATATATGATAACAAATAGCCCAAAATGTAATATACTTGTTCAAGTACGAGATTGCAAGGTAAGATTTACCTACATTTCACCCTTGTCGTGAGACCCTTCCCCAGACCATCGTTGCACGGGGATGCTTTGTGCACCAGGCTGTCCCTCTAAGGAAGAGATTTGGGGAGTACTATAAAGAACCTCAATGAAATTGCACTTCAAAAAGATTCTTGTTGATAATACCATATTCACTGATTTGCATTATATGATTATATCACTTTAGAAATGTTCTATATAGCTTTAATATTCACTTTAGAAATGTTCTCTTTATATTAGTGGGAATAATAAAATCGCCCAAATCATTCTCAGAACTTACCATGGTATTAGAGTTGGATTTGATTCCCTAGCTGAGCATCCAAGATTGACGAGCCAGGTGGTAACAACATCTGCAGTCGATGGACCTTTTATCGACAATATCAATACAGATCAACAAGTTTGGTGGTATCATCCTCTACAGTCAACAAGCCTTCTATCTGCGCCAATGAATCTAGTGTATCTGCTTCAAGGGGTCAACTACTTCAAGAGATGAACACTTCCAATCAATTGCTTCTAAAGATGAACATGATATGAACTCCCGATTGGGATCTCATTCGTGGCAGGGTGAGGTAGAAATATTGGAGGAGGTTGGAGTTCACCTACTTAGATCCTCGGGAACCTGTAGCGGTTATGGGGATGACCAGAAGTTGAAGGGAAGCCAGTGGTGGGGATCGGAGGGCGGTGTCGGCGTGTCGCGCTGGCTGCAAACCGAAGGGGAACGACATAGGGGTTTTGTATCATGAAAAGAGAGAGAGGGAGAGAGAGAGAGAGAGGGAGAGAGAATGAGAGAGAGAGAGAGAGAGAGAGATTTCTGGATTAAAACTTGTATGCCATTCCAACCTCTTTTCCTTCCTTAGGTTAGAAGGAAAAATAATACAGAAATAGATGTCCCCAAACAACCTCTCGCTAAGACGGCATGCACGAGTAAAAATTGCTAGAAATAAAGGTGGTATACACGAGTACACGGAAAATGAAATAGAGTTGTGAAAGAATTAAAAGGATGTGATATTAGTCTGTGTGTAGCGTAGTGTGGTGGCGATGATAAGCCACGCCTCAACGCGGGTCCATAATATCTCCCTCCTTGTTGAGAGTTGGGACCAAGCTTGTCCTCAAGCTATTTATCTAGCTGTGGAGGAAGGTCCGCTAGGGGACCGTGGGGGGTGGTCCATGAAACTGCTTCAATTGGGAGATATGAAAGACGTCATGAATTCTGACCTCTGGTGGTATCTGCAGATGATAAGCTACCTCTCTAATGAGCCGCAATATCTTGAAGGACCCATAGAACATTGGGCCCAATTTGTGATATAGGGTAATGCTACATAGGTTTGTTGAGGCGGCGGAGCTTCAACCACACTCATTTTCTCGAAGAAAAGAACAGCTTGTGATGTCCCCCGATTTTAAGCAATCACCATACGCACCAGGGCCTAAAGGAGGCGTTCCCATGCGAGGGATATAATTTGATCCCGAGTCTAAAGGTCGATGCCCATGGCATCCATGCGGGCGATGATGCCCTCGTATGATAATAGGCGGGGTTGATCCCTATCGTAGATAACACGAAAGGGTGTAGTTTGTAGCAAAAAATGTTAAGACGTGTTGTAGCAATAGTCGACCCATAAAAGTCAACGAACCCAATCCTTGGGGCGATCCCCTGTGATGCAGCGCAAGAACATCTCCACGGTCCGATTGACAACCTCCGTCTGGCATCTAACCATCTGACTGCGGGTGGGTACTCCGAAGAGAGGGGGGGGGGGGGGGGGGGCTTGGTGTTGTAGAGAGAGGGGGGGCTTGGTGTTGTAGAGTTTGAAAAGCTCCCTTCAGAAGTGACTAGTGAACACCTTGTGTAACACTCCTTCCCAGTATTTCAGAAATCAGCCGTCCGGCCGGGTCAGCGATATAAAGAAAACTAGGAAACAGTATTAAAACTAGTAGCAGCAGGTAATAAATTCTATACTAAGCAATTTAAGACTTACAGCGGAAGTTTGAATAAAGAAAACTAAGGGTAACCACATACCTGATATCTGGATTCACAGAGCCACTAAACAGGAAGTAAAACTGAATTAACTGAAAATCTGGTTAACCATAAATACTGAAATAAATTAGATAAAACATTAATCTGATACAATGTTCTCATCTACAGGTACATGCTGAAATAGAGTAAACTGAAAAAGATAAATAGTACAAACTGACGCCACCACATGCTCATCCTAGACGTAACTTCCCACCTGGGTCACCTAAAAAACAGTGCCCACGAAGGGTCAGAGTAAGGAAAAATAACCCCTCCTAGTGACACTAAAATCCAGTTTTACATATGAATGCATGTATGTCTTTGAAAAATAATTTTATGCATTTAAAACTTTTATGCTATGTGCTATGCATGGCTTCGCACTATTCTCTGGTCACACATCTACTCGTACTAAGCACGTGACTTTTATATTATTAACTCAAGTCCTGGCGTCCACTAACTAGCGTACTGTCTCATGTCAGGTCTATACTTGAGTTCTAGGTGGCTTCTAACCTGCTCATCTACTAGGAAGGCTCTAGGCAGAGTAGCTCCTAACGCGCAACTGAAACTGACGACCCGAGACCATCTTACGAACCCAATTGTTCTAGTGTCACGCGGACACGGTCTCGAATCTGCTAACTGGCTCAAGGGAAAATAATTCCCAAGTCTGTACTACTCATAAGGTTCCATGTACCTTATGAGAACGGTAGTGCGCCTCTACCTAGCACGGAAGAACTCTGTGTGTTGGCTGACCTTTTTGGTCTGACGCTACTCTGCAAGGGATATCTTTTCTGGTGTACTACTAAGCGACCCTTGACTTTCTTGTGGTCGACTTGAAGGGACATTCACGCCCTTGGTTGGACAAATTCCAAGCTTACGTACGTGGGTAAAGTTTCGTACTTAAAATAATTATTCATAACTTGACTAACTGGGTCATGGGAAAGGGCGTCATCCTACACGTTTTCCGCGACCATTTTCCTACCGTCACACTTTTCTATGCATGGTTATGTTGCTTGTACGAAACCTACATATGCGTATACAAAATATAACATTTGTTATGTCTAACTAACAGGTATTAAATTTCCTTACAGCGGTGGTGCGACGCTCGTAGACTCGGCGCGGCGACATCTTCTATTCCGAAAGTAAATCCACTGCTGGGGACCTTCAAAGTGCTGCCCCGACCCACCGAAGTCCTGCAAGACAAGGCAACCCTAATTTCATCATTTTCCCTTAAGGGTTTCCAATGAAAAAAATTCCAAAACAACTAGGGCTACAAAATTAGAAACTAAACTTCGGATATTACCTTAACGAAGAGTAATTTAGGCTCACGAAATGCCCTACACTAACTCCGCGGTGGAATTAAAACTCCAAAAACCTAAAATAGGACAAAAGGAATAGAAAAATCTAAGTTACTTTACTTCCAAATCCAAGAATATCCACAAAGGAAACGAGACGAGAGGGGAAACGACTCACCGGAACCAAAACGGAACTTACACCTCCGGCTAGGGTTGAAACCCGGCTCTTCCACGGCCAAGGAAGGAAAAGGAATACTCCCTGGCGCCTGCAGAGGAGGGAGGAGAAGTCGGAAATGAATTTCGGAGGGAGATCGGCCGTCGGCTAGGGCAGCGGGAGTCGCCGGCTTTGGCGGAAGCGGGAGGCGTCGGGCGCGGCTCTTGCGGAAGACGGACACGCGAAATGGGAGCGGGGGAAGAAATCGGGCTGCGGGTTTCTTCCGATAGAAGAAGTGTGCGGTTTTAAAATCGAATACGGCTAAAGCCGTGCGGTTTTCTAATTAACCGCAAAGGGGAGAGGGGGAAAGTGCTATTGGCACCCCAAAATCAACCAAATCAACTTAAAAGACTGCTAACGGCACACCCAAACTCACACTATACTAAAATTATAGCTAACATACGTTACCAAAAAAAAATGGATGTGACCCTAAGCATAGTAACGTTGTACCTTGACAATGCATTGTCTCGCTCAGAATCCGTCGCGACTCGCCCCTACAATTTAAATAAATATTTTGCGTCAATATTTACGGATGTTACAAATCTCCCCTCCTAATAAAAATTTTCGTCCTCGAAAATTGTAATCATACCTGAATCGAAGAGAAAAGAATAGTCTGCATTGCTCTTAAGCTCATCTTCTCGCTCCCAAGTATACTCTGGACGGCCACAGTTCATCCAAAGGACTTTGACCATGCGAAACTCTCTATTTCTGAGCTTCTGAATCCTTGAGTCCACTATCTTGACTGGTCTAACTCCAATACTAAGATCTGTCTCGATTGGTGCTTCTTCGGTACTGATGATCTGACTGGAATCTCTGACTGCTCTCCTCAGATAGGAGACGTGGAATACATCATGTACAACACTCATTTCCTCAGGTAAGGCCAACCTGTATGCAACCTCACCTACTCTTTCCAGTACCTCAAAAGGACCAACGAATCTGGGACTCAGCTTCTTCATTCGCTTTATTCTAGAGACTCCTCTAACTGGTCTGACCTTTAAATAAACGTAGTCTCCAACACTGATCTCTACTGACCTGTGCTTCTGATCATGATACTTGGCCTGGCGATCCTGAGCTGTCTTCATACGCTCCTGAATAAGCTTGATCCTATCAGTGGTCTTATCAATCCATGACTCTCTGATAGAAGATCTTTCCTCACTCTCTGCCCAACATAACGGTGTCCGACAACGTCTACCATAGAGGGCCTCGAACGGTGCCATTCCAATACTTGCCTGGAAACTGTTGTTGTAGGAGAACTCCACAAGAGTAACATACTTTTCCCACTTTCCTCCAAAATCTAGAATGCACATCCGTAGCAGATCCTCCAAAGTCCTATTTGTGCGCTCAGTCTGTCCATCGGTCTGAGGATGGAATGCGGTGCTGAAATGTAACCTGGTACCCAACCGCTCCTGAATATATCGCCACTCCCTGGAGGTAAATCTGCCATCTCGGTCTGAAACTATAGTCTTGGGAACACCGTGAAGTCGAACTATCTCGTCTATATACAACTGTGCCAGCTTCGGACCCTGATCCGTCTTCCTAAGAGGAATGAAATGAGCGACCTTAGAGAGTCGATCTACTATAACCCACAAGGAATCGTTCCCACTCTGCGATCTCGGCAAACCATGAATGAAGTCCATAGATATATCCTCAAATGTCCACTCGGGAATGGGAAGTGGCTGCAACTTGCCTCCAGGCCTCTGACACTCGGCCTTAACCAACTTGCATGTCTCACACTTCCCTACATAATCTGCAACATCACTCTTCAAACCTGGCCACCAGACTGTCTTCTTAAGATCTGCATACATCTTCGTGCTACCAGGATGTATCGAATATCTAGAATTGTGTGCCTCGAACAAAATGTCCTCCCGAAGGTGACTAACATCTGGGATGCACACTCTGCCATCATGCAATAATAACTCATCCTGGATAGAGAACCTCTCTTTCTGTCCTGACTGCACTGAGATCCAAATCTCTGCCATCTTTGGATCCAACGGTATAGCTGTCCTGATCCTATCTCTAATATCGCACGAAATCTCCATCCAACTCAACCAAGCTGAACCAAAACTGCAACGGGGCACAACGACGATGTCCAGTCTCTCCAGCTCTCGTACTAACTCCTCCTGCTGAGTGAGAAGATAGAAACACGAGCCTCTCCTGCTAAGAGCATCAGCTACCACGTTCGCCTTTCCTGGGTGGTACTGAATGTCTACATCGTAGTCTGCTAGAAACTCCAACCATCTGCGCTGCCTCAAATTGAGCTCTCGCTGATCAAAGATATACTTAAGGCTCTTATGATCAGTAAAGATCTCACAACGCACTCCATAGAGGTAGTGTCTCCATATCTTCAGAGCATGAATGACTGCTGCAAGCTCCAAGTCATGTACGGGATAGTTCCTCTCATGAACCTTTAACTGTCTCGAGGCATAGGCTACGACCTTTCCATGCTGCATGAGAACACAACCCAAACCCTGACCTGAAGCATCACTATAGATCTGCAATCCGTCTGGCCCTGAAGGCAAACTCAAAACTGGTGCGGTCATCAATCTGTTCTTCAAGTTCTCAAAGGCCACCTCACACTCAACTGTCCAATCCAAGCCCTTTCCCTTCCTAGTGAGGGAAGTCAGTGGTAAGGCTATCTTCGAGAAATCCCTGATGAATCTCCTGTAGTATCCAGCAAGACCCAAAAAGCTGCGAACCTCTGAAACTGTCGTCGGCCTTGGCCAACTCTTAATGGCCTCTATCTTCTTTGGATCAACGCTAACCCCTTTCTGACTGATGATGTGGCCTAAGAATGCAATCTCTGAAAGCCAAAACTCACACTTTGAAAATTTGGCATACAACTGGTTCTTCGTGAGTGTGCTCAAAACAATCCTGAGGTGTGCTGCATGATCTTCTGCACTCTTAGAGAACACCAAAATATCATCTATGAAGACGATGACAAAACGATCTAAATACTCCCGAAATACCCTGTTCATCAGGTCCATAAATACTGAAGGGGCATTGGTCAGCCCGAACGGCATGACCACGAACTCGAAGTGTCCATATCTGATACTGAAAGCAGTCTTCTGTATATCCGCGTCACGAATCCTCAGCTGATGATAGCCCGACCTCAGATCTAACTTGGAAAAAGTGCTCGCTCCCACCAACTGGTCGAACAAATCATCAATCCTGGGAATCGGGTACTTGTTCTTTACGGTCAGCTTATTCAATTCACGGTAATCTATGCACAATCTCAGACTACCATCCTTCTTCTTCACAAAAAGCACTGGAGCACTCCAAGGCGAAGTACTAGGGCGTATAAAACCCAAATCAAGCAGCTCCTGCAACTGGCTCTTCAATTTTGCTAGTTCCCTTGGAGCCATCCGATAGGGAGATTTGGCTACCGGTGTAGCCCCAGGATGCAAGTCTATCGGGAACTCAATCTCTCTATCTGGAGGGGCACCAGGGAGCTCTTCCGGGAAAACATCTGGAAACTCCTGCACCACTGGTACCTCTAACAAATCAGCCTTAGACTCCGCGCTCATCAGTACTACGAAGGTTTCACAACCCTGACTAATGCACTTTCTCGCTTGGACTGCAGATATGATCATCTTCACTACTCCCTTCAATCCCTGAAAAAAAAAAGAGGTCTGGTTGGGGCCATCGAACTGAATCTGCTTCGCCCTACAGTCAATCCTGGCGTTGACTGCTGCAAGCCAGTCCATTCCAAAAATCAAGTCAAACCCTGCTATAGGTAGCAGCAAAGCTTCCACGATAATCTCAGTGTCCCCAAACTGCACTGGCACCCTGCACTTGTCTCTGGTCTGCAGAAGGGATCCATTCGGCATCATGACTTCCAGCGGTACTGACTCGGGGAAGACTTCTAAATCCAACTTACGCACTAAAGATTCCGCGATAAACGAGTGCGAGGCACCCGTATCAAACAGAATCTTAGAGGGTAAGTTACGAATCATAAGGATGCCTACATGAATGATTTATGAAGGATGAAAAATTTAATGTGTCACTTCGGAGGATTTTAAAACTAACTTGTTAATCAAACAACACTTACCTGTCACAACATCCTCCTGATCCTTCGCCTCCTGCTGACCTAGCCCATAAGCTCTGGGCTGCACTAAGTCTCGACCCTGTTGTGGTCTCCCATCAGTAATCATCAATGCTTTGCCCTTATCTACCCTGCTAGAGCCACCAACCTCGAACTTCGACTGATTTGTCCCAGCTTCCTGACAGAAGCGAGCTATGTGTCCAGGTTGTCGGCACTTATAGCATACGCCTGCACTGGCCAAACACTCTCCTGAATGGCGACGCTGACACTTGGGACACGTGGGATAGTCCTTGCTTCGATCACCAGATTGACCATTCTTCTTAGCATCAGGCTTCGGCTTCTTGTTCCCGTTCTTACCTTGGTCATTCTTGTTCTGCTGCGGCTGATGCGAATCCTGAGATCGCTTCGCACGGAAGCTACTTCGCTTCTGAACCTTCTGCTGGTCAGCCTCCAGTCTACGAGCTGTATCCACTAAGCTCCTGTAATCAGCGTTGACCATAGTCATCAGCGGCTACCTCAACGAGTCACGTAAGCCATCCACGAAACGACTGCACTTCTCAGTCTGATCTCCCTGCATTACGCCCGCATATCTAGCCAGATGAGTCAGCTCTCGCTCGTACTCAGTAACTGTCCTGTCCCCCTGGAAAAGCCTCAGATACTTCTCTTGGAGACCTCGTCGTGCGGAAGGAGGCACGAACCAACTAGCAAGAGCTCTAGAGAACTCGCCCCAATTGAACATGTCTGGGGTACGGCCTGGCCAAAAAAAAATACGATTACACCAAATAAGATTAACACATTACTTCCTAAAATAAAGGAATTGATCATAACACTTTACCTGCAGGATCATCTGTCCGGTATTTGTCCCACCAGACTTTTGCCTCTCCTCGGAGGAGGAAAGCTGCCAGAGGAACTTTCTTATTCTCCGGGCACTCTAAAACATTCAGCAGGTCTCTGGTGTTAGCTATCCAATCATCTGTATCCATCGGGGTCTCATCCCCACTGTAGTTCGAAGGCTGAAGTTCTCTAAAATTTCTCAAATAGCGCTCCAGGGTCATCTCCACAGGTGCTGCTGCAGGAGCTGGTGCAGGGACTGGCACTTGTACTGAAGCTGGAAACCCTGCAGCCAGTCCTCTCTGAAACTCCATCAAGGCAACAGTAACCGCCCTGGCAATCTGAGACGCTATGTCAGTGCCCTCTGGAGCTGCTGGAACTGGTGGTACCTGTGGCACGGCAGCGTCTCCGATGGTTGCATTAGGAATCGGGTTCTGGCGTGAAGATTCACCTGGTTCACTAACTCGTGGTGCCTGATAGAATATATAAAGGAAATCTGATTATTTATCAAGCATCTAAGAAATCTGATCTAGCAACTTATTTTGTACTCTAGCGAACACTAAGGCTTAATCGCAACTTAAAGTACTTTACTGACAATAGTTTACTCTTATACGCTCCTATGGCTCTGTGAATTCTTTCTAGGGTCCAGGGATCCTAAACCTGCCTCTGATACCAATTTGTAACACCCATTCCCAGTATTTCAGAAATCAGCCGTCCGGCCGGCTCAGCGATATAAAGAAAACTAGGAAACAGTATTAAAACTAGTAGCAGCAGGTAATAAATTCTATACTAAGCAATTTAAGACTTACAGCGGAAGTTTGAATAAAGAAAACTAAGGGTAACCACATACCTGATATCTGGATTCACAGAGCCACTAAACAGGAAGTAAAACTGAATTAACTGAAAATCTGGTTAACCATAAATACTGAAATAAATTAGATAAAACATTAATCTGATACAATGTTCTCATCTACAGGTACATGCTGAAATAGAGTAAACTGAAAAAGATAAATAGTACAAACTGACGCCACCACATGCTCATCCTAGACGTAACTTCCCACCTGGGTCACCTGAAAAACAGTGCCCACGAAGGGTCAGAGTAAGGAAAAATAACCCCTCCTAGTGACACTAAAATCCAGTTTTACATATGAATGCATGTATGTCTTTGAAAAATAATTTTATGCATTTAAAACTTTTATGCTATGTGCTATGCATGGCTTCGCACTATTCTCTGGTCACACATCTACTCGTACTAAGCACGTGACTTTTATATTATTAACTCAAGTCCTGGCGTCCACTAACTAGCGTACTGTCTCATGTCAGGTCTATACTTGAGTTCTAGGTGGCTTCTAACCTGCTCATCTACTAGGAAGGCTCTAGGCAGAGTAGCTCCTAACGCGCAACTGAAACTGACGACCCGAGACCATCTTACGAACCCAATTGTTCTAGTGTCACGCGGACACGGTCTCGAATCTGCTAACTGGCTCAAGGGAAAATAATTCCCAAGTCTGTACTACTCATAAGGTTCCATGTACCTTATGAGAACGGTAGTGCGCCTCTACCTAGCACGGAAGAACTCTGTGTGCTGGCTGACCTTTTTGGTCTGACGCTACTCTGCAAGGGATATCTTTTCTGGTGTACTACTAAGCGACCCTTGACTTTCTTGTGGTCGACTTGAAGGGACATTCACGCCCTTGGTTGGACAAATTCCAAGCTTACGTACATGGGTAAAGTTTCGTACTTAAAATAATTATTCATAACTTGACTAACTGGGTCATGGGAAAGGGCGTCATCCTACACGTTTTCCGCGACCATTTTCCTACCGTCACACTTTTCTATGCATGGTTATGTTGCTTGTACGAAACCTACATATGCGTATACAAAATATAACATTTGTTATGTCTAACTAACAGGTATTAAATTTCCTTACAGCGGTGGTGCGGCGCTCGTAGACTCGGCGCGGCGACATCTTCTATTCCGAAAGTAAATCCACTGCTGCCCCGACCTTCAAAGTGCTGCGCCGACCCCACCGAAGTCCTGCAAGACAAGGCAACCCTAATTTCATCATTTTCCCTTAAGGGTTTCCAATGAAAAAAATTCCAAAACAACTAGGGCTACAAAATTAGAAACTAAACTTCGGATATTACCTTAACGGAGAGTAATTTAGGCTCACGAAATGCCCTACACTAACTCCGCGGTGGAATTAAAACTCCAAAAACCTAAAATAGGACAAAAGGAATAGAAAAATCTAAGTTACTTTACTTCCAAATCCAAGAATATCCACAAAGGAAACGAGACGAGAGGGGAAACGACTCACCGGAACCAAAACGGAACTTACACCTCCGGCTAGGGTTGAAACCCGGCTCTTCCACGGCCAAGGAAGGAAAAGGAATACTCCCCGGCGCCTGCAGAGGAGGGAGAAGTCGGAAATGAATTTCGGAGGGAGATCGGCCGTCGGCTAGGGCAGCGGGAGTCGCCGGCTCTGGCGGAAGCGGGAGGCGTCGGGCGCGGCTCTTGCGGAAGACGGACACGCGAAATGGGAGCGGGGGAAGAAATCGGGCTGCGGGTTTCTTCCGATAGAAGAAGTGTGCGGTTTTAAAATCGAATACGGCTAAAGCCGTGCGGTTTTCTAATTAACCGCAAAGGGGAGAGGGGGAAAGTGCTATTGGCACCCCAAAATCAACCAAATCAACTTAAAAGACTGCTAACGGCACACCCAAACTCACACTATACTAAAATTATAGCTAACATACGTTACCAAAAAAAAATGGATGTGACCCTAAGCATAGTAACGTTGTACCTTGACAATGCATTGTCTCGCTCAGAATCCGTCGCGACTCGCCCCTACAATTTAAATAAATATTTTGCGTCAATATTTACGGATGTTACACCTTGTCCCCCATTTAATCCAATGCTCTCGATAAGGCCATGTAGCCGAAAGACTGCCGCGAAGAATGCTCGGGCAACTCCCTCTGTTGTCAGCAACCGGCTCGGCGCTATGAAGTGATTTCCCTTCGAGAAACAATCCGCCACAACCAAGAGGATGGACTTCCCGTAGGGAGCCCCTCAATGAAATCAATCAATATCTTAGCCCAAATCTGTGTGGGAATCAGAAGTGCCTGAAGAAGGCCCATTGGAAGGAGATGCTCCGTCTTATGATGCTAACAAACTGAGCAAGCAGCAATGAAATTCGGTATGCTTCACCGCAATCCTTTCCAAAAAAATATACATGAATGCGCTGGAGAATCTTGTCCACTCCCTTGTAGACCAAACGGTGACAATTGTCCGCTATATTGGTGTTTAGGGGAGAAGTGAGAAACAAACACATTTGTCCCTTGTATCGTAACAATTTGCCAGTGGGATGGAAGCTTCCCCTCGTCAATTCGCAGACTGAGCTCCATGAGAATGACAGAACATTGTGTCTCGAGACACAGATGAGTGAGTATCTTGGGGGTGGGCAAGGAGATTGTGAAGAGGACCCGGTTCTTATGGTCCCGTCGAGAAAGTGTGTTGGCTTTGAGATTCAAGGCGCCGGTCTTATACACCACTCTGAAACCGAAGCCCCATATCTTGCTCGCCCATCATTGTTGGGAAATTGTGCTAAGACATTGCTCCAATAAGTACCTGAGACTGAAATGGTTTATACGAATCAGAAAGGACTGGCCCTATAAGTATGGTTGCGGGTGTTGCACCGCTTTGGCCAGGCGGATCAACTTTAACTTGTAAGACGGTAACTTTTAATGGTGAACGACAGTCTTCCGACTGAAAAATGTGATCAGATGCCCCCCCTATTGCAGCACCACGACACACCCATGCCCTGAGGCATTTCATTAGACTAGGAACTCCTGAGTGATGTCTGATAGATGGAGGACGGGGGAAGTGATCAAGGCTTGTTGAAGAGCCTTAAAGGCCTTGGTGGCGATGACACTCCATAAGAAGTCATTCTTCTTCAACAATGCCACATTGAAACCAAGGGTTTCACAATCGTGTTATAGCCTTGGATGAAACGATGATAGTATCATGCCAAGCCTAGAAATCCCCATAGCTCCCGTGGTGATTGAGGCTCCCTCCTCTAAATTTACTGAAACTCTAGTGTTTTTTTATCACATGACCTACATAGCCCACCATGTCAGTCACGTAGGAGCACTTGGCACTCTTCAAAAAAAGTTATTGTCGTCGTAGGAGTACAAAGACGCTTTGAAGATGTTGCAGATGTTTCTCTTATGTCTTGCTTTACACCAAAATGTCGTCAAAAATTATAACATAATGACGCAAAAGCTCGTGGAATACCTCATTCACCAGGGCCTGGAAGGTGAGTGGTGCATTGGTGGGCCCAATAAACCAAGAACTCAAAGTGCTCATGATGAGTCTGAAAGTCCGTCTTCTCCACGTCTGTTGGGTTCATGCGCACTTGATGGTAGCTCAAGTAAACGTCAAACTTGGAGAAAAATTTGGCTCCATGGAGCTTATCCCATAGCTCCTCCATCATTGATATTGGAAATTTGTCTTTCAATGTCTTCTCTTGGCATTCAATTCTCGATAGTCAATGCAAAACCGCCAGGTGTCATCCTTCTTAGTACCAAGAGGGCAGGTGAAGAAAACAAAGAGACGCTATGACGAATGATGTCATGTTGTAACATGGTGTTGCATTGGCACTCGATCTCATCTTTTTGGCAGAATGGGTAGCGGTGCGGTGGCACCACATCAGGAGCAGTGTTTGATAAGAGTCATATACGGTGATCATGGGCGCGCAGTGGAGGCAACCCTGAGGCGGAACCAAGGTGTCCCCAAACTCTTGTAGTAAGTGATCAAGTCCTACTTGTGTGCTCCTCTAGGGGGACAAGTAGAAAGCCTAGTGTGACTCGCCCAACAGGCAGCCTCGTTATACAGTCTGCTCAACTCTCTGTCGGCCGCTGTCATGTCACGGTGAGGCGATCAAAATCTCAAGTCAAGGGACCTAGGGTGCGTAACCATCGGACACTCAATACCACCTCAAATCCCCGAAGGGCAATCACACAGAGGTACACCTTTGAACGGACCCTTCCACTACTATCAGTATGGTTTGACAGATCTCAGGTACTCCATAGTACTCTCATTGGCCGCCACAGTGCTAAGGTGGGGGCAGCTCATCACCTTAAGGTGAAGACGTCTGGCGGCAACCTCGCAAACGAAGTTTTGTGCATTCTTTGTGCCCAGGAGGGAGACCAAGAGGTGATCAACAATGCTAATCGGTATCTAAAGGGTCTCCCTTGAGTGTGGCCGCCGATTGCATGGAGTGAAATCTAAGGATCTCCAAAGTTATCCACCTCAAAAAAGAACAGGAATTTGCACGGTGGCTGCGCAAGTATGTTCATCGCAGTTGAAACATGGCCCCTTAGCCCTGCAGTGCGTCATCTCCTGTGATGACAAGTGACGAATGGCCTACTGCCATTTGCTCTCCTTCCTCTTAAGAGGGGTGTTGATCGCAGGTTGTGATGGTCTCCTAGATCCCCGAGAGGGCCCTTCCTCTCCACGACCCCAATTAAAAATTTGATCCATCGATAATCATTTCTAGCAGAGTCGTGCACGGCTCATAACCATGGTAAGGTCTGCAGATGTCTGAAACTCCATGTCGAGGCGAAGACGTTCATGGAGGCCTGGTGTAAAAATGAGCACTTGGTGTACTGGAGGAACTGGCAAAGCACATGCTAGGAGGACCTGAAATCTCTCCAAATATTCATCGATGGATCTCGTATGCTTGAGGGAAGATTGTCTTGAAGCGGGGGTCTGACACAGAGGTTGCAGCTATTCATGAACTATTCCCATGTCGATGTCATCATTCCGGCTGTAACTATGAAACCATAGTTGGTTGAATCCTATTAGATGGAAGAATGCTATATTGATCCAATGTTCCCACAGTGTTCATTTGTTTATAAAGAGCGGCTCACAACATGTTATCCATGAAGGAATCTTCACGATCGAAAATTGAAAAGTTCATCTTGACGTAACAAGGTTCATCGCTACCTTCAGAGCGGTGGCCAGGAAAGTACGGCCAGTGATGATCCGTCGGACCCTCATGAGTGGAATCTGATGGGGCTTATGCTGACGAAGGGAAATTACGATCAATGTGGGTCGTAAGGGCTTCTAGGGCATGTGAATGTTTCGTCATCATTTTCTACAACAATTGATCAATTGATCCATGTGGAGGTGTTCGTCCTCCATGGAGCTGTCGGCGAGAGCGAAATGCTACGGGGAGTAGAGTGGAGTCTCGAACTACTTGGAAGGAATGCAAAATCCGACGAAACAGACCCAGAAGGAGTCCAAGGAGGCCCGGTTGATCAGCAGAATCAGCCCACTGATTGACTGGATCGATGCTTGTAGGTCTCGCGTGGCATTGGTTCCAGTGGGGGGAGGTTGCACGACGATTGAAGGGTATAAGGAAGTCACGACAGAGGTTTCTTGCTCTAATACAAAGTTGATATGAACCCCCGATTGGAATCTCATTTGTGTCTAGGAGAGGTAGACATTTTGGAGGAGGTTGGAGCTCCCCTTCTTGGATCATTGGGAGCCTATAGAGACAATAGGGATGACCAAAAATTGGAGGGAAACCAATGGTTGGGATCAACGGATAGTGTCACTGTGTCGTGCAGGCTAGGAACTGAAGGGGAGTGGCGTAGGGTTTTTTGTATCGTGAAAAAAGAGAGAATTAACGAGAGAGAAAAATTTGCATTTTTATTCCAACCCTTTTTCCTTTCCCAAGTAAAAGGAAAAATAATACAAAAATAGATGTTCCCAAACAATCTCTAGCTAAAGCAGCATACACGAGTAAAAATTGCTAGAAATAAAGGCAACATGCACGAGTCTACAAAAAATGAAATAAAGCAGCGAAAAAATTAAAAGGACGCACTCCTAGTTTGTGTGTGGCGTAGTGCGGTAGCGATGTTAAGTCATGCCCCAGCACGGGTCCGTAACAAAATACTTCCAGTCAACTGCTTCCAGAGATTAACACTTCCAGACAATTGCTTCCAGGAATCAATACTTCTCATTGATTTCTCTCATCAATTGCTCTTATTGTCTCATTATGCTCAATCAATGGATTTATTGTTAATCGTAGATCACATATTTATGCTCAGCAATGCAACAACTCACGTATATGTTGTATAAGCTTCTTCTTCACCAGGAGCTGTTATTTTCAAAATTGAGCTCCACTTCATCGGGGTTGTTCAGTCAAACATCACTTTGATTTTGTTGGCTTCCAGCTTCATCTACAATGTTAGCTCGTTGCAACCACTTAGCCTTGGGGTTGATACCCCTACTAACGATTGTGACTGTCATGTAGTGCGTGGTATCACCAACGGGTCTCTCAGTCTTGTTGGTCCCTCCTCATATTCATGATTGTAATATGAAACATTCGCCCACAATCACAAAGCATTCCACCTACAACACAAAGCATCACAAATTATGAACTCATTTATAAACATGTATTTCCCTAAGCGGGCCACCGACTTAAGAAGTCATTTTCTATTCCCGCGTTTATTAGCCTAGTGTAATAAAAACTGAGGCATTTTATCACCATGATTAGCATCAAGAAAATTCAATGAAATATTCGTCTTCTTCCTCATTTCTCTGTTTCTTTTATTTTTGTATCTTTTTTCTAACAGTGGTATTAGAGTCCCTCTAACAATCAAAGACTTCATATTTCATTGTCATGGCCTCATCATCTACCACAAACACCCAACAAATCACGCAAACCCCTGTACCATTATTCTTTGGCGAAATGTATGAATTTTGGAGCATTAAGATGAAGGCCATGTTCAATTCTCAGGATTTATGGGACATTGTGGAGCATGGAGTAATCCGGTCCAGCGACAGCAAGGCCGCTGAAGGAACTCCGCGGCAGGTCAACAAAGAAGATAGGATGAAGTATTCTCGTGCCCTACTCCTTATCCAACAAGAAGTTTCAAACACCATATTTCCAAGAACTATAGGAGCCAAGTTAGTAAAAGTTGCATGAGACACTCTCAGAGAAACCTGCAAGGGATCGAAAATGGTAATTTCTGTAACACCCCTTCCCAGTATTTCAGAAATCAGCCGTCCGGCCGGGTCAGCGATACAAAGAAAACTAGGAAACAGTATTAAAACTAGTAGCAGCAGATAATAAGATCTATACTAAGCAATTTAAGACTTACAGCGGAAGTTTAAAAAGTAAACTAAGGGTAACCCCATACCTGATATCTGGATTCACAGAGCCACTAAACAGGAAATAGAACTGAATTAACTGAAAATCTGGCTAACCATAAATAGTCTGATACAAATTAGATAGAAACATTAATCTGTTACAACGTTCTCATCTACAAGTACATGCTGAAATAGAGTAAACTGAATAAGATAAATAATACAAACTGACGCCACAATAATGCTCATCCTAGACGCAGTTTCCCACCTGGGTCACCTGAAAAACAGTGCCCACAAAGGGTCAGAGTAAGGAAAAATAACCCCTCCTAGTGACACTAAAACCCAGTTTTTACATATGAATGCATGTATGCCTTTGAAAAATAATTTTATGCATTAAAAACTTTTATGCTATGTGCTATGCATGTCTTCGCACTATTCTCTGGTCAAACATCTACTCGTACTAAGCACGTGACTTTTATTTTACTAACTCAAGTCCTGACGTTCACTAACTAGCGTACTGACTCACGTCAGGTCTATACTTGAGTTCTAGGTGGCTTCTAACCTGTTCATCTACTAGGAAGGCTCTAGGCAGAGTAGCTCCTAACGCGCAACTGAAACTGACGACCCGAGACCATCTTATGAACTCAATTGTTCTAGTGTCACGCGGACACGGTCTCAAATCTACTAGTTGGCTCAAGGGAAGACACTTCCCAAGTCTGTACTACTCATAAGGTTCCATGTGCCTTATGAGAAAGGTAGTGCGCCTCTACCTAGCACGGAAGAAACTCTGTGTGCTGGCTGACCTTTTTGGTCTGACGCTACTCTGCAAGGGGTATCTTTTCTGGTGTACTACTAAGCGACACTTGACTTTCATGTGGTCGACTTGAAGGGACATTCACGCCCTTGTTCGGAACAAATTCCAAACCTACGACATGGTTACCGCTTTCGTACTCTATGTTTCTGTTCACATCCGACTACTTGGGTCTTAGGGAAATCGTGTCACCCTACAAGTTTTTCGTAACCGTTTTCCTATCATCACACCTTTCTATGCATGGACATGCTATTTGAAATAAATCTACTCATGTGTATACAAAATATATACTTTTTACTATGTCTAATTAGCAGAAGTTAGGTTTCCTTACAGCGGTGGTGCGACGCTCGTACACTCGGCGCGGCGACATTTGCTTTTCCGAAGGAAATCCTACTGTCTGGGACTTTCAAAGTGTTGCCCCGAGGCTACCAAAATCCTGCAAAAATCCAAAACACCCTACTTCACATATTTTCTCTTTAGGGTTTTGTTGGAAAGATTCCAATAACGCTAGGGTAACCCATAATCAACGTATAACCTAGTGTATTACCTTTACGAGGGAGATTCAAGGTTTTCCAAACGCCCTACACAAAATTTCGCGGTGGAAATAGAACTCCAAAACCTAACATAGGGCAATAGGAATGCAAATTAGTTTAACCTAACCTTCAAATCGAAGGATATCTAACAAGAAATCGAGATAAGGGAGGAATCGAACTCACCGGAACCAAAAGTTGACCTTGCACTTGACCTACACCGGTTGGAGAGGAGATCGATCCTCCTATTGCACGGGAAACAGGAAGAGGAAGCGTCGGCCCTGCGGAGGAGGGAAGAAGAGGCGCCGGCGATGGGTTCTGGAGGGAGTAGGGTCGCCGGCTAGGGTTGCGGAAAGCGCTGGAAGGGTCGCCGGGCTCGCCTCTTGCGGGAGACGGAAGAGATCGGGAGAAGACTAGTCGGCCTGCGGTTTTCTCCCGATAGAAATAAGGCGTGCGAGTTTTCTAATCGGGCTGCAGCGGTTCTCTTCATAACCGCAAAGAGGAGAATGGGAGAATAGGTTATAGGCACACCATTTCCACTCAAAATCACTAAGAAACGGCTATCGGCACACCCAACTCTCACTTTTACTTTTTGAATACTAACTGAAAATGTCGCGCGCGTCGATTCTAAAATAATATGCGTCACGCACTATTATTAACGCACTTAACAAACTAACGGACGCTAACAATAGGCAAAGTAACATTATACCTTGATGACGCGCTGTCTCGTTCAGAATCCGTCGCGACTCGCCCCTACAATTTAAAAGAATTTTTGCGTCAAAAATTTACGGATGTTACAAATCTCCCCTCCTAACAAAAATTTTCGTCCTCGAAAATTGAAACCATACCTGAATCGAAGAGAAAAGAATAGTCTGCATTGCTCTTAAGCTCATCCTCTCGCTCCCAAGTATACTCTGGACGACCACAGTTCATCCAAAGGACTTTGACCATGCGAATCTCTCTATTTCTGAGCTTCTGAATCCTTGAGTCCACTATCTTGACTGGTCTAACTCCAATACTAAGATCTGTCTCAATTGGTACTTCCTCGGTACTGATAACCTGACTAGAATCTCTGACTGCTCTCCTCAGATAGGAGACGTGGAATACATCATGTACGCCACTCATTTCCTCAGGTAAGGCCAACCTATAAGCAACCTCACCAACTCTCTCCAGCACCTCAAAAGGACCAACGAATCTGGGGCTCAGCTTCTTCATCCGCTTTATTCTAGAGACTCCTCTAACTGGTCTGACCTTCAGATAAACGTAGTCTCCAACACTGAACTCTACTGACCTATGCTTCTGATCATGATACTTGGCCTGGCGATCCTGAGCTGTCCTCATACGCTCCTGAATGAGCTTAATCCTGTCCGTGGTCTTATCAATCCATGACTCTCTGATAGAAGATCTTTCCTCACTCTCTGCCCAACATAACGGTGTCCGACAACGCTTACCATAGAGGGCCTCGAACGGTGCCATCCCAATACTCGCCTGAAAACTGTTGTTGTAGGAGAACTCCACAAGAGTAACATACTTCTCCCACTTTCCTCCAAAATCTAGTATGCACATCCGAAGCAGATCCTCCAAAGTCCTATTAGTCCGCTCAGTCTGTCCATCGGTCTGGGGATGGAAAGCGGTGCTGAACTGTAACTTGGTACCCAACCGCTCCTGAATATATCGCCACTCTCTGGAGGTAAATCTGCCATCTCGGTCTGAAACTATAGTCTAGGGCACACCGTGAAGTCGAACTATCTCATCTAAATATAACTGGGCTAGCTTCGGACCTTGATCCGTCTTCCTAAGAGGAATGAAATGGGCAACCTTAGAAAGTCGATCTACTATAACCCACACCGAATCATTCCCACTCTGCGATCTCGGCAGACCATGAATGAAGTCCATGGATATATCCTCAAATGTCCACTCGGGGATGGGAAGTGGTTGCAACCTGCCTCCAGGCCTCTGACACTCGGCCTTAACCAACTTGCAAGTCTCACACTTCCCGACATAATTCGCAACATCACTCTTCAAACCTGGCCACCAGACTACCTTCTTAAGATCTGCATACATCTTCGTGCTGCCGGGATGTATGGAATATCTGGAATTGTGTGCCTCGAACAAAATGTCCTCACGAAGGTGACTAACATCTGGGATGCACACTCTGCCATCATGCAATAGTAACTCATCCTGAATAGAGAACCTCTCTTTCTGACCTGACTGCACTGATATCCAGATCTCTGCCATCTTTGGATCCAACGGTATAGCTGTCCTGATCCTATCTCTAATATCGCACGAAATCTCCATCCAACTCAACCAAGCTGAACAGAAACTGCAACGGGGCACAACGACGATGTCCAGTCTCTCCAGCTCTCGTACTAACTCCTCCTGCTGAGTGAGAAGATAGAAACACGAGCCTCTCCTGCTAAGGGCATCAGCTACCACGTTCGCCTTTCCTGGGTGGTACTGAATGTCTACATCGTAGTCTGCTAGAAACTCCAACCATCTGCGCTGCCTCAAATTGAGCTCTCGTTGATCAAAGATATACTTGAGGCTCTTATGATAAGTGAAGATCTCACAACGCACTCCATAAAGGTAGTGTCTCCATATCTTCAGAGCATGAATGACTGCTGCAAGCTCCAAGTCATGTACGGGGTAGTTCCTCTCATGAACCTTTAACTGTCTCGAGGCATAGGCTACGACCTTTCCATGCTGCATGAGAACACAACCCAAACCCTGACCTGAAGCATCACTATAAATCTGAAACCCGTCTGGCCCTGAAGGTAAACTCAAAATCGGTGCGGTCATCAACCTGTCCTTCAAGTCCTCAAAAGCCAACTCACACTCAACTGTCCAATCCAAGCCTTTTCCCTTCCTAGTGAGGGAAGTCAGTGGTAAGGCTATCTTCGAGAAATCTCTAATGAATCTCCTGTAGTATCCAGCAAGACCCAAAAAGCTGCGAACCTCTGAAACTGTCGTCGGTCTTGGCCAATTCTTAATAGCCTCTATCTTCTTCGGATCAACACTAACCCCTTTCTGACTGATGATGTGGCCTAAGAATGCAATCTCTGAAAGCCAAAACTCACACTTAGAAAACTTAGCAAACAACTGGTTCTTCCTGAGTGTGCTCAAAACAATCCTGAGGTGTGCTGCATGATCTTCTGCACTTTTAGAGAACACCAAAATATCATCTATGAAAACGATGACAAAACGATCTAAAAACTCCCGAAATACCCTGTTCATCAGGTCCATAAATACTGAAGGGGCATTGGTCAGCCCGAACGGCATGACCACGAACTCGAAGTGTCCATATCTGGTACTGAATGCAGTCTCCTGAATATCCACGTCACGAATCCTCAGCTGATGATAGCCCGACCTCAGATCTAACTTGGAGAAAGTGCTCGCTCCCACCAACTGGTCGAACAAATCATCAATCCTAGGAATCGGGTACTTGTTCTTTACGGTCAGCTTATTCAATTCGCGGTAGTCTATGCACAATCTCAGACTACCATCTTTCTTCTTAACAAAAAGCACTGGAGCACTCCAAGGCGAAGTACTAGGGCGTATAAAACCCAAATCAAGCAGCTCCTGCAACTGGCTCTTCAACTCTGCTAGTTCCCTTGGAGCCATCCGATAGGGAGATTTGGCTACCGGTGTAGCCCCAGGCTGCAAGTCTATCGGGAACTCAATCTCTCTATCTGGAGGGGCACCAGGGAGCTCTTCTGGGAAAACATCTGGAAACTCCTGCACCACTGGTACCTCTAACAAAACAGTCTTAGGCTCCGCGCTCATCAGTACTACGAAGGTTTCACAACCTTTACTGATGCACCTTCTCGCTTGGACTGCAGATATGATCATCTTCACTACTCCCTTCAGTCCCTGAAAAGAGAAAGATGTCTGGTTGGGGCCATCGAACTGAATCTGCTTCGCCCTACAGTCAATCCTGGCGTTGACTGCTGAAAGCCAGTCCATTCCAAAGATCAAGTCAAAACCTGCTATAGGTAGCAGCAAAGCTTCCACGATAATCTCAACATCACTAAACTGCACTGGTACCCTGCACTTGTCTCTGGTCTGCAGAAGGGATCCATTCGGCATCATGGCTTCCAGCGGTACTGACTCTGGGAAGATTTCTAATTCCAACTTACGCACTAGAGATTCCGCGATAAACGAGTGCGAGGCACCCGTATCAAACAGAATCTTAGAGGGTAAATTACGAATCATAAGGATGCCTACATGAATGATTTATGAAGGATGAAAAATTTAATGTGTCACTACGGATGATTTTAAAACTAACTTGTTAAGCAAACAACACTTACCTGTCACAACATCCTCCTGATCCTTCGCCTCCTGCTGACCCAACCCATAAGCTCTGGGCTGCACTAAATCTCGACCCTGCTGTGGTCTCCCATCAGTGAGCATCAACGCTTTGCCCTTATCTACCCTGCTAGAGCCACCAACCTCGAACTTCGACTGATTTGTCCCAGCTTCCTGACAGAAGCGAGCTATGTGTCCAGGTTGTCGGCACTTGTAACATACGCCTGCACTGGCCAAACACTCTCCTGAATGGCGTCGTTGACACTTGGGACACGTGGGATAGTCCTTGCTCCGGTCACCAGATTGACCACTCTTCTTAGCATCGGGCTTCGGCTTCTTGCTCCAGTTCTTTCCTTGATTGTTTCTGCTCTGCTGTGGCTGATGCGAATCCTGAGATCGCTTCGCACGGAAACTACTTCGCTTCTGAACCTTCTGCTGGTCAGCCTCCAGTCTGCGAGCCGTATCCACTAAGCTCCTGTAATTAGCGTTGACCATAGTCATCAGCGGCTGTCTCAACGAGTCACGCAAACCATCCACAAAGCGACTGCACTTCTCAGTCTGATCCCCCTGCATCACGCCCGCATATCGAGCCAGATGAGTCAGCTCTCGCTCGTACTCAGTAACTGTCTTGTCCCCCTGGAAAAGCCTCAGGTACTTCTCCTGGAGACCTCGTCGTGCGGAAGGAGGCACGAACCAACTAGCAAGAGCTCTAGAGAACTCGCCCCAAGTAAACATGTCCGGTGTACGACCTGGCCAAAAGTATGGTCATACTTTTATAAAATTAACACATTACTTTCTAAAATAAAGGAATTGATCATAACATTTTACCTTCAGGATCATCTGCCCGGTATTTGTCCCACCAGACTTTTGCCTCTCCTCGGAGGAGGAAAGCTGCCAGAGGAACTTTCTTATTCTCCGGGCACTCTAAAACATTCAGCAGGTCTCTGGTGTTAGCTATCCAATCATCTGTATCCATCGGGGTCTCATCCCCACTGTAGTTCGAAGGCTGAAGTTCTCTAAAATTTCTCAAATAGCGCTCCAGGGTCATCTCCACAGGTGCTGCTGCAGGAGCTGGCGCAGGGACTGGTACCTGTACTGGAGCTGGAAACCCTGCAGCCAGTCCTCTCTGAAACTCCATCAAGGCAACAGTAACCGCCTTGGCAATCTGAGACGCTATGTCAGTGCCCTCTGGAGCTGCTGAAACTGGTGGTACCTGTGGCATGGCAGCGTCTCCCATGGCTAGCAGCAACAAGTAATGGAAGAGAAGTGGTCGTGGGGTTTAGGAAATAGAGGACGAGGAAGGCGGGAGTATTTGCGGCGGTGTAGGAACTTCCGTCGGTTGCGGCTTGGGACAACGGTGGGAACAGGATGACGGGTTGGAAGAGGGAGGTAGTGAGGGGCATAAGCAGGGGAGGGCTTACCGGGGAGGAAGTGGGAGGCGGAGAGGGCTCCGATTGAGATGGCTCGGGTGGGGAGAGGGCTGTAGTTGGTGGCTTGGGCTGAGAAAGGGGAAGGTAGATATGGCTCCTATAGCTCTGTGAATTCTTTCTAGGGTCCAGGGATCCTAAACCTCGCTCTAATACCAATTTGTAACACCCCTTCCCAGTATTTCAGAAATCAGCCGTCCGGCCGGGTCAGCGATACAAAGAAAACTAGGAAACAATATTAAAACTAGTAGCAACAGGTAATAAGATCTATACTAAGCAATTTAAGACTTACAGCGGAAGTTTAAAAAGTAAACTAAGGGTAACCCCATACCTGATATCTGGATTCACAGAGCCACTAAACAGGAAATAGAACTGAATTAACTGAAAATCTGGCTAACCATAAATAGTCTGATACAAATTAGATAGAAACATTAATCTGTTACAACGTTCTCATCTACAAGTACATGCTGAAATAGAGTAAACTGAATAAGATAAATAATACAAACTGACGCCACCATAATGCTCATCCTAGACGCAGTTTCCCACCTGGGTCACCTGAAAAACAGTGCCCACAAAGGGTCAGAGTAAGGAAAAATAACCCCTCCTAGTGACACTAAAACCCAGTTTTTACATATGAATGCATGTATGCCTTTGAAAAATAATTTTATGCATTAAAAACTTTTATGCTATGTGCTATGCATGTCTTCGCACTATTCTCTGGTCAAACATCTACTCGTACTAAGCACGTGACTTTTATTTTACTAACTCAAGTCCTGACGTTCACTAACTAGCGTACTGACTCACGTCAGGTCTATACTTGAGTTCTAGGTGGCTTCTAACCTGTTCATCTACTAGGAAGGCTCTAGGCAGAGTAGCTCCTAACGCGCAACTGAAACTGACGACCCGAGACCATCTTATGAACTCAATTGTTCTAGTGTCACGCGGACACGGTCTCAAATCTACTAGCTGGCTCAAGGGAAGACACTTCCCAAGTCTGTACTACTCATAAGGTTCCATGTGCCTTATGAGAAAGGTAGTGCGCCTTTACCTAGCACGGAAGAAACTCTGTGTGCTGGCTGACCTTTTTGGTCTGACGCTACTCTGCAAGGGGTATCTTTTCTGGTGTACTACTAAGCGACACTTGACTTTCATGTGGTCGACTTGAAGGGACATTCACGCCCTTGTTCGGAACAAATTCCAAACCTACGAACACGGTTACCGCTTTCGTACTCTATGTTTCTGTTCACATCCGACTACTTGGGTCTTAGGGAAATCGTGTCACCCTACAAGTTTTTCATAACCGTTTTCCTATCATCACACCTTTCTATGCATGGACATGCTATTTGAAATAAATCTACTCATGTGTATACAAAATATATACTTTTTACTATGTCTAATTAGCAGAAGTTAGGTTTCCTTACAGCGGTGGTGCGGCGCTCGTACACTCGGCGCGGCGACATTTGCTTTTCCGAAGGAAATCCTACTGTCTGGGACTTTCAAAGTGTTGCCCCGAGGCTACTAAAATCCTGCAAAAATCCAAAACACCCTACTTCACATATTTTCTCTTTAGGGTTTTGTTGGAAAGATTCCAATAACGCTAGGGTAACCCATAATCAACGTATAACCTAGTGTATTACCTTTACGAGGGAGATTCAAGGTTTTCCAAACGCCCTACACGAAATTTCGCGGTGGAAATAGAACTCCAAAACCTAACATAGGGCAATAGGAATGCAAATTAGTTTAACCTAACCTTCAAATCGAAGGATATCTAACAAGAAATCGAGATAAGGGAGGAATCGAACTCACCGGAACCAAAAGTTGACCTTGCACTTGACCTACACCGGTTGGAGAGGAGATCGATCCTCCTATTGCACGGGAAACAGGAAGAGGAAGCGTCGGCCCTGCGGAGGAGGGAAGAAGAGGCGCCGGCGATGGGTTCTGGAGGGAGTAGGGTCGCCGGCTAGGGTTGCGGAAAGCGCTGGAAGGGTCGCCGGGCTCGCCTCTTGCGGGAGACGGAAGAGATCGGGAGAAGACTAGTCGGCCTGCGGTTTTCTCCCGATAGAAATAAGGCGTGCGGGTTTTCTAATCGGGCTGCAGCGGTTCTCTTCATAACCGCAAAGAGGAGAATGGGAGAATAGGTTATAGGCACACCATTTCCACTCAAAATCACTAAGAAACGGCTATCGGCACACCCAACTCTCACTATTACTTTTTGAATACTAACTGAAAATGTCGCGCGCGTCGATTCTAAAATAATATGCGTCACGCACTATTATTAACGCACTTAACAAACTAACGGACGCTAACAATAGGCAAAGTAACATTATACCTTGATGACGCGCTGTCTCGTTCAGAATCCGTCGCGACTCGCCCCTACAATTTAAAAGAATTTTTGCGTCAAAAATTTACGGATGTTACAATTTCTATAAAGCTTCAAACTGTGTGGAAAGAGTTTGAAACTTTGCACATGAAACAGGGAGAGGGCATAGAAGCTCTCATAGCTAGAACCAGCATACTCATAAACCGCATCAGAAGTCTAGTAAACACAATTGAGGATAACAAGATTGTTCCAAAGACCTCAAGAAGCCTCGCTCCATCCTATGACCTTGTTATCGCTGCTATAAAGAAAGCTAGAGACACATCCACTCCCTCAGTCACAGAATTGATTGGTTCTCTGCAGGCACATGAAGACAGATTAAGGAGAAATACCTCTTTGGAGTTAGCCTTGCAGGTGAAAATGAACTTGAAAAATTCACACAAACAGAAAACAGAGCCAATCAACCAAGTAAATCTCAGCCTCACTAGAACAATTCATCCAAAGGTCGAGGGAGAGGACCCCATCAACCCACACCAGCATCTCTCGAAAAAACATCCCCAGATTACAACTTAGGTACAAAAAAAACCATCACTCAAAAGATTGATTTTTTTCAAATGTAAAAGATGTAAGAAACAAAACCACCTTGGCAAAGATTACTGGTTTAAACAACAAGAAGCAAATTTCACATAAAAAGAAACAAAAGAGGCCCTGTTTTACTCCAGTTCACAGCCCGATCGCAAAAATCACAGCACCTAGTATATTTACAGCGAGTGTTCCGGTCACATGAGTAATAACAAAGCTCTTTTCTCCACCCTCGATAAAACATTCAAATCTGAAGTGTATTTGGGTGATGGTAAAGCCACAAGAATAAAAGGGAAGGGGACGGTAAGCTTTCTAACAAAAATCGGTGAAATTAAATTCATACCTGAAGTGCAGTGGGTTTCAAATCTAGCACAAAACTCACTTAGTGTTCGACAATTAATCCAAAGAGGCTAACAAGTGGTCTTCTCCAATGAAGAATGCCAAATCATTAATAAAGCCAGCTGACACCAGATAGACTTAGCAAAAATGTCCAACAACTGTGTTTTTCCTCTGGAGATGGGCTCCATATGTCAAAGTGTTGTCACCCACAATCAGGGTTGCAACAATAACCTAAAGTTTTGACATAGTGTTCCAGTCACATGAGTAATAACAACTCTTTTCTACATCTTTGATGAAACTTTCAAATCTGAAGCGTATTTGGGTGATGGTAAAGCCACAAAAATAAAAGGAAAGGGGTCGATAACTTTCTAACAAAAAACGATAAAACTAAACTCATACCTGAAGGGCAGTGGGTTCCATCCAAGTCAACAAAACTTACTCAATGTTGGACAATTAATCCAAAGAGGCTACCAAGTGGTCTTCTCCACTGATGAATGCCAAATCATTAATATAGCCAGCAGACACTAGATCGCCTAAGCAAAAATGTACAACAATCAAGTTTTTTCTCTGGAGATGGGCTCCATTTGTCAAAATGTTGTCACCTACAATCAGGGTTGCAACTTGCAACAATGACATAAAGCTTTGGCATCATATGCTCGGTCATCTCCACTGAAAAAAGCAGTCCAACAAATGAAAAGCAAGCACATGGTCACAGGAATGCCAACTCTCAAATCTGATAAATCATTCTGTAAAGAATATGTGACTTTTAAAGCTCATCGACTACCTTTTCCACGTCAAGCTTCTCAAAGATGTACTCAGCCTTTGCACCTTCTGCATAGAGATCTCTGGGGCCCTTCATCCACATAATCTATAGGAGAGAATAAGTACTACCTTTTACTCGTAGATGACTACTCCAGATTATGAGGATATATTTCTTAACCCATAAATCTGAAGCCTTTGAAGCATTCAAATCCTTCAAAATTTTGATTGAAAAAACAAACCAACTACCAAATCAAAGCCCTCATAACTGGCTGATATAGGAGGAGAATTTACCTCAATCTCCTATGATTTCTGCAAAAGGAGGGAATTTGAAGAGACGCCACTGCCCCCAAATCCCAGTAGAATGGGGTTGTAGAAAGAAGAAACAAGATCATAGTAGAAATGGTCAAAGCATTGATGTTCACACCAAAATGCCAAAGCGTATCTGGGCAGAGGCCCACAACACAACAGCGCACATTCTAAATCGAACACCCAATAAAGATCTTGTAAACAGAACACAACACCACATGAAATGATACTAGGAAGAAAGCCAAGTGTACGACACCTAAATTTTTTTGGGTGTGCTGCATATGCTTTAAAAGGAAAAAAAAAGTTAGAAGAGTGGTCTGAGAAATATATCTTCATAGGCTATTGTGAGAATTTAACTGCCTATCGTCCATATGATCCAAACCAGCATAAGCTCATTATCTCTCTTGATGTCATCTTCAATGAATCACATGGGTAGGCCTGGGATTCAGAAAATAAGTTCTCTTCATTACAGACCACAGTGGTTGAGCAAGTAGCATCTTCCAGCGTCCTCAAAACTGCGGCTGAAGAAGTTGAATTGGTACCAGACACCTGTTCAGATCTATCATTATCCCAAAAAACTGGCAGCTTAGAATAAATTTACAAGACCTGTGGCAGCTCTTTTTTCAAATACCCCTGCCACATATGAAGAAGCCATCACTGAATAAGTCTGGCATGAAGAAATGAAAATGGTTTAGAAAAATCAAACTTGGACTCTGACTGACAAACCACTAGACAAAGAAGTCATCGAGCTCAAGTGGATCTACAGGACTACAAAGTCAAATGAAAGGAAGCAAACCACTAGACAAAGAAGTCATCGAGCTCAAGTGGATCTACAAAGTCAAATGCAAGGAAGCAGGAGAAATTATAAAATGCAAAGCCTGCATTGTTGCCAAAGGTTACTCCCAGAAACCAGGAAGAGATTACGAGGAAACCTTTGCATATGTTGCTAGAATGAAAACCATTCAAGCTGTGATTGCCCATGCCGCACAAAATAATCTCCTCATCCATCAACTCGATATAAAATTAACATTCCTCAAAGGAATCATCATTGAAGAGGTGTATGTTCAACAACTAGGAGGTTTTGAAATTAAAGGAGAAGAAATGAAGGTGTGCAAATTAAGTGAAGCCTTATATGGATTGAAATAGGCATTACGGGTATGGAATTTAAACATTGATCACTACTTACTTTCAGAAGGCTTCACAAAATTTCCATTTGAACCTTCACTCTACAGCTCTAAATTAGACAGAGGGTTGATCGTCATATGAATCTATATTGCCATCCAGCTTATCACTGGCTCCTCAACCCACAAAATACAGAATTTAAGATCCAACATGTAGACCAAGTATGAAATAACCAATATCGGCCCAATGAAGTATTTTTGGGCATGCTAATTACTCAACAATGACTACATCTTCTTATCCCAATAGAAATATGTCACTGATCTCCTGAAAAAAAGTTGGACTTGCAAACCACAATCCAACTCTCACCCCCATGAGTCTAAACAAAAAATTTGAAAAAAAATAAGAGGAAGAAAAAGTAAACGAGGAAATCTAATGCTCTATGATCGGCTCATTAATCTATCTTACCAATACCCGACTTGATATCAAGAATTTCGTGAACATTCTCTCGAGGTATGTTGCAAATCCAAGCAAAACTCACTTAGCCGATAGCACAAAAAACTGCAACCTACTGTATGAACATGATGCCCTAATTGATCAAATTGGCATGGTGATTTTGATTGGGAAGGGAGCCTGGAAGATCGAAAAAATATCAGTGGATAAATTTTTTGCTTAGGTGAAAAACTCATATCCTAGTCTTCTCGCAAACAGTAAATGGTACCCTTATCTTCGACCAAAGTTAAAGTAACCATAGGGTTAAAGTAACCCATCAAGCACCTATAAGAATTAGGGAAAGAAGAAGACGATGTCAAAGCCATGATTCTCAAATGCTACAACACCTCTGCCATAGCTCTTGAGAAAAACTCTTTTTTCTCGCCATCACTTTATCAGAGAACAAACTGGAAAGGGAGAAATCAAAGTAATCTTTTGCAACTAGGAAGATAAACTACCCGACTCCAAGACAAAACCCCTAGCTCGAGAAAAATTTCTCAAAATGAGAACGAGGATGAAAGTGATTGAACATCCAGATTAAAAGGTATTGATGGATGTAATATGGAACGTCCGCCCTTAGTCACGAAGCATTCCACATGCAAGGCACAAAGCATCGGAAATTATGAACTCATTTATAAACATGTATTTCCCTAAGTGGGCCTCCGACTTAAGGAGGCCTTTTGTATTCCTATTTTTGTTAGACCAATGTTATATAAACTGAGGCATTGTATCCCCGTGATTAGCATCGAGAAAATTCAAAGAAATGTACCTCTTCTTCCTCATATCTATGTTCCTTTTATTTTTCTAATGACAAAAATTTGAAGCATTTATTGTTACATACCGCAATACGGCCATATAGGATTTCTCTCCTTATATACCCACTGCATGAAGAATACAATTGCCCAAATAATTATCAAGCCCTATCATGGTATTAAAGTTGGGTTTGATGCCCTAGCCGAGCATCCAAGATTAACGAGTCTGGTGGTATAATCATCTATGGCCGACAGACCTTTTATCAACACTATCGATACTGATTAACGAGTCTGGTGGTATTCTCATATCTATGTTCCTTTAATTTTTCTAATGACAAAAATTTGAAGCATTTATTGTTACATACCGCAATACGGTCATATAGGATTTCTCTCCTTATATACCCTCTGCATGAAGAGAACAATTGCCCAAATCATTATCAAGCACTATCATGGTATTAAAGTTGGGGTTGATGCCCTAGCCGAGCATCCAAGATTAATGAGTCTGGTGGTATCATCATCTATGGTCAATAGACCTTTTACCAACACTATCGATACTGATCAACAAGTTTGGTGGTATCATCGCCTGCAGTCAACGAGCCCACTATCCAGGCAATTGCTTTCGGGAATCAATATTTCCGATTGATTTCTATCATCAATTGCTCGGATTGTATCATTCTGCTCGATCAATGGATTTATTATTCATCATAGATCACATATTTATGCTCAACAACTCGTCACTTATCTGTCCAATAAGCTCCTTCTCCCAGGAGTTGTTACTTTCACAGTTGAGCTCCTCCTCGCAGGGGTTGCCCAAATGAAATTGTTGTGGAGTCGCATAGCATCACCAACGGGTCTCCCAGTCTTGTTGATCACTCCTTTTAAGTACTCTCTTATTATTCGGGTTCGCCTCAATCTATTGCTCATGGGCTTCGATAATCTCATATGTCTTTGCACCACTTAAAATAGTCAAATCTTTGCATAACACATGATCCATGATGCTACATATGATAGATCTTAAGTAGTTATATTTGTCATCACTCTGACAGACCGTGATAGTTGTTGGTACATGTCCTTTATTCTCTAGATTTTGACAACTCTCTTTATCTCTTAATTATATTTGCAAGTTCATGAACATACTACAAATGTGTGGTCGCTTCTAACGTTGCGATTTCATCTTTTGTTGTTTTTCCTTCTAGATTTTAGACTATGAGACTTCCTATCATATAATCAATGATGTTTCTTGCTTCAGTAGCCTTATGTATATCCAATCATTTGCATCCATTCGCACGACTAATGAAGTCTTTCTCCCAATCGTTGCTCGCGATCATCCTATTGTGTTACATCACTTCATCATCCACGATGTCTATCATGTCCAATTGACCATGAGTCTTTTATCAGTTTCTAAATTGACGGGCATAACTTGTATTATTTCCTCTATCACTTTTACATGTACCATACAAGTTCCTCGTAGGGGGAAGATTGTGTGGGTATAACATAAGCACGATGATTTATACTATATGGACCATCAGGCTTTTCTCTTATCCTTGGTTGTTGCTATGCTACTTTCCTTGACCATGCTATTATACTTTCTACATGTGAAATTTGACATAGGAAACTAGCTCATACATCCCTTACTAGGCTTTAATTATTATCTTCTTGGGGTGTTTTGGAAAATTTCTTACATATTATACTAGTTGTATTAATGGTCTTCATATAGCATCGTTTTCTAGTAATAAGTTTTTTTTCTTATTTTGATTTTATTCACATTGACGTTTGATGATCTTCCTCTCACCTTTCTATAGAGCAAAATAAATATTATGTCATTTTTGTTAATGATTTTCTCATTTTATAAGGATTTATCAGTAGAGCGGAAGAAACAATTACGGAATACCGTAAACCGGGCTAAGCATTCATATTAATAAGCGACAAATACACGTGACCTATCACGTGAATACATAAATGAGACAACATAAAACATAAAACGTAAAACAAAGTGCGTCTACCGCGTATATTCAACTCTCCCCCTCAAGTTGGGAATATATATTGATCATTCCCAACTTGGCAGTATTGTTCATGAAGTTGTCACTGCTTAGCCCCTTGGTGAAGACATCGGCAAGCTGATCATATGAGTTCACAAATGGAGATATTCCCCTTGTCAATGTGATCTTTGATGAAATGTCTGTCAACTTCAACATGTTTCGTCATGTCATGTTGAACCGAATTATGTGCAATACTAATGGCAGTCTTGTTGTTGCAGTAGATAGTAACTGGTTTGTTCACCTACAGACCCATATCTTGGAGCATTGTCTTCAACCACACTCCCTCTCATACTTCTTGCGTCATAGCCCTATATTTTGCTTCAGCACTTGAGAGAGCAACAACATTCTGCTTCTTTCTCTTCCACGAAACAAGGTTGTCACAACAAACGAGCAATACCAGGTAGTAGACTTTCTATCATCTTGACTACCGGCCCAATCGGCATCTGTAAACACTTCAATCTCTAAAGGTTGGTTTAAAGAGAAGAGAATCCCATGTCTTGGAGACTTTTTGAGGTATCACAATACCTGATATGCTGCCTGCTGATGGCGAATTGAGGGAGAGTGCATGAATCTACTTAGGACACCCACATCATACGTAATATCAGGGCGAGTATAAGATAAATATATGAGCCTCCCAACAAATCGTTGGTATTTGGAAGCATCCACTTTCTCCCCACTAGTATCCGCGTCAATCTTGTGATTAGCTTCAATTGTAGTATCCACGTGAGCCTAGCATCCCAGTTTCATCTAGAAGATCGAGGGTATACTTTCTCTGAGATATGAAGATCCCTCGACGAGACCTCACTACTTCAATTTCCAAAAAGTATTTCAACTTTCTCAGATCCTTGACTTCAAATTCCTTGCCCAGTTGTTCTTTCAAGTGAACAATCTCCTCAAGGTTATCACCAGTAATGATGTCATCCACATACACAATAAGAATTGATACTTGCGCTCCTCTCCTCTTAATAAAAAGAGTATGATCAGCTTGTCCTTGAGTATAGCCTCGTTGAAGCATGGCCTTGTTAAACCGTCCAAACCAAGCTCTCGGGGACTGCTTCAGGCCATATAGGGATTTCTGCAGACGACAGACATTTCCATTGAACCCTTCTTTGATAAAGCCCGAAGGGATAGTCATGTAGACTTCATCTTCCAGATCACCATGCAAGAACACATTTTTGACGCCGAGCAGTTGTAGTTCCCATCCACGACTAGCAGCACAAGAGAGAATCACCCGAATTGAATTCATCTTTACAACAGGGGCAAAAGGTCTCTTGGTAATCAATACCTTGAGTCTGGGTATACCCTTGAGCAACCAAGCGAGCTTTATACCGCTCCACCACCCCATCTTGATTCTATATAACAGAGAAGATCCAGCGTGACCCAACCGTTCGCTTCCCAGGGGGAAGACTAGCAAGCAGCCATGTTCCATTTTTTCCAAGGAACTCATTTCCTCTTCCATAGCCTGTTTCCACTCAGGTATCTGAACAGTCTCTTGTCAGGTCTTAGGAATCATAATAGAGGAAAAAGATGAGATAAAAACTATGTGATCCTGAGAGAGGTGAGTATAACAAATGTAGTTGGCAATGGGGTGTTTGGTGCCACCCGTTTTACCTTTAAGACAAGAAATAGGAACATGGAGGTCATCATCTGAATCTGGAGCGGAGACAGGCACCGGTCCTAGTGGAACATCCACAGTCTGTACTTGCTCAGCAGTCCGGGGTCTGCGGGAGTATGTGTATAATATAAAAGGAATATAGGAGGAAGGAACGTGATCATTACACGGAACATGAGAATGGGGAAGATGAGGAGAGGCAACAATCGGGAGAGGAGAGACGATGGTCTCGTCACCGTTACTACCCGTCTCCCCCTGACGAGGACCAAAATATGACTCCCCCTCACGAAAAGTAACATCAACAGAGCAATAGTGGCGACGAGTTGGAGGGTGATAGCACCGGTACCCTTTGGTGGTAGGAGAGTATCCAATAAAAACACATCGGAGGGATCGCGCATCCAGTTTTTCACGATGCGGAGTATGAACATGGACAAAGCAGACTGAGCCAAAGATACTAGGGGCGATGTGAGAGGTATGGACAATGTGGTTCTTGGCTAGACGAGAGAGGGGTGTATCATATGAAATGGAACGAGACGGAAGACGGTTAATAAGGTGGACAGCCGTAAGTACCGCATCACACCAATAAGACTTGGGAAGGTGCATAGCAAGCAACAAACAACGAGCAACCTCCAGCAAGTGCCTATTTTTTCGTTCAGTGACACCATTTTGAGTAGAAGTGTGGACACATGTGGTTTGATGAATAATGTCATGTTCGGCAAGATAAGCACCGAACGCTCCCCGGTCATCATATTCCCCACCATTATCAGTACAAAGCACACAAATTGTGCCGCTGAACTGTTGCACCACTATTTTACGAAAGAACTGAAAACTAGCAAGCACATCACATTTTCTTTTTAACAAATAAAATCAAGTAGTATGAGAATGGCAGTCAATAAAAGTAACAAACCATTTGTAGCCAGATAAAGATAACACCGGGGAGGGACTCCAAACATCAGAATGGATAACATCAAACAAACATGAACTAGGAAAAGACATATGACTGATACTCTGACGAACATATTTGGCTTGTTCACATGTGTCACAAGAAAACGACTTAATTAAACGATTGAAAGCAGAAAACGGTTTAGTGAGATATAAAGCAGAAGGGTGGTCAAGGCACTGATGTCAGCGCCGAATGTCGTGTAACGTCGGAGATCTGGTGGAAGAAAGAGCACTGGGAGATAATGACTAGTTCAACAAGTACAGCCCGCCAACCTTCCTACCACTACCAAGCGTCTGCTTCATATCCAGATCCTGAAACACACAAACATCAGGAAAAAATGTTACGGAGCAATTTATAGAGGTAGTCAAGTGACTAATAGAGAGAAGATGGCGAGAAAATGAAGGGACATGCAAAACCGAGGACAGTGATAGGTCAGGAGAATAAGCAACAGTTCCTTTACCAGCAATGGAAGAGAGAGAACCATTAACAACAATAACTTTATCACGACCAGAAAGAGGAGTATAGGAGGTAAAACCTGAGGCAGAGCCAGCCATGCGATCGGTCGCACCCTAGTCGATGATCCACTCGGAAGGGGATGAAAACACAGCATGAGCACTGGAGAGACCTGAAGTAGCAAACGTAGCAGTAGAACTAGTCGGTGTAGAGTCGATCTGAGAGCGCAACATACGGCAAAAGACCTCTAACTCCATAGTAGACAGCCCCCAGAGGTGTCCTCCTGAACCTCCGTCGAGTGCGCAAAATATTGAGTGTGATTGACAGCCACCACCACGGTAACCGCCTCTACCACGAGCACTAGAACCCAGGTCAGAGGGAGCAAGGTGAGGGTGCAGACGAAAGCAGACGTCCTTAGTATAGCCTTTCTTCCCACAGTGGCTGCATACAGGAGGAGGTCCTAGAGAAATCCTAGCTAGCGCAGAGTGATCAGTAGAGGAACCAAGAGAGCGACGATGATTCTCATTACTGAGGAGCATGTTGAAGGCCTCCTGAAGAAAGGGAAAAGGCTCACGGTGGAGGACATGCAGGCGAACAACGTCAAACTCCATGTTGAGCCACATAAGAAAGACATGAACCCGAAAACGGTCTTTATCCTTCTGAAGAACCTCCGCATTGGCAGTGCACGCAAAAGTAAAGGTGTTGAAGTAATCCAACTCCTGATACAGACGCTCGAACTCAGAAATGGTAATGACACCCTGCTTCAGGTCCAGAACACGGCGAGTGAGCTCATAAATCTGCGTCGAACTGTCTGCCTGAGAGTAGGTGTCACGAGCCCTTTTCCAAATTTGATAAGCAGAGTCCAACAACATATAACTGCGGTACACTTGGGGGGACATCAAGTGAAGTAACCACGAGAAAGTCATTGAATTGTCTGCATCCCATTTTCTCCATGAGGGATCGGTACGTGGTGGCTCAATAGTGGTACCATCAATATGTCTGTAGAGCTGGTGACTGCGAATAACCCTGGACCATTCCAGATAATTCGTGTCATCCAAGACAACAGTCGTGATCTTCAACGAGCCAGACTGGCCGTGACTCCGAGGATGATCGGCAGAGGAACCGGGAAGGGCCCCGGATTGGGGAGCCGAGGAGATTTCAGATGAATCACCCATCAGAGAGGGACTGAAGAAGATGAAGAGCTCAAATTGGACAAAACCACATCCTACGAGTGTCCCTTAGATCATGCCGCCAGAGAGGACACTGAAGGATATGAGCGCAATGTCTTCGGCAGCCCCCATGGAGGACAAAACGGTCGGAGACAAGGGACAGCCCGGAAAAAACCGGGCGGAGAAAACCGCCGAAGAGGAACGCTGCTGAGAAGAAGAGGCGTTGAAGGGAGGCGGTCGAAGAAGGAAAAACGACGTCGGACGCGGCCCTGGAAGGCGAAACCCGCGGGGCTAGGGCACGAGAGGCACGACCAGACGCGGGATCAGGACACGTGCGGGCGGAGTGACGGGCATTGTTGGTGGAAGCGACGAGCTTTGTTGGCGACGCAAAGCGGAGCGGCGGATCTTCCTGGAGGAAGCGATGACACGGGCGGAACGGATCAGCTCCTTCGCCTCTGATACAAAGTAGAGCGGAAGAAACAATTAGACGGAATACCCTAAACTGGGCTAAGCATTCATATTAATAGGCGAGAAATACACGTGACCTATCACGTGAATACATAAATGAGACAACATAAAACATAAAACGCAAAACAAAACGCGTCTACTGCGTATATTCAACTTTATCTTAGTTCCAAAAATTAGGTGTCTCATGAATATCTTAGTTTGTAAGAATGGCTGAGCATTAGTTCTTCTGTAAAGTTAAATTACTTTATTTTGATTCATGGGAGAGTATACATGACAAAAGTTTCATGACTTTCTTGTGTCTCATCAGACGTTTGCTTAGTTTTTTTTGTCTCTATGCTCATCAACAGAATGACATCGCTAAGTATCATCATTGGCACATTCTTGAGATAACTAGATCTCTTCTTTTATCGGGCTTCGGTTCATCTTCAACTTTGGGCAAAAGTTGTTCTCACTAATGTATATTTTAATCAGCAAAATTATGACTCATGTTCTTCGTGAATGTCACATCATCAAAAGACGTATCTGGATGCACTTGCTTAGTTAAATTAACTTTGTTTGAGTAAGAAAAATTGTCATCCAAATTGGTTGCACACGTCTTTTTTGGTTATGGTTCTCTGTATGCGAGATATAGATGTTATAATCTTATCCCCAGAAGTCTTCATGTATTTGACGTATCATTTTTTTTTGAGAGCATACATTATTATGCTCTATTTTGGCCTTTTGTTCTCTTACCTCCATCCACATATGATTGGTTTATTTTCCCTAACACTGAGACATCTGCTCCTCCTACTTCATTTGATCCACCTTCAAAACTTGATCATAGTTCGATTTGATCCTGCAACATTGCTTTCTCCCTGAATTGGTTGCAGTGTTTATCGAAGTTCTACTACGACTTCCACTAGTTCACATGTTAATATGGATCTTGTTACTCCTATTGTTCCACTTCTACATAGTTCAACTCACCCGCATCAACCTCCTGATCGATTAAGCTTGTTCACCACCTTCAATCTTCTTCTTTTTTTACTACTAGTTGTTGGGAATCTCAGGCATACCAAAAAGTTGTTACCACACTTGAGTGATAGACTACAATGAATGAGGAATTTAAAGTCAAATAAGATCTTGCACCCTTACCCAATTGATCCGATCAATTGTAAGTGGGTAAACAAGATCAAGACTCTGGCTGACTCTGGCCAGATTGGTTGCTAAAGATTTTCAATAGTATGAAGTTGATTATGACGAGACATTCCCCTCCATTGTGAATATGACTATTGTGCAAACTAAGTGTTTTGTTGTCTCTCTTTATTTTTGACCTGTTTTTAGATAAATTTGAATAATGATATTCTTCATGATGAGTTGTTTTAAAATGTCTATGACACCTCTTCTTAAGGTGGCTCATTCTATTGGATATATATGTCATCTCCGTAAAGCTCTTGATGTTCCTAAGCAGACTCCCCGAGCATGATTTTTCAATTTCACTATTTCTATTCATTTCAATAGCTTCATTACAAGCCCTTGTGACCTTAAACTATTCATGCATCCTTCAGAGAATATCCTTCTATCGTATGTTGATACTATGGTTATACTAAAGGAAATTCAAAAATTTTAAATATTGCATGAGAGCTCCTCTCTTTATATAAAGTAGAGGAAGAATTTAAACTCGGAGATGTGAGACTAAATGCACGAAAGAAAAAATATACAATGAGCTATTTTTTGGGCTTTAACACATCCCTTGTGTATTCAATTTGAGATGAATGATCATGGTCATCTTTGTTATCCTCTTGGATTCTAGGTTAATCACTCTCCTTCTGGACACTTTTTCTCATAGCAGAATTTTATTAGTGAGATACTTGGCAAAATGGATCTTGCTGATACTCACATAGAAGCTACATCTTTGCATTGAATCTCAAGAAATCTTCTAAGGATACTGATAATGATGGGGATCATAGTGATGTGGAGCATAGATGAGAACTTGTAGTGGATGACGAGTTTTGGGCCCATTCGGGACTGATTTGACAGCTTTCCATATATGGCGTGCCCGGATCGACGATCAGACTCCGCAGATGTGTTCGGATTCGCGTTGCGAATCGATTTGATATATTATTTTACTATTTTGCATTTTATTTTGATGTATTTAGGTGGCCCCATCTTCGGCCAATCATAGCCATCGATGGTAGGATGCCCTAATCCTCCTTTTATTATAAATAGATGGTTTGTGGGCTGGTTGAAGGCATTGCAGAATTTGGTGAAAAGAAATCCCGGATTCCAACGATCAAACCACGGTGCCGACTCCGTGGAACCCTAGGTGACGACTCCTAGGTGTCTATCTTCCTCCCCAAGATATCCCTTAATCCTAGCCTCATTTTCCCCACCGTAAAACCTCCTTCCTCAGCCCCACAGCCCCCCTACAGCCTGCAGTTGTTGGCTGTTCCAGAAACTCCAGCCAATTTCTTTTCCTCTTCTATTCCTCTCCTGGTTACTGTGGAATAATGACATTCACTATTCACTTGCTATAGTTTTTTTATTTTCCCTGCAGCCGGCCACCCTCTTCAGCACCCTAACCCGCCGCCCCTCCTGTTTCCCTCTTCCAGTGGGCGGCCCCTCTTCCCCCTACCTATCATCCACCGCCAACCCTAAATCCCAGTCAAAGCCCTACCGGCCGCCCCACCTGGACCCCCCCAGCGCCGTTGACCGCCTCCTTGTCCCCCCTACAGTCTCCCCCTATCAACCCTCAACAGTTAGCCTCCCACCTTCCCCTCACGTGGAACCACCATCCAATTCCCTTCTCATCTCAGATCAATCCAGATCGTAGAATTTCAGCCCCCCGATCCGTCTTCCCCTCCACCCGTCTATGTTGCACCGACACCGACACGGGACACGCGACACGACATGACACGACACGCGACTCGTCAATTCTCAAAAAATACCATATTCCGACACGTTGGGACACGTATATTAAATATTCATTTTTTATAATTATGAAAATTCTAAAACATTTAACAAAAAATAAAAAATTAACAATTAACAAACATTTAAATAAATTAAGTCATGTTTAAATATTACTAATCAAATATTTAAATGCAAAACTTAACAAATGATCAAAAAAATTGATAGAACATTAACACATTATCATTATATATCATCAGTAAAAATAATGGATTTACATGCAAACTTTTTTCCCCATTTTCAATCTTCCTTTTTCTAGAGAAAATATTTACGTCACTAGTTGATCCACTTTCACTACTTGAAATGCTAGAAAGGGGTAAAGGCACTTCCAAGATAAATTGTCACCCGCCTCACCATGAGTATCTAACTTAGGGACACGCGTGTCCGATTGAGCGGGACACGCGCGTCCGATTGAGCGGGACACGCGCGTCCGATTGAGCGGGACACGCGCGTCCGATTGAGCGGGACACGCGCGTCCGATTGAGCGGGACACGCGCGTCCGATTGAGCGGGACACGCGCGTCCGATTGAGCGGGACACGCAAGTCCCGCGTGAGCCAGCGTGTCGGATTTCCGACTCGATTGTCGGATTTCCGACTCGAGTGTCGGATTTTCGACTCGAGTGTCGGAGAGTGTCGGAGAGTCGGACGAGTGTCGGACTCTCCGACACTAACACGCCGGGCATTTTGAAGTGTTGGTGCTTCATAGCCACCCGTACTACATCCCTTAGCCCGGATCCGCCACCATACATCGGATCCATCCATCCCCCGCCCGGATTTATCCATTTCCGGCCCGATTCCACCATCTACCACCGAGGAAAGCCCCCTCTGCCATTTTCACGCCACTGGCTCCACCTCATATCGCCGTCCACGCATCTCCGGCTCCAGATTCTTCAGTGTCTTGGTCAGCCCACTATTTAGTGAATATTGTTGTATTGGATTATTATTTTTCAGCATATTTATATTGGATTGAACCTTACACTCGTTTGGATATCTTGTATGGTAGCTGTTTTCTTTTAGATCATTATTGCGATTTGCAGGATTTTATTCGCCGCACGCTTTTGTTTTGGCCCTCCACGCGGAGGAAAGCCTAAGCTTGTCTCGCCCTAATTAATTATTGTGTCTTGCTGTGAATTTAACTGCGTGGGATGTTTTAATTATTATTTAATTGTGGCTTAACTGTCAGGCTTTGCATAACATGTAGGGTTGGGTCATCGATTTTCCTACCTCCTATAGATCCCTCCTGCGTCAATTAGTATCAGAGGGAGATTGCGCGTAGCGAGGTTGCGCGCACTTTTTGATACGCAATCGTAGAGTCTATAAGTTTTTCATAATGTCTAGGGGTCACAATTATTTCCCTCATCAATTTAGAGGCCTAGAGCCCGCATGCACCCGCACTCACAGAACCTCGTCAGGGAGATCCTCACATTATTACGATCATCATTCTCGATCGCAGTGCACCACTTTTAGAGATCGTGTTGACCCACCGACACGACCCCATTATGCTAGAGACGATCAGTATGATGATTATCGTCGTTCTTATCCATACACGCGAGCAGATCGTGTTGATCCTTCGACATGACTCGGTTACCTTAGGAATGATTATTATGAGGATTGTCGTTTCGAGAGAGATCTTGAGAGTCAGTTTCGTACTGCTTCCCCTTCCTTTGACGGCTCATCGAGTCCCGAGTCTTTCGGCTATTGACTCGTGGATATGGAGTGTTATTTAGATCATTTTGAGTTATTCGGTGAACGTCGCGTCAAGTTTGCGAAACTTAGACTTTTAGATCAGGTGAGGGCATATTGGGCTAGCGTTGAGAGGACCCGCGAGCGAGACCGTCTTCCCCGCGTCACTAGTTGGGTGGACATGAAGCATACATTGTGTCAGAGGTATCTGCCTTCGTCGTATCAGAGTCTCTTTTTCGACCAATTATTTTCCCTTCAGCAAGGATCCATGTCTGTCGCTAGTCATGGACAAAAAGCCTGGGACCGGCCCGACAAAAGCCCGGCTTGGGGCCCTTTCCGGGCCCCCATTTTTCCAGGTTGCCCGGCCTAGTGCCCGGGCCGGACAGGGCAAAGCCCGGGCGTCGGGCTAGCCAAAGCCCGACACCCTGGCTGGCAGAAGCCCGGTGCGGGATTTTAATCCCGCCTGTTTAGGCGGGATTAAAATTCCGCCTAATCATAAGCGGGATTAATCCCTCCTAATTAATAGGCGGGATTAATCCCGCCTAGTTATTCAGGCCGGCCCGACAAAAGCCTGAAGGGCCTTACCAGGCCCCCTCTTTGAGAGGGAGCTCGAGACAGGCCCGACCCGGTTCACACTGAGCTCGGGCCGAGCCCGGTTGGCAAAAAGCCCGAGCCCGACCGGGTCGGCCCAAGCCCGGCCCGATCGAGTTTTTTGCCCATGACTATCTGTCGCTGAGTACATGGATCGCTTTGATGGGTTAGTTATGAGGAGTGATATCCGAGAGGACACAGCCATGACCACTATCAAATTTCGGTCTGGGCTTCAATCTGACATTCGTACTAAGGTAGTTTATCATAGCTCGGAGTCCCTCGAGCAGACATATCAACTCGCTCTTCATTATGAACGGTCATTGAGATCCGCAAGAGCTGGTCGATGGGATTCTCACCTTGACCTCTGCAGTACGAGTCCCTCCCATACTGAGGCCACCACGACGCCTACCACTGTCCTGTTAGGCACGAAAGAAGTGATACAAGATGCGGATTACTCTCACCACAGTGAGGTGCTTAGCCCGGTGAGTGACCTATCTCTTGTTTCTGACCCGCCTCTTGTGACCTCGACTGAGAGCGAGCCTGAGCGACCTACTGAGTCTGTAGTGTTGTGTCCCTCACCCACACCTCCTCCTCTGCCATACATCGGGTTAGTTAGCACCCCAACTACAGACCCATTTCCTGACACCGCACCCACGGATCCATTCTTGGGTGTAGGTCTGTGTCGCTCTCTCATTATCATTGCTCTGAGTCGTATCACGACTGAGAGCCCCGAGCCTAGTGTTGATCTCGTAGTGGCTATGCCACTCAATCAAGGGGACACTACCTCTCACGATGGTACTCATATGAAGGATCACGAGCCTAGTGATGAGTTCTGTGACGACCACCTTGTTGAGGCTCCTGATGATCCGCCCCATCCCGGTGAGGATGAGATTCAGTTAAGCCACTCATATATGAGTATTGACTTACTGACGCCACTTTCATTATCGTCCCTAACCTTGCCCCAGTGGTTGGATATTGAGTGGGGCATCAAGTATCTAGGACTTCCCCCTAGTAAACTTGAGCATACTTCTGATATTTTGGGATCCTATCTGGCGACACATCGCAACCTCGATGAATTCTTTATTTTTTGGGATACTCCCCACACTATAGAGTCATACCTTCTAGTCTGTGCACACGAATTTCATCCAGGTGGTCGTCGCATTCGCGATAGCTTTTCATACACACTTCCTGGTGAGCCCCCTAATGTGTTACACTCCCTGAGAGACATTTTGCTCTTCATGAGCTCGCCCTTGAGTGTAGATATTTCTCACGATCATCTGAGCACTCGTTTCACATGAGATGAGTTTTTCTACACTTCACCGAGAGAGCCTTCTGATAGGGCATCTCTCTTGATAGATTTTCAGTTCATTATTAGATTTTTCCCATAGAGAGCATGTTGTGTCTGGCGTGTTTTATTTGCATCATTTGCATGAGTCTGTTGAGTCGTTTCTTCATCATTTGCATGAGTCTGTTATGTTGTCTATTCATCGTTTGCATGGGCGTCATGAGTCATTCCGACAGAGAATCCATAATGATAATAAATTTTATAAATCACGTGCGGATGTTCATTGGCAAGTGCAGGTACTTCATGAAGACGAGCAGGTGATGGTGAGAATCTGCGTTGTGAGGTTCCGTGTGAGGCTTGCTAAAGGCTTGAGCGTTAGACGAATGGATCCTTATATAATCATGAGACAGATCGAAGCAAACATCTATGATCTTGATTTTCTTGCAAGTATGGGTATCCACCTGGTATTTAGTGTTGAGGATATGACGTCGTACTACGAGCCTCGCGAGTATATGGACCCAAGCAGTGGGGATTTCCAGCCGCCCACACATCCACTCTCGTTGCCTTGCCACCCATATACCCCACCTATGTATGATGGCCACTACTACTCACCTACTTCTGACACCTACCCACCTGGGGACTCGTCTTATTTGGTTCTACCGACGGTGCGGCCGATCGTACCGGGATCCACCACTCGTGAGTTGAGTGTTGAGATAATCATGGAGACCAGACTCCACCAGTGCATTCCCACTACAGACGTTGGTGACTCTTGGATTCTTGCAGCAGAGCTTGATCGATTCGCCCTTGGACTTCGACTTCAGCGCGACCGTCTCCATTCACTGGAGATGACAGCTTTTCAGTCAGGGGGAGCTGATTGGCGAGAACACTTTTCCAGCGACGACACTTGGGCGACCTCTGGTGGACTTCTTCGAGTTTTACCTGGCATGCAGCGAGAGAATTCTGATCCCTATTCATCGGGAGATGAATTCTTTCAAGCAGGGGAGATTGATGCGGAGCATAGACGAGCACTTACAGTGGATGACGAGTTTTGGGCCCAATCGGGGCTGATTTGGCGAATTTCCATATATAACGTGCCCGGATCGACGATCGAACTCCGCATATGTGTTCGGATTCGCGTTGCGAATCGATTTGATATATTATTTCACTATTTTGCATTTTATTTTGATGTATTTAGGTGGTCTCACCTTCGGTCAATCATAGTCATCGATGGTGGGATGCACTTTAATCCTCCTTTTATTATAAATAGATGGTTTGTGGGCTGTTTGAAGGCATGCAGAATTTGGTGAAAAGAAATCCCGGATTCCAGCGATCAAGCCGCGGTACCGACACCGCGGAACCCTAGGTGACGACTCCTAGGTGCCTATCTTCCTCCCCAAGGTATCCCTTAACCCTAGCCTCATTTTCCCTGCCATAAAACCTCCTTCCTCAGCCCCACAACCCCCTACAGCCGGCAGTTGTTGGTTGTTCCAGAAACTCCAGCAGATTTCTTTTCCTCTTCTATTCCTCTCCTAGTTACTGTGGAATAATGACATTCACTATTCACTTTTTTTATTTTTCCTACAGTCGGCCACCCTCTTCAGCACCCTAACCCGCCGGCCCTCCTGTTTTCCCTCTTCCAGCGGGCCTCCCCTCTTCCCCCTACCTATCAGCCACCGCCAGCCCTCAATCCCAGTCAAAGCCCTATTGGCCTCCCCACCTGGACCCCCTCCCAGCGTCGTCGGCCGCCTCCTTGTCCCCCCTACAACCGCCCCTTATCAACCCTCAACAGCTAGCCTCCCACCTTCCCCTCACGTGGAACCAGAACCACCATCCAATTCCCTCCTCATCTCAGATCAATCCAGATTAGAGAATTCCAGCCCCCCGATCTGTCTTCCCCTCCACCCGTACTACATCCCTTAGCCCGAATCCGCCACCAAACATCGGATTCATCCATCCCTTGTTCGGATCTATTCATTTCCAGCCCGATTCCACCATCTACCACCGAGGACAGCCCCCTCAGCCATTTCCACGCCACTGGCTCCACCTCAGATCGCCGTTTGCGCATCTCCAGCTCCAGATTCTTCAGTGTCTTGGTCAACCCACTATTTAGTGAGCATGTCATTGTTGTATTGGATTATTATTTTTCAGCATATTTATATTGGATTGAACCTTACACTCGTTTGGATATCTTGTATGGTAGTTGTTTGCTTTTAGATCATTATTGCGGTTTGTATGATTTTATTCGCTGCACGCTTTTGCTTTGGCCCTCCACGCGAAAGAAAGCCTAAGTTTGTCTCGCCCTAATTAATTATTGTCTTGCTGTGAATTTAACTGCGTGAGATATTTTAATTATTATCTAATTATGGCTTAACCGTCGGGCTTTGCATAACATGTAGAGTTGGCTCACCGATTTTCCCGTCGCCTATAGATCCCTCCTGCGTCACATAGTCTATGGGCGGGCCGACCAGCATCGGGCCCCATTCAAGTTTACACTCGCCAGACGGGGGATTAGGGTCATCATATGGACGATTTGAGCATGTCATCGTGTTCAAAGCGTCGGCACGATATTTTTTTATGCGTTGTTTTTATATTTTTTGCATGTTATTTTGTATGTTTTAGTGTGTATTACGGGTTGCGGCGGTATCATAGTAGTCTGATGTGTGTTTTTCCTATAAACACGTGTGTGAAGTTCATTTGTAATCATTACAGAATTTTGAGAGTATTCATATTTTGTGATCCTCTGTGGTGCTAACCATTCATTTTTGCATGTTCTGACTATTTGACCCCTCCTGAGGCGAGAACGAAAGGAATCGTTGTTGTTCCGGTGAAGCAACAGTCGTAGCCACTTGTTTCCTACGACAGATTACAACTTGCAGCCCGATTTTGGATCAGGCGAGAATAGCTTCATCAAAATCAACCTCTCACTCTTTGCCTGCCCGCGTCGACTACTTCTGAAGAAGTTCTGGACCGTCTCCACGTAACTGCAGCAATATTTCCCACTTCCAATAGTCCAGAACAACAGCCTGTCGCTACTAGGAGCCAATTTGTCGTCTCTCCTGCTCGTAATCACCAAAGACTTGATCGTCCAAGCTGTTCCACTGGATATTACTCTTGTCATAGCCTCATAGGTGTGATCAATCATTGTATATTAAAGAACAGCAAAATTCCTCTCCCAGGAGGCCAACCCGCGGCCTAACATCTGTTTCCAGTTGCCCAAGCACGGACTGTAGCCTTCAGGCGTTGCCTCGCATTGTAGAGCACAATTCCAGCCATCAATCAAAGAGTTCTTATCCTCCAGCAAGCCCTGCGCATTTAATTCAAGCCTGAAGCTGTGGTAAATCTTCATAGTTTGGTCTTACTTACTCATGGTAGTTCTAATCTGGAAACTCATTTAATTAGTGTTGAAAATTTTGTTGGAATTCATACAAACTGAGACATATATTCGTAGAATTTCAGTTAATCTTTTGTTCTCAAGGGTTTATTCGCCGAGTGTTTAATTAAAGCACTCTTGCTTTAACTATTACTTGGCCTTGTTTGCTTAATTTTAAAGCTAATTTGGACTGTGTATGCGTAAATTTTGCTTATAATTTCGGAATTATTGCAATTATCTGTTGGGCTATCGCATGAGCATTGCATTCATTTTTAGATCCCATGTTGTCGCTAATGTGAATACATTCAATAATGTTCTCTTTGTGCATTTTCACACCAAAACCTTCACTCTACCCTGCGTCAGATAATCTCTTGTGTGACTCACATTGTCAGTCAATTTGTCTGTCCCTTTTACTATTCATTACATCACTTTACAGAGGATCATTTGTAACATGGGGGCACCTATTCATATCACTTTTGAGGTCACTTGATTGGCCAAGAAACGTTGTTGATTGACAATCCACTTGAGTATTGTGCATTTCTTGGAGATTCTTTGATTTCTTTTTTAAATAAAAAAAGAAATATGTGATCTTCTGATCCAATGATGATGTCAAATATAAAACTAAAACTACTAGCACTACCAATGATGACACCTCACTCTACTGGCTTCTTACTGATAGAGTGAAAGTAGCGTGATTATTTTTGGCACTACTCATTTATACCATGACAATAACAATGATAGATAGCATCATGCCAGATCATTCATCAACAGACAAAAATATATAGAGATTGATTGTTACTAAGTTCGTCGATGTGGGACAATTCGCTATTACAAATTTCATCTCAATTGAATATATACTTGATGTCTTCACCAAAGCCCATACAATTCGATAACAATCTTTAGAAAAATTCAGTTGTTGACCCTCGTGCATTTGGAGAGGGGTGGTAGCTTTCTATATAGTCTTCTTTTTTTTCTTATTCTTTTCAAGCTCGTGATTGTTCATGGCATGAGCTTACGGGGAGTGTTAAATATCACATTGCATAGCCATGAAATTTCTCTCTTTATACGCCCCACTTTGAGAAGAATACAATTGACCAACTCATTCTCAATTCATATCATCTATTTGTGATGTAATAGAGATTAGTATTAAATAAATGTGATGGCATGTGTCAATACCCAATGTAACAAAGATTGGTAATGTGCTAAAATAGAGTTGATGGCACATGTTAATACTACACAACTTTAATATATATAATAGATTAATCTAACTTAATAATGACTTTTAATTTGTCAATTTCTACTTCACCAAAAGATGCTATAAAGGCTGGTACTTAATGATGGGATCATGCCACGCGACTTGTGAGGGTCTACTCATGCCGACCACGGACCCAGTGGCGATCGGGACCGCTCGTGAAGAGTGAATCGCCGATGGTAGTATTTTTGTTTTTGTATTTTATTTATATTCATTTTCTATGTCTTTTGGGGGTTACAATGTGTGGAGAATCATGACCGTTCGATGTACCTCTCTAGTATATAAATAAGAGTAGAAGACCTCATATAAAAAGTATTGAAAGTTTGAGCCAAAGCTTCAACTTAAACTCCCAGTGTTGAAGCCCGATCCCAAGCACAAAGCTCGGAACTATTCCCTATACCTCCTCTCCGCACAACCATTCAGTCTCACACCTCTCTACCCTCACCCTTCTCAGCATTCCTCTAGCCGGCCTCCCACCAAACCTCATCCCTTCCTCTTCATAAAATCCAAGTCGTCCATCCCCCTCTTCCCTTTTCCTCCAGCCAATCACCCTCAATCCTTTCCACATCTCATAGTCGACCTTCTCCCCTCCCAGATCCCACCAATCAGTCCTTTCCCCTCTCCTTCCCTACATATCTCCCAATCGACCACCTTCCTCAAGCCATTAGCTCCTCAGAAATTCCTCCACCACCACCTCAATTACCCTCGGTTTTCATTTTTCTGGTGAACGCCGACACCACCTTCGGCCACCTCCACCACCTCCAGCAATCACCTCCGGCGATCACCTCCGGCCACCACCCTCTCACTACCATTCCAACTCTCTAGCCATCTCCCCACTACCCCCACCACAACTACTTTTTAATATTTAGCCCTACTTCTCCTAAAAACTCTCACAGCCCGTCATCCCCCACTTCTCCCTAATTTCCTTCCACTCACGCCAACACTCTCCCCACACCCCAACCGAACCCCACTCAAGCTCACCCAGCGTGCCACATCCCCTCAAATCATCCAGCCCCCAATTCCTCAATTCCAAAACCCTCCAAACAGATGCCTATTCTTTTTTCCCCTCCATTTTTCAGTGTACCATTGCTGAACAAAAATCCAACGGCCGGAATTCACATGTTCAATCACATCCAGCCATCCTACAAAACATGCCTTGTCCAGAACTCACCCGGATCTAACATTCCAGCCTCAAAAATTAATTACAGGTCCCTCCCACCACCCAGCTCTAAATTCCAGCCTCTGGAATTAATTCCATATTACTCCCATCCTCCCAGGACTTACCGTAGCCACTGGAGAGTCCTTCCCTACAACCGCTACCCTTCCACTGCCCCCATTCCCCCAGTACATCACTCCCATCCTCAACCACCTTCCAACAAGCTCTTAACTCCTCGTCCCGACCACCTGAGACTTGTTGAATACCTGCTAAGGCCTCTACCCCGTATTTATATAAATTTCAAACTTGTTGGCAATGATTGTGTGTTGAATTTGTAAATATTCACTGCTCTAGTTATATTTGCTTTGCAAGTATTGTTGTCGAACTTTTGTAATGTTGTATGTTTCTATTTGCTTAAATAATTTGACTGTGTGCTCTCTCACACTTGTACAACATCTCTTGTTTCCTATTTTCTAAACTTCATCAACTGTAATCTATCTAGTATAATTTGATTTAAAATCTTATTATTGCAAGTTAGTTGTCGGATTAGTGACTACATTCACAAATCATCCCTTAGCCCCCGATAAGATATTCTCTACAGGATGAGTATTGATTAGGTAGCTCCTATTGAGTGGGGGAATGGGTCTAGACTCTAGACTAAGTTTAGGAAATAATTTTCTTTACAATGAAAGGATAAGATTATGTAAGAAACAAAGCTTAATGTAATGAGCATGTTACTTTATTTTACAAGTTATTCTCTCAGCGGATTTAACAATTGGGGAAAATTTTAGGCAACTAAATATATAATTATAAAAAAATAAAAACCATTATAAAAGGATTCAATAGTGTGAAATTGCATGCAACAACAAGGAAAAAAAATGATCGAAAAGTTTCTTCAACATGAATCTAAAAACTACTGCGTACTTTTCAATGAAATACTACTTCCTAAGAAGTGACGAAAAAGGGCCAAACATGAGTTTATAATCCTGAGCAAAAGAATGTTCTCTTAAATGTCTGCGTATTAAAAAAAATCTAAAAATAAGAATTAGGAAATATATTCCATTAGAGAATATATAGTCTATGCAGTCTGAATAGAGCACATGCGTGCATAGTGACTAAGCATACACTCCTTCATGTGCAATTAAGCTCACTCGTGCTCAAGTGCGCGATTTTTTTATTGAGCATAGTTGTGCGTGATCAAGTGCATCATCGGCATTATGCATGCAATGCTCCATTCGAACTGTGCACACACTATTTTCTCTCTTCCAATATTGATGCAGGTGAATCATATACCGCACTAGTAACAACTGAAGCTGAGAACTCAACTCAACGCCCTCACCATCACTTTGATCTATCCCAACTATTTAAAGTTAAATTTATGAAACTCATTATTCCCTCATTTTTTACTTGTATCGTTGTATTATAAAATTTGCATATGTTGTTTATTGATTTTGATAAGGTTTATGACAGAGTTCCAAGAGAGATCTTATGGAGAGTCTTAGAAAAGAAAGGTGTAAATGTATCATATATTGACATAATCAAAGATATGTATAAAAATTCAGTGACAAGGGTAAGGACATCTGGAGGATTAACACGGGAATTCTCTATCACTGTTGGCTTATATCAAGGTTCAGCTTTAAACCCTTATCTCTTTACCCTTACCTTAGATGAGCTCACCAGACATATCCAACAATCAATACCTTGGTGTTTATTGTTTGCGAATGATATCGTTTTGGTTGATGAGACGCGCGAGGGTGCAAACGCAAAACTTGAATCTTGACGAGATACTTTAGAAAAGAGGGGTTTTAGGTTGAGCAGGGCAAAAACGGAGTATATGGAGCTTAAATTTAGCAGAAAATAAGGACGGATGACTTCGTTATTAAGTTGGGTGATCAAGATATTTCTCGTAGTGAGTGTTTTTAATATCTTGGATCAATAGTTCAAAAATACGGAGGTATTGATAAAGATGCGACACATAGAATCCAAGCGGGTTGGTTGAAGTGGAGAGGCGCGTCAAGAATCTTATGTGATCATAAAGTATCACTAAAATTTAAGGGCAAGTTTTACCGTACTGCAATTAGACCCGCGATATTCTATGGTTTTGAGTGTTGGGCAGTGAATTGTGTATATGAGCAAAAAATGGGAGTTGCGGAGATGAGATTGCTTAGGTGGATGTGTGGACACACGAGATTGGATAAAATTAGGAATGAATGTATCAGGGATAAGACATGAGTAGCACCAATTGCAGAGAAGATGCGAGAAGCTCGTCTAAGATGGTTTGGACACGTACAAAGGAGACCATTAGAGGCACCAGTTAGACGTTGTGAGAGTCTAGTCACTAGGCATATTAAACGAGGGAGGGGTAGACCAATAAAGACTTGGAATGAAACTATAAGGAAAGACATGATGTACTTAGGCATTAGTGAGATTATGACAAAAGATAGGGCACAATGGCGACAAAGGATCCATATAGCCGACCCCACTATAGTGGGATAAAGTCTTGAGTGTTGTTGTTGTTAATCGTTGTATTATATGGTGAAGGGGAGCCTTCGCGCACTGGTTAAGGTGTTGTTGCGTGACCTTGAAGCAGTGTTGTAGATGTCGGCCGACATGTCCGACATGTCGGCTGACATAAAGGTTTTAGGCAAAAAACGCAACGACATCGACAATTTAAGCAAAAATATCGTTTTTGAAAATATCCCCGATATATCGGTCTTCAGGCCCCGATATATAGGTTTTACCCGATATATCGGGCGATATCTCGTGGATGATATATAATAAATACTAAAAATATATATGTATTTTTCATTTTTTTTAAGCGTTTGAGCGGTAATATTATGTTTTGTGCTATATTTTGTGCATCTCTTTGAGCCAATATTTGACTTTTTTCTCATCTCACCCACATTTGATGCTCTTTATGTCGTTTTTTGTCTTCAATGCTTCTTTTTGTGCAATTTATATACGCATATTATGTGTATATATATTTATTGTATAATTTATGTGTATATATGTTTATTGTATAATTTATAAATATACATTACGTTTAATAAATTTATAAAATATTAAAATCCTATATTGTAAAATATCCCTGATATATCCCCCGCAATCCGACATACGACATTTCAAACTCAAACCGACGTGAACCCGATATCCGACATCTGCAACCTTGCCTTGAAGTCACGGGTTCGAGTCTTGGAAGAAACCTCTTGCAAAAATGAATAGTAAGGTTTGCCTCCATTTCACCCTTGTGGTGGGAACCTTCCTCGGACCCTCACTGCTCGGGGATGCTTTGAGCACCGGGATGACCCTTTATAGTTGTATCGTATGATGTTAAACCTTTAAAACCTATTTTTGTGCATATATTGAATTTTTATAAAGCCATGATCTCGTATAGCATGTCACATAGAAAAAAAAAATTAATATTATAACTATTTAGGTGAGCTAAGTATATTATTTTATCACAATGTCGAATAATAATTATATCTCGGTGTAGAAATACTAATGAGCTTTTATTTTCGAAATTGGCTTGAACATTGGTGAATTGATCACTCTGGTCTCCTTTGATTCACACTGCCTAATAATTAGTACCATAGTTGATTCACGCTGCCTAATAATTAGTACCATAGTTGATATTATATTTTTGATAAAAGGGCATCCCGGTGCACAAAGCATCCCCGCGCGGCGAGGGTGCGGGAAAAGGTCCCACTATAAGGGTGACATGTAGGCAAACTTTACCCGCATTTTTGCAAGAGATTGCTTCCAGGACTCGAACCTGTGACCTCAAGGTCACACGGTAACGCCTTAACTGGTGCGCCAAGACTCCCCTCGTCTAAGAGCTGAAAATATATTGGTTGAAACATAGTAAATGTTTGTTCCTCATCCAATTTTATTCCCTTCTTATCCACACACTATAACAAGAGCATCACAAATTTTTATGTAGGTTGCGTTCGTTGCGCAGTTATTGGAGGGAAGAAATTGAAATTTGGTATCTCAATTCAAATTCTTGCGTTCGTTTGACGCTTTTAGGAAGGAATTGGCATTCACGCAAAATCTTTGGGTTTTGGAGGGTGATGTTTGACCAAAACCCATGACATTTCAATTCTTGTATTCGTTTGCTTATTTTAAGGGAGGGGATTGGCTTTGACCCAAAACCCATGAGTTTTGGTCTTTCAAAAATATTTTTATCCCCAAAAGACACCTCTTTAGGTCGGTTTTGGCATTGTTCATCTTCTTAGATCGCTAAAACTGGATTGCTTCACCCACCCGACCGCAAAGCTATTCATCTTCTTAGATCGCCCATTTGACCTTCGTCGATGTTCCCTGAGGTTTCCGCACCCACCATGTTCATCACCGTTCCAAACCTTTGCTAAAGATGAAGCACCTGCTCCTCTGTCAAGCGCCCACCTTCCTCCTATCCATCTTCCTCCCAGACGGGAACGACAAAGATCTCTCCATTTCAGCAGTAGACGCCAGCATCGCAAGCCGCCACTCACCGCAAGCCGCCCTCCTCCACTTCCGACAAGAAGATGAACAGTAGATATTCTGAATTCTTTCTACCTCAAAATCTCTCCAAACGAACAAAAAACAAAACAATTTTGATCAATTTTCAAAACCCACAAACTTTTGGTTTTGGTCAAAACCAATTCCTTCCTTAGAAAACCCACCAAACGAACGCCCCCATGTTGAAAATGTTTTTTTCATATTCAGTTTAGGCTTATCAGATTCAAATGAAATGGCATCGTACAGGCATATAGCAGATGACAGACAAAATGGGAAGAATACCTTTTCCAGGGCCTCCGCACGCTCTCTCCAGTCATCTTCTGACCTCTCATCTCCACGATGAACAAGTGGAAGAACTGATATCATGTGCGTCTGCAGCTGATCCCTGCAATGCTGCTCAAGCATACACTGCGGGATAGGCAAACGGCATCCGACCTGGTAAAAGGGGCAATTCATCAGCTTCATCCTGCACACAGTGACACAATGCCGATCCATCTCCCTTCTCATTATCATCTCCGGGCATTTCTGATCGCAGGGCAAAACCTTGTAGGCGCAGACTGAGTCATGGTGCTCCGCATGCAACGCGCTGAACTTCACCTTGCACCCCTCGTTAGCGCAATCCACAGGGCGAAAGGTGCACCCTCCCATATGCTCCACCAGCTGCCCCTCGTCCTCAAATCTCATTGAGCAATGGGACTCGTTCTTGTAATCTAGGTTTCGGAGAAGGACCTCGGCGACGGCCTCGCGGCGATCGATCATCCAGAAGCGATTCGTCTCCATCTCGTGAACAAATTCGTCGATCTTGTCCTCTCGGCTGTCGCTGAGAATCCAGCCGGAGACGCGGCTGAGGATGTTACGTTTGGAGGCGGCGAAGTCTTCGATTAAGTCAGCGACGATGTCGGCGGGTTCGTCGGGTGGGAGGTCGGGGGCGTCCGGGGAGGCTTGGGCGAGGAGGAGGAGGTTGGAGATGTAGGTTTCGCTGCGGAGATTGAGGTAATCGACCATCTCTTTGCGAAGGTCGACGGCGACGAAGGCAGGGGTGCGGAAGAAATCGCCGGCGGTGGAATCAATGCAGGCGGTGGCGAGGCCGGGGAGAAGGACCTGGGCAACCTTGTGGACGGCCTCGGCGTCACAGTGGGAGCAAGAGAAAGAGGCAACGGCGTCTTTAATGGGGGCCAGGTCGGATACCGGTAGATCCATCGGCGTCAGATCTGCAACTGCTTCACAACCGCGATCGCAGAGGAGAGAGAAGAGGGATGATAAAAACGTTTTCTATGCTATCACGTGATGTTGTAATTCGTCCATATCATAATTGCTTTAGGAAAATATCTCGAGTGCTTAGCTTGGCGACTTCACTTCATCTATTCAGCTCAATAGCCTTCAGCTCAGCATCCTCATGCCTTCGGCTCGGCGGCCTTATGCATTCCGCGCTTAGCAGGGTCAGGTATTCAGTTGGGTTGGCTCGGATATTCAACTCGGTAGCCTCTAGTATTCAACTCCACATACTTAGGTAATCGGCTTGGCGTCTATTTCCGCAAATCTTGTTTATGATGTGTTTGTCGTGATGAGAAAACATATACTTCGCAAATCCATGCTCGTGAGGTGATGTTATGCAAACTCATACTCGCGAACATCTCATCTTTTGTAATGTCCTACTCGCAATATTCTTATATATCTATTTCATGAGTTTTTACTTCTCTTTCTCGTGAGATCCCGAATAAGGTAGTTCGCGGGTTCTCACTCGAGATGATCTTATTTAACAACTTATATTTCACGGGAGTTCTTACTCAAGGTCCTGAAATATGTAGTCCACGAGTTATCACTCACGATGATCTTATTCAACAACCTATATTTCAAGAGATCGAGGACACGAAGAATAGAAGATAAATCGGGTGAAAAGTTAATTGATATCTTCTCTAGTAGCTCTGCATGACTGCCTCCGTCGGAGTCACTCCGTTGTGCTTGGGAACAATGTGGACGAGTGATGCAGAATGCGTCGAGGGCGGAGTGTCCGCCACCGTTGGGGCCAATGGCGAACCTGGGATCGCGTGGCTAGAGAAATTCGACCCACTTTGGAAGCCGCGGACAGCATAATGTCGTGATTGTGCTGTTAATTTTTGTTGCTCTTGTATGCGTATTTATTTGTTTTGAAAACTAGAACTGGTGTGCTAATAGCGGGTGTGCTAATAGCTATGTTTTCCCCCTCATAGTATAAGAGGAGGGAGAGTTTATGTTGTATGCACTTTTGATGAATTAAGAATTATTCCTGTGCCATAGCCGCCAATCTCCCCTCTCCGTGCGAGAGAGTTCGGTCCGGAAGGACTCCGCGCCTCCGCTCGCTGTCCGCTCCCTCCCGTGTGGGAAGGCATCTGGCCGGAAGGCCCCGCTCCTCTTCTCCCCGGCGTACCCTACACCAACGAGAGTCACGGAGTTCGAAAGAGCCGAAGAGACCACATGCCAACACTGGTCGCTGGAGACATTGAAGGGTCCGAGGGGGAAAGCTGAGAAAGTGGCGAGTGACAAAGCGTCGATCCTAGGCAAGGGAACACATATGTGGCAGGCGGAACATGGGGATATTAGGGTAGGTGGAAGGCGACATAACGGAGTATATCTCAATACTTTACACATTTCTGCTATTGACATGCCCGAGCACGTGATCGAGCGTGTCTTCACCTGGTTTCACATATGTCTGATACACGCTATATAACCAGGATGTGTCATGCATGTTTTTGGCGTACATTGATTTCTGTGTTCCTACATACACCCGATAGTGGAATTGTGGCAGAAAGGTGATACACGCCGCTGGTACACGTCGTGTAACCGTAGCATGCACTTTGCGAAAAGCGGAAAAATAAGTCGTTTTTGAGCCATTTGATATGCGATCTTAGATCCAATTGTGAGAGAATATTTTGGGAACCCAAGGTTGTCACTAGGAGGTTTAATCCCTCGTTTTCATCTTTAAGTTATTTCACTTACGGTTAGAGGAGAGGAGAAAGAAGAGGAGATTGGGAAGAATAAAGAGGCGTCGACGAAGATCCATAAACCCGTCGACGAACCGTCTTCGATAGTAGATAGATCTTGTCCTTATGATTATGTTCTCCCTATTATGCAAGCCTTCCATGGCTAGCTCTAAAGAGATTTTCAAAGGTAACGATCTCTTCCTCCGTTCTTAGGATTGTTTGTTTGCACATGCCTTTGTTTTCTTGCATTAGGAGAGTCTTCTCTCACAAATTAGTGGAAGGTTTTAACTTTTTGGGTTCGTTATAAGCTCAAGGTGCTGGATTGAGAAAAAGTGAGGTTTCCATGACGAGAAGATAATTAGACTAAAATTAATGTTTATTGCTCGTGAGGTCATATAAAATGTATACCTTATGGTTAGATCATTGTAATGATATTAGAGTCATGTGGGGGCTCCTTAGATTGATATTATAGCCACATAGGGCATGTTTACAGGTATAGGGACATGTAGGACTTCAAGAATATATTGTGATTTTGGACAGGAGATGAACCTATAACACTAAACATAAATTGTACATGAGATGATCTTAGACCTCCTATCGTTATGCTTGATGTGAGGATGGCTCTAGACCTTTTTGTATCTTTATTTCATGTCATGAGAACATCTATTCATGTGGTCATTAGTACCCACGACTCTCTTGATGATTTGTGATGAATTATTAAATTCATGTAACAATGTGGTAGAGGTTAGGGTGAACCTACGAACGAACCCAATTATCATGAACCTATTGTGGTGTTGGTGGTGCATCACAATCAGTACCGTGATACTATTGAGGATGACCAAGCCGATGACTATCTTCTTCTCACTTTTAAGGTGATGGTCGAGGTTGTGCGAGAGGACCAAGTTGATGAAGGGGAACAATCACACTTTCTTCGGCATCCATGTGTCGACTAGAGAGCTCTGGGATTTAGTAAAACTTGGTTGGTGGGAGAACATTCAGCCGGTATTTGAAAAATCCATCGCCAAGTCCTCGTCTCAGAGCGACTTGCGAGATGTTGTCATCCACAAAGCGCACCCCGATGTTGGTCCTTAGGAATCAAGTAAAATAGCCCCCCCTGAGGACTCTATTTTACCCTAACACATATCAACAAATGGCATGATGCACGCTTCAATCTTTTTGAGCAAGCAAAAATTGATGACAACTGATTTTTGAACTCTTCATAATTGGTGATGCTTATGGTCGGCAAGCCAAAGAACTGATCGATGCTGACCCCTCCAACATGGCAAAGAGAAGTCGATGCTTTAGGTTTCCAATCAAATTTCTCATAGCAAGAGTAGATTCAAAATGTCGCAAAAGTGTGTTTGGATCTTCATTATCATTGGACGTTGGCAATTTCGACTGTTGGAAATCAGTTGTGAAAAAAACAACCTTGTTTTTCGTCGAAAAGGTGTCCAAAATGTAACGGCCCGTAGTCTGTCACAATCAACAGTAATATCAAATCAATATTTTATGAAGCATTTACCACATTTTCATTCATCATTCACAATGACATAGCCTTAAAATTATAAATGGCTAGTAACAGGTTTATCTATCAAAGACCTCTAAAACATATTACACATAAAACAAAACACTATATACATATATATATAGGGTTTGGAATATATAAGTTCAAGTTTTTTTAAGCCTAAAAAAGCTTGAGCTAGTTCTCCCACAATACATGTCAAAATTAGGCAAATAATATATTCATTTTGTAGCCAAAAACAAGATCTACAACTTTCATGTTGAACATTTTACAAAATTTGCACGGTTTAGCCGGAATCTGGCCTGAAAGGTTGCTGGCTCGAATTTTAAAATTTATTATATTCATTTAGAGCCAGCAACCTTTCGGGCGAGATTCCAGCTAGAGCTTTAGATCTCGTTCTTGACTACAAAATGTATATATTATTTGTCTAATTCTAACATGTATTGTGAGAGAATCAGCTAAAGCTTTTTTAGGCTTAAAAAATTTGAGCTTATATATATATATATATATATATACATATATATATAACTCCATGAGCTCGTGTATATACAAGAGAACTAAAGAAAGTAGTGACATGTCTCCACATAAGACACTTCGAGATGACCTTTAGCATTGACTAGTTTGTGGTTTCTCTGTGCCTAAAAATGTTAGAGATTTAAACTATTAGTCTTTTGTAAAGACAAAGCAAGAACTTACCACTTTAATCCGTTTTACAGGCAAAAAAGAAAGGTTATATGACACAATATGCAGTATAGAATAATCATTTACTCGTGCATAAAATAAAATAAGAAAGTAGTGTTCCGTGCAATTCTAACATTGAAAGCTTATAAAGAACATTATATAGAATTGTATATAACCATGCTTAAATGTATACAATATAACAGTAAGAGGTGTTTTTAATTGCAAGACAACCATTTAACTCTTTATTCGTACTTGAAAGGAAATATTAAGGGTAGCTGTAACAGTATGATGATCAATATTTCAGTCTTTGGACCCGACCCTTCTGGGTTTTTAGTGTTCCAAATCAGTACGTTCAACACAAGTCTTTGTCTTTCGGCCGACAGATTTGACAAACCATCCATATCATTTATGTGGATTCAGTGTCTATTATACCCTTAACATTGTCATGTGCCGACACATTTACGTTTATGTTAATCGTATGTAATGCACTAAGACATATGAGTTATTAATTTATTAATCCCCTAAGAACTTTAATTGTTTGATTGCCTTCTTACAAGACTATACATAACTATAGCGATTTATGTATCAGTGATTTCGAAAATCCATGATTTTACAAGCAACATATCTATTTTGTATGTTTTAAAGTAGTAATGTCATTAATTAACAAAAATACGTAAAGTAAGCATAAAGTAAAGAGAGTTCTCACATTGACTTTTTCCTTCCCATTGTCACATCTCACATCATTGCCGTGACTATTGTGGGGTGTCATCTTTCACGATATCTGTTTAGAAGTTTTATCATTAGTGGTCATTATTATCGAGGTTGCATCATATATAGCTACGATGTTGACACTTAGGGTTGACTAGATTTTTGTTAAGAGGTTGTATAAGGAGGAAAGTTGGCTAAGAAACTCCAAGTGAAATTAAACTGATGGAAAAAAATTTAGATAAAAAAAATATTTATGATTCGATATTCGACAAATTTAAGCGTACCATATCAATTATATTATAGGATATGAAAAATCAAGGTGATAATAAAATTAGGGCGCGTCGATTACTTCTATTTTAAGGTTTCATTATTATCTTATCAAATAAATATTTTGGGTTCGTTTATGCGAATAAAAGGACAATCACGATTAAAAGACGATTAAGACAATATTAAGAAAACTAACACTCGATCTTGATTCACCTTGAAACAAAAACGATCAAAATAAAATAAATTCTTAAACCACTTTAACGAAATTGCTTGGACCATGGAGATTCCCAAAACATGAACGTGCCTCTTTGAAGGTTACACCCAACTAAGTTTAGGTTGATCGATCGAACTTTTGTTCTCAAATCAAAACCCCTAAAACTCGTTTTACGTGGTGAATCCCACTATTGGATTTGACTCTAATCCGGGAGATTTACGTTGTTCTTTTTCAAGAATTGCATTCAATTCCTCTTACCCGCAAGCGATCGATCCGCACGCACGATCATTTCGGCTAATAGAATGCGGAAATAGATGTGAAAATCATATATCGATAATATGACTTCACTAAATATAAATCAGGGGTAAATTATAAGCATTAATTCGTTGAAAGCGAAAAAGAAAATAGATTAAAAATAAAAGATCATTTCGTTCCTGACTCATCTCGATTGAGTGCTTTAAAGATTTAGCTACTTATGACGATTTAGGAAACACGAGAAATATTTGAAGATTGCATATTAAGAAAAGTAGAGAAAAGAGAAGTGGGATTTTATTTCTAAATAAAAGAAAAGTACAATAGAAATTAAATTGCAAAATTTCAAACTTGAAATAGAGAGTGCAAGAAAGAAATGCAAAAACATAAAAACACTACAAAAGCTCTCAAAATCCCTCTAAAAATCTCTCCAAATTCTAAATTAGCAGTTGTCCTCAACCATAACTCCATGCGGCCTTATATAGGAAAAGAGATGCATGAATATGCGAGACACATGAAGAGTTGGAAGGGGAAGAAGAAGAGTTGGAGATGAAAATATTTAAGAGAAGTTAATATATATATATACTATGAATGTGTATGGCATATTATGAATGAAAGTGGGCCATGGATTAATTAAGTGACATGTATGAAGATGGCCTTATGAAAATCGTGAATGTCAGTTACATTAAAATTAAGAGTGACAGCTTGGATGGAAATGGGAGGAATGAGGTGGTATACATGGAAATATGATAAGGAAGGTTACGTGGAATATGGCAAGGAGATGGTTGTGTTATTTTAGTTGTCGTGCCACATGGGATTGTTCGCGTGGATTGGCATGCATCATGCATGGGGAGGTTTTACATGAGATTATATGACAGCATATAATTAAAATAGGTGGCAACAACACGAGGTTGGTGGCCGCGGAAGGACTTACACTCGACGTGTCGAGTGAAGAACAAAAGCGCGGAGTGAAGGACTTACGCTCGACGCCATCTCAGTAAATCAGTCTAAGTACAAAAGTGTTGAATGAAAGACTTACACTCGATGCCTTCTCAAAGAAAATCTGATTAAGTACAAACGCGTCGAGTGAAGGACTTACACTCGACGTCATCACAGTAAAAGGTGTTAAAGGACAAAAGCGTCGAGTGAAGGACTCGACGAACCTTCACTCAACACCTCAGCATTAAGCAGAATTTGGCAAAGTACAAAAACGTCGAGTGAAGATCATTCACTGAAGATCATTCACTCAACGCTTCTAGAGTTAACTGTCAAAACTCTAATTCGTCGAGGCATATAAGATCTCCCAATGTCTGTAGAGATTCATAAATTATTCTAAGTCAATTGGCGTCATATCAAATCTGTTGACGCCATTCTTAATTCAAATCAACGCAATTTGCGCGCTAAAAGACAAAAATCACCGTATTGATTGGACATTGCTATCCTGGGATAAATCAACCATTAAAGCCGGTCATGTCGCTTTCCTAAGAGGGATATAACCGTTGCTGGTACCAATGTATAAAATCGAAGTAGGTGACATTCTTACAAGAACTTTTGCAAATCTTTCTAAACCTTAATTTCACAAAAGTCGGCCAACAGAGCATAACAAATTTCTCATCATCTTCAAGCCTGCTATTCTACACAAAGGACATCTTTCTCAAGCTTGAAAAAGAAGAACTCTGCTATATACAACACAGTTCAGGATGAATAAAATCTGAAGAATCATCTTCCTGTAGCTGTGCTAAAGAAGGATTTTCTGTTGATTCAGCCAAAGAAAAAGATTCAAAATTTTTCTTTTGAGTCAAATTTCTCAAACATTTATTCTATCTTGTAGGATCTCACTGAGATTTGAGTGTAAGCCTATTTTATAAAGGCTGAGTGTAGGACTGTGAGCAGTCTGAGTTGTAGGAGTGTGAAGCACACTGCGTTGTAGGGTTCTGGGAAGGATCTGAGATAAGACTTGTGCCTACGGTAGGATCTTTGTGAAGATCTGAGGTAGGAGACCAGTTGGGTCTCTGACTAAGTTATCAAAGGCGCAAGACACACCAAGGCGCAAAGGGCCCCTGGAGTCAAGGCGCAAGGCGCAGGCGCGCGCTTGAGGCACGCGAGGCGCAAAAATTGGGGGAAAAGAAAATGGAACGAATTGGACGCCCAATTTGTTGAAATTGAGTGAATTTGGCGCCCAATTCTCTAGAATTGAGTTAGTTCTCTTCTATCAAGTTAGTATAAGAGCCTTTTTGAATTTTGGTTTGTTGAGGAAACACGCACAAAGAAAACGCCCATTTTATAAGAGCTCATATTTTCCAATATTCTATCTAAACATGTGAGAAGTGATATAAATACATGATAGTCATAATTGATACATACAAAATGCAACTAGAAATCAAATAAAAAACTACAACATATAATATAAAGCATTAGACGGAGATAAACAAACTTAGGGTAAAAATCTTTGTACCTTTTGAACACCAACGATCAAACCCTCTTGAATTAACATATCATGGCTTCTACTCGGCTAATGAATGACCAAATTCCTCCATAAAACACAAAGGACGTATTAAAATCAAACATTCAAGCATAATAAAATGAGATCAGTTTTTGAAGACAACATAATAAAAATAACAACATAAATAAATCAACCAAGTCAGCAATCATAATCTACCAAATCAACATTGCAATTTTTCGCACAAAAAACAAACCTAAGCTACCAAGTCAGCAATCATAAACTCTAAACTAATGTGCAAGAAAATAACATAACATCACGCCATCACATAGTTTTTCAATTTCTCCTCCGTCTCGTGATCTCATCATCATTAGGTATTAATTACTCATCGTCTGAATCAATAAAGGTTTCATCTTCTTCACTAAAATCTTCTTCTTCTTCATTGAACTCAGCTTCATCATCATCGGCATCATATGTACGCATTGTTGGAGTAGGTGCCTTCTTCTTAGATGTGCTCCCCTTGTCAGCTACCATCTTCCCTTTGGATAAGCGCGTGAAGTAGATGTCTTCTTCTACTCCGGTGGCCCTTGTTACTGCACCCCATGTCAATAATTTGTCAGCAAAAACTATATCGTCATCTTACTCAACCTCCTCATCTTCCTCAATTCTTCTCATCGGTCATACATTGTTATCGTCAATATCTTTCAGCGAGATCGGATTAATACGATCACGTGAATCATATCGTCGATGCAAAACACGATTATATTTTACAAATACTAAATCATTTAGGCGCTGCTGTGCTAGTCGATTTCTTTGTTTGCTATGGACCTGCAACATAACAAATAAATAATTAATCATATAATGATATAAATTAATATTTACATACTTGTTCAAAAAAATTCATACATGTTTAAAAAAACTTCAGTTGCTCTCACATTTGGATGAACTGCAAGCGAGACTTAAAATCTTTACTGCAAATTTAGTCAGATCAGGAGTATCAGCTCCATATGATTGTCACTATTCAGCTACCCCAAAAAATAAATATCAAGAAATTAATGAATCATTCTTATTAAATAAATTATTTGTTTGAAACTTGAAATAATATTTAATTAACTAACATGGGGACTTTGTTTTTCTATAACGAACTGCAAATTGCATTCCAAGTAAACATTCAGCATTTCTATATAAACTTAGTTGGTCCATAATTTAATCTTGAATTTCAGGACTTGGAATGAGCATTTGCATTGTTTGATATAAACCTCTGATCATGACTTCTCCATCTAATGACATTTCAGGATTTGAATAGAAAAATTCCGGATTTAAATAATGAGTCACCGCATGCAATGGTCGATGATGCTGATTTTCTCATCTCCTGTCGACAATCACAAAGACTTCTTTATATTTTTCCTCTTTTCCATTGAAAGAGTTCTTGATTGTCTCTTTTGCTCTATTCATAGCCTCATAGATATAACCCATAGCCGGTCTTTTCTCCCCATCTATCAATCTTAGTATCCGAACTAAAGGTCCAAAAATCTTCAAAATATATACAATAGTACTCCAGAAAGAAACCATGTATATAATGCTTTGTACTTGCTTACCTCATGTTTCCTTTGCCCATTTGCTTGATGTCCACTCAGGTGAAGTGAACATCTTCCTTAGATTTGTCCTCTGCTTATGAATGCGTTGAAGAGCAAGAAATGAAGTCGCAAACCTAGTAACATCAGGTCTAACAAGCTCCACTTGTCCTGTGAAGCTCCTTAGCATGTTGACTAGTCCAGGCCGAACATAAATATAACTGTTGACGCTCATTGCTCTTTTAATTGCTCTATTAATGCTAGACATCTTTTCAATATCCTTCAACATTAAGTCGATGCAATGGGCAGCACACGGTGTCCAATATAAATGTGGCTGTTTTGCTTCTAATAATTTTTCTATTTCATAATAAACACGTTCATAATTAATATATGACATTAAAATTAAATAAATATTAAAAGAGAATGATTAACGATATATTTACGGATTTACCTGCTAGTACATTATTGCTTGCACTATCAGTAACAATTTGAACAACATTGGCCTCTCCAACACGTTCTACTACTCTATCAAGCAATTCAAACATCCTCTCTCTAGTCCTCGCATAATTAGATGCATCAACAGATTTCAGGAAGAATGTACCTTTCGGTGAATTTACCAAAAATTGTATAAGAGTTCTCTGTTTCTTATCTGTCTATCCATCTGCCATGATAGAACATCCAAACAACCTCCACTCATCCTCATAAGTCTTCATCATCTTCTGGACTTCAGTTACTTCATTATTCAACAAAGACACGCGAACTTCATAGTAACTGGGTGGTTTCAGTCCAAACCTAAACTGTCCAACAGATTCTATCATCACTGCAAAACTAGGGTAGGTAACCGCATTAAAAGGAATAGCAACATCATACATTCATTAAGCTATATGCTTGCAAGCCCTCCCTCTAAGTTCCTTCTTACACGCTTTGTTGATTGGAGTTTGCTTCATTTGCTTATGTTGACCTTTTTATTTCATTTTCTTTTCAATATTAGATGCAAAAAAAAAACATCCATCGGTCCTTTGGTCATAGACTTTTTAGGCGCACCGCTTGGACCGTATCCATGAATTTTCGCACCGACGTCGTCCATACTCTCATCGCTTCCAAAGGTATCTACATCTGCAAAGTCCGGGAATGCTTGTTTTTTGTATTGCTTACAACAATTTTCTTTTGCATATAATCTTGAATTTCTGTCCTTATATGCTGTGGGCATTCAGGACAGACTTTGGTATTTCTAAATCCCCCCACTAGATGTTGCTTCGCACGATAAATTCCACCCTTCGTGACTTTCTCACAGAAAATGCAAATTAAATCATTTTTATTAGTGACAGATGTCTGACGCACATACTTCCAACTTGGATCAATCCTAGATTAGACACTGGATGAACCAGATCCATTCGCGTTCATTTCCAGCTATTAAAATATTTTATAAAAAAATTATTACATCGAACAAGATAATTAGTGAAAATTGCAGCGTTCAGTTCACTGTTTTACAGTTAACTGGGCTCCAGTTTACTATTTTACACAGTGAACTGGGCAGCCCAGTTCACTGTAAATCAGTGAACTGGAAGACCAATTCACTGTTACAGTGAACTGGGCTGCCAGTTCACTGTTTTACAGTGAACTGGGGCACCAATTCACAGTTATTTAATCATTATTCTTGGAGCCCAGTTCACTGTAAAACAGTGAACTGACAGCCCAGTTCACTTGTTATAGTGAACTGAGCTTCCACTATGACTATGCTAGAAGTCTAGAACAGAAGAGAGCAGTCGAAAAAATTACGTGAACTGGGCTTTCACTATGTGTCTATGCTAGAACAGAAGAGAACAGCCGGCAAAAGTGACAGGCAGAAAACACATAGCCGGAAAAATCTTCAAACGACAGCCATTATGCAAGAAGAAGGAATGCAGTGAGAAGAAGAAGTTACCAAAAAAGGCGGTGGCCGGCGAGCGGAAGAGGAGCGGCGAATGGAAGAGGAGTGGCGACACGAGCGGAGCGGTGACGGGAGTGGAGATGACGAGCTTTCAACCCTAAACCCGATTCGGCGTGAATCGGGAAAATGAGGCCAAAACTCCTTATAAACCCATAACCCTATTAAACTAAACCAGTTGGTCTAGACCAAAAATCTTCTAGGCGCGCCCAACCAGCACCTGAATGGCCCGCAAGGCGCGCGCCCTGGCGCACCCGAGCCAATTCTCCCGCCTCGCCCATGATCAGGCGCTATTCTGTGTGCCCGACGCCTCAGGTGCGCCTAGGCACACGCCTTGATAACTTAGGTCTCTAAGCTGTAGGAGTTGGAAGACTTTGAGTTATAGGGCTGTCAAGCCTGAGGTAGGAGACTGGTGATTGTCTCGGAGGTAGGACTGTGAGCGATCTAAGCTGTAGGAATGGAAAGCGCTCTGAGTTGTAAGATCCAGGGAGGGGTCTGAGGTGTATGATCTATTTGATCTGAGTACTGGAGGAGTTGACATCTAACTCACTGCTAGATAGGTGAAGATGGAAAGTGAATGTACCATAAATATAAGAACCACTATAAAATTCTGTGTGTTGTATGTGTTTTTGAAAGCTAACCTACTAACAAAAACACACAACAAGATCATTCTCTAAAAGACTTAAAAGATTCAAAAAGAAACCTATTCATCTCCCTCCAGATATTTAACGATCCTTAAAAGATTTTCACTATTTCTATCACTCCTATATTTATAAGGTAATAATTTTAAAATTGAAATAAACGTGATTTTGTCAGAAAATTTGTAAAAATAATAAAATAATGAATGGAAATGTAGGCGCGCAATTATATTTTACATTAAAAATTCTAAATTTGACAATTGCGATTTAAATAAAAATCGAATAAATAACCCTAATTGCTCCTTTTAGACCGGAGAGCCGAGCGCTACAGGAACAGGGTCGGAAAGTTGAAGAAATCGAGTCGGGATTCCTGCTCGATCCCGCCACAGAGCCGAACCTCGCCGTTCTTCTCCCACACCGGCGATCTCGCCGCTCCTCCAAACCACCCAGCTACTGTATCCCATCGCCAATCAGAACCGTGAATCACACCATCATAACTCCTCCTCCACAAATCCCCAGCCCGATTTTCCCCTGTGCCCGAGCCTCTCTCCCCCACTCTGCCCTAATTCAGCTAACCGAAACTGTCTCGAATACGGATTGACATTCCCCCCTGCGCACTTAAACCCAGGGTAATCTCTCTTACACAATTCTCCATCTACTCATATTTATTAGTTGTTTTGTTATGCAAAGAATTTAGATTGATTATGCTGAGCTTGCCTATAGACTTAATTATTTATTATTGTAGTTATCTTTTACGTAAACTGCTTGGGTTAGATTTACACTGTAGAATAAGTGTGCCCTAATAAATACTTGAGAATTGTTCCTCTTGAATTTTGATGAACTGTCCTTTTTTGTATATAAATTTTTGGGATGTATTATATCAGTAATAGTTGAGTTGATAATAAGTATGCCAAAATTTGGATTTAGGCTTCGTTTGGCGCAGCGGCGGCGGTCGTGAACGCGGTGGTTATGAAGCATCGTTCGTGAACGTCCAACCTCACCTAAGGAACTTGATCCACTTTTATGCCCAAAATTAGTTTTATTTTTTTGGCGGCGATCATAATCACTGTCAAGCCAAACATACATTTTATGATGATGACTTTTTGTTCGAACTCACCGGAACAAATAAGCCGTGCCAAACAGCGCCTTAGATATAACTAACACACCAATAGATTTGAGTTATAAGCCCGGAGATGAATAGGATGTTCCTGTAGATAAAGAGATGCATGAATACTTAGTGGAACAAGTCATTTATCCACCACATAAGCGACCATATATAGATTGCGTTGTTGCCTTATTGGTGTGGTCAATCACTATAGTCCAAAGGAAGCTGATTTAAACGAAGTAAAAAAAACTAATTTGATCTAGTACATTGGCATGAGTTTCTAGATATAAATCAAGGTATTTGTGAGTTACTTTTGTTGAAGTTATTCTAAAAATTTTGAAGATAATTGGATGGATCGATGAAATTATATTGTGATAATATATATATATAAAATTAACATTGCCCGTGATCTTATCCAACTTGGTTGAACAGAACTTATAAAGATTAGCAGACAATTCATTTATGAGGAATTGAAATGTGGCTTTTTTTGCACCCCATATATTACGACGCGTCATAAACTTGTGGATGTCTTGCCAATGGATTGCACAATATGATATTTCACATAATCATATCCAAGTTGGGAATGGAGAATATCTATTCACCATATCAAGAGAAATATGGAGAAGAGGAAGGACATTTCTACCATTATTATATTGTCATCGCTATTATATTTTCATTTCTAATCATTATTTTGATACACTAAGTAACTGAAATTTATATTCCTATGGTTGATTGAAATTTGAAGATTTAGATACTTTCTTCCAATTTCAATCAAACATCTACTAATCCAGAAATGTCTATAGAGACATGGGTAACAAAAGATGACAAGAGCTTTCACAACAAACTAATAATAAAGATTATGGTACAATTTCCCAATTGCTAAATTCACATGCAAAAGTTGCACTTAAACCACTGTGGGTTTTAGTAAAAACATTAATATCATCTCTACTACATTTACATCAATGATCAACTAAAAATCCATTGGGAACTTATGTGATAGGAACTAACAACCACTCAACCAAAAATTCCCATCATTGACCAATTCCAGGAATCTAACTACTTTTTGCCCCATCATAATTGTTAGAAAAGCCCATGTAAAGTGACCCATTTATTTGTATTTCTTCTTTTCTTCTCTTTAGTCCCATATCTTGTATAAGACTTTCTTCTATCTTTCTCCCTCCTATACATGCGTATTCATACATTGTATTTGATTATTGAGATAATATATAAAAGGTTGAGTTTTTCTCTACATGGTATCAGAGGCAGACGGTCCAACCTGATTTTTTTAACTGCCTGCTCTTTCAGCTTACCGGACGGCTTGTTCTCCTGCTTAGCTGCAGTGTCGTGCTGCCTGCCCTCTTTTATAACCGCTTCCTGGTTAGAGTCTCAGTAATCGCGGCTTCCCGCGCAGTTAAGACCATTTTACCCGCTTCCTCTGCTCTCTCTTTCTCTCTCTCGTGGCTTCCATCACTTCTTCTCCTTCTCCTCCCCTTTTATAACCTTTCCAACAGGCGGGGCCTTCCCTTCCTTGTTTCCCTTTGCTCTCGCGGTCTCCCTCTCTATCCGCATGGTCTCCCTCTCTCCACTCACCTCGACTCCTACCCGCTTTCCTTCTTCCCTGCTCGTCGCGACTTGTATTAGTCGCCGCGACTTCTCTTCTCGCCGCGATTTGAGTCTCTTACTCGCCGCGGTCTCCTAGTCGACTCGCCGAGTTCTTCCTTCTCGCTGCTCTGCTCCCTGCTCGCAGCGACTTGTCTTAGTCGCCGCGGCTTCTCTTCTCGCCGCGATTTGCTTCTCTTAGTCACTGCGGCTTCCCTCTTCTTGGCAAGCTCCGCATCTAGGTCGCGACATCTCCCCTTGCCGCTGGTGTACTCACCGTGATCGTGCGGCCTTCTCGACTAGCCCGTTCTCCGCTTAGTCGCTGCGTCTTGTCTTGTCGCTAGTGGTTTCTCTTCTCTGCTGCGGGCTCCGCATATTGGTCGTGGCATCCTCTTTGCCGCTGGTCTATTTTCACCGTGACCGTGCGACTTCTCTTCTTATCTAGTCGCGGCGGCTTCTCCCAACTATCCGCTCCGCATTTTGGTCGCGGCGGCCTCATTGCCTTGCCGCTGGTGTGTTGTCACACAGACCGTGCGGTCTCCATTCTGTTCGCGTTTTCTGTCCGCCGACCTAGCCTCTTGCTCGACTTGCCATGACGACCTCTCCTTAGTCTACCAGACAGACGACTTCTTCTTCTGCAGACCACCCGACCTCTGCCCCTGAACTCCGTGATGAGTTGCGGATTACTACCATTTCGTTAACCGGGAAGAAGAACTTCATGGAGTGGGTAAACTCTGTTCGCCGCGTACTACAGTCCAAAGGTTTTCTACATCACTTGACCAAGCGGCTCCTGCCGCTCCTACTGACGATTGGTTGCGCAATGATGGTCGGGTTCAGACATGGCTCCTCAACTCCCCTGATACCGAACCCTACCGCATGGCCATGTATCACGAAACGGTCAAGGCAATGTGGGATGAGCTCCAGTCTCTATACTCTAGTAAAGATACTCTCCAGCATCTTTATGACATCATCACTGATCTCCAGTCCCTTGATGTTGGCGGGGCCACCGACCTCACCTCCTTTGTTGCTCGGGCCAAGACTCTGGTTGAAGCATGGATCCAACATCAACCTCCTACGTTGGATCTTGCTGCACAACGTGCTCAAAAAGAAGCTGTCGGTGTTGCCATGATGATGACTCGTGTTCCACCTCATCTTCAGAGCGTTCGGGCTTAGATACTCTCCTCGGCTGCTACCCCTTCACTATCAGATGTGTGTTCCATGCTGCTCAAGGTCTCACCACCTCCTGATAGTTCTGCTCCTCCGTCCCCGACTCTCCTTCAGCAGACTTCTGCTCCCCTGCTGCCTTCTCCCCTCCTCGCGGGGGGCATTCCGGATCTCGGGTCCGCGGACGGGGAGGCCGGCCTCGCCCAAAGTGTTCCTTCTGCGGTAAGAACGACCACCTTGAGGCCACCTGCTATCGCAAACATGGGCTTCCTCCTCGTCCACAGGCCACTGTTGCTGCTACCGACTCCTCCGCTCGTACTGACCTTGAAGAGGTTCGCCTTCAGTTCCAACAACTCCTTGGTCTGCTCAGTCGCCCACCTGCCTCCGTTGCCTCTGCTGCCTCCATCTCCCAAGAAGGCATCGCTTTTCTCTCCACTAGTCCGCGCTTGATAGTGGATTTAGGTGCCACCCATCACGTCACCTCCCCGCGGCCACATCAATACTCGGATTCTCCTCATCCTAAGTGTATCACTGTGGTCAATAGGGACACTGTTCCCGTCTCCAGCTTGGCTGATATCCCTCTCTCGTCTTCTCTCTCTCTACGCTCGACTCTTCATGTTCCGGGCTCCTCGTTTAATTTGCTTTCTGTTGGTCGCCTGACTAATAATTTAAATTGCTTTGTAACCTTTACCTCTTCTTCTTTTCTGATACAAGATCACAAGACACAGACTATCATTGGTAAGGGTTGACTGCAGAACGGGCTCTACCTCATTGATGACTCTCCAGCTATCCTCTCTTCTGTCTCCTCTGTCGATTGACATCGGCGTCTTGGACACGCCCCTTGACCAGTCCTCCAGAAAGCTCTACCATATGTATCTTTACCTTCTTTTCAGTGTGAATCATGTGTGTTAGGCAAGCAACCTCGTTCATCTTTTTCGTCTCATTGTACTCGGAGCACTGCTCCTTTTATTTTAGTACACTCCGATATTTGAGGTCCGTATAAAGTCACTAGCATTTCTGGTTATCGTTATTTCTATTGATGATTATTCGCGAGTGACGTGACTATACTTACTTCGTGATCGCTCCGAGCTTTCCCGTGTCTTTCGGGCTTTCCTCTTTGAGACCCGCACACAATTCTCCACGAACATCAAAACTCTCCGCACTGATAATGCTCTTGAATACACTAGCCACGAATTTGTGACTCTTTGCTCTGACTTTGGGGTTATTCACCAAACTTCATGTGCCTATACCCCCCAACAAAACGGAGTCGTTGAGCGTAAGAAACGACATCTTCTCGATGTGGCCCGCTCCATCATGCTTCAAATGCACGTTCCCAAACCTTATTGGAACTTAGCTCTTTCTACGACTTGCTATCTGATTAACCGTCTTCCTTCCCCCATACTCCACAATGCCACTCCATTCAGCCCCATGTTCCCGTCTACTCTGGCATTCTCTCTCATACCTCGCATCTTTGGGTGCACGTGCTACGTCCACACCCTTGGTTCATCCTTGGACAAATTGGATCCTCGGGCAGCCAAACACATCTTTGTGGGCTACTCATGGACACAAAAAGACTACGTATGCTACTCTCCGACGACCCGCAAGGTGACAATCTCTGCTGATGTTACCTTTCTGGAGGATCTTCCATTCTTCTCTGCTTCAAATCCTACACCTCTACCACCAATCGTCCTACGTCCTGTCATTCCCGTTACCACTCCTCCACCACCACGAATTCCAGCCCAGGCTTCCCCTATTGCCAAGCCTCCTGTTATACGTGTGTACACTCATCGCCATCCTGCCTCCAGTGCCCCACTGCAGTCGGCCTCGACCTCTGATGCTCCGCGTCCTGCTGATCCGGCACTAGAATCCACAACTCTTCCCATGACGAATTATGTATCCTTACATCGCCTATCTCCACAACTTTAGACTTTTGCCACTTCATTATCCTCGATTTCTGTACCTAACTCTGTGCATGAGGCTCTGCAACATCCTGGTTGGCGGCCAACCATGGAAGAAGAAATGACAGCTCTTTAGGCTAACCAGACCTGGAACTTGGTACCTTTACCTACCGGTCAGACACCTGTTGGGTGTAAATGAGTCTTTGTTATCAAACATGCCCCTGATGGGACAATTGACCGTATGAAGGCCCGCTTGGTGGCTCGTGATTTCACCCAACAAAAAGGTCTCGATAATGAGGAAACATTCTCTCCAGTGGCCAAGCTTAACATCGTTCGTGTTCTCCTCTCCGTGGCTGTGCATCGCCCATTCTTGTCACGACGTCAAGGCGAACCAAGGCGAGCGCCGGACGCCTTGACGCTTAGGCGACAAGGCGGACGCCTAGGCGACCACAAGGCGAGCAAGTCGCAAGACGCCAATTTACTTAAATTTTTTTAAAAAAAACTGACTATAGACTGCGGTTATTATAATAACCGCAAACTATAGTCTGCAGGCTTTAAGACTGCGGTCATTATAATAACCGCTGTCTATACACTGAAGACTATAGACTGCGGTTATTATAATGACCGCAGTCTTAAAGCCTGCAGACTATAGTTTGCGGTTATTATAATAATCGCAGTCTATAGTCGTCTATAGACGGCGGTTATTATAATAAACGCTGTCTGTTATTATAATAACCGCTGTCTAATTCTCCTTTTTTTTTAACTTAAAACAGAATATTTACCAAGTCAAAACTACCAAATACGAACACACAGCCACACAGATTTTTTCTTCATAGCAGTAAGCAGTAGCTTTTGATATATGAGCAGCTATTAGTAAGAAAAAACAATGCCAATCTATCAAACTACCAAATACAAACACATAACTACACAGATTTTTTCTTCATAGCAGCAAGCAGTAGCTTCTGATATATGAGCAGTTAGCATTAAAAAAAACAATGCCAATCTACCAAACTATCAAATATGCAAATACAAACACACAGCCACACAGATTTTTTTCTTCACAGCAGTAAGCAGTAACTTATTAACTTCTGATATATGGGCAGTTAGCAGTAAGAAAAAACAATGCCAATTAATAGTTCAATACAGACTTCAGAGAAAACAACTAATCGTAGCTTCTGATATATGAGCAGTTAACACTTAGCACTTAGCTGTAAGAAAAAGCAGTGCCAATCAGTAGTTCAATAATACTTCAGAGAAAGCCCTAACAGAAAAGGGAACAAAAAAAATCGTAGTATAGTATTGTGGTCAAATCCAAAATATCTTTATCCAATGCACAATAACATATTAGCATGAATAATGTTTTTGAATTTTTTTAAAAAAAATCATAAAAGATCAACTAGAATCATCATCTAGTAAGTCGTCATCGCCATTGCATGCGTTTGGTTGGTTTGAGGTACATGTCTTTTGCCCATAATTATCTTCAATATTTTCATCATCATTGACAAAGAAAAAATGATCTAAATCTTCATCCCTTCATCCAATAGTTGAGGATTAGCTCCAGCTCCACTTCGTAAATTTCGAGCCTCAGTTCCAATAGCTCTCTCTACAGCTTCCCATGTGAGATTATCATCATCAAAAACTAGTCCATCCTCTGATTTGTTCATCATCCACTCACTACTTCAATCTAGCTCATCAAACACTAAAGGGTTGTAATTTCTTCCCTTTTCACGCCTTTCTTGGAATCGTGCTTGTAGACGACGATTATATTGGATGTATACAAGATCACTAAGCCTTTGATGCTCCAATTTATTTCTTTTTTTTGTGTGAATCTGAATCAAGATAATTGCAAACCTATTAGTCAATATAAAAACATTAATTTTTATATTGAATATTTGTATACTTCCAAACTCAAAATTACTCCAGTTGCGCTCACAACTAGAAGAAAAACAACATAAGCCAAGTATGCGCAATACTACCTTTGTAAGGTCAACATTCGATCCTCCATTGCACCACACCAATCCACTATTCATTTAAGACAAATATAAATTATTTGACATATAAATAATTTAAGAAAAATAAAAACTTAATCAATACTTACTTAGATTTAAGGTGGTTCGTTGCCTAATAGCCATAGACTTTCCAAAACTATTTCGAGATACTTTGTAGTTAGTGGTTTGCTCTGCAATCTTGTCTTGCAATTTTTGATCGGGCACTAGTCTTGCAATAACATCATTGAAAACATCTTGAAATTTCCAGGCATTATCATTATGTTTTTTCTCGTATTCAAAATATTTGTTTGGATTTAGAAACAAAGCCGCCTATACAACTTTTGCTCTATTTGATTTGTCCACCTATTTTCAACAATGTCAATAATCTTTTTAAATAATCTTTCTTTGTTATCAAAATGATCTTTGATCTTTTGTTTAGCTTCTTCCATTGACATATATACTTCAGGCATAACCGGCCTTTCATCTCCATCTACTAATCGCAAAACAACAATCAGTGACTTTTCTTCTTTTAGGCAATCTCTTACTTCATTCCAAAAAACCGTTGAAAGTATTATTTCAACAACTTATTTTCCGGCTTAAGTTTTTACTAAATTAACGGCATTCCACGAAGACGACATAAAAAATAATTTCAGCTTCTCCTCATGCTTAAGCACACTTTGTAGAGTAAGGAATGATATTGCAAATCTAGTCACTGAATGCCGCACTAGATTACCACCTATAGTAGTCCTTATTGCATTAAGTAAACAAGTGTGTATGTAGATGAAATTTGTGATCATTCTTGCATTTCTTATAACAATTTTGCTCTTTTTTAGCTTGTCTATATCCTCTAGCATAAGATCAATACAATGAGCTGCACACGGAGTCCAAAATAATGTTGGTCTTCTCTCCATTAAAATTTTACCAGCTGCCTTGTAATTGGAAGCATTGTCAGTCACCACCTGCATACAACATAACTTTGTAATTTGTATATATTGAAAGTTGTAGTCTTGTAGACTATTAACATGAAATATGAAAATTAGTGAGACTAAAAAATTTACCCGAACAACGCACTCAACTCCTATCTCTCCAATCTTACAATTAAGCAACTCGGATAACATTGCGACATCTTGAATATGACTGGATGCATCCACGGAACCCATAAAATAAGATCCTTCTGGACAGTTGACTAGGAAATTGATCAAATGTGTACAACCCCGTACCCGGCCGAGTGGGATCCTCCCCAGGGAGCGGGCTTGGGACGAGCTACGGACGACGATTTGGTATTGTCCCCGTTCGAAGGGGCGTAGGTGCTCATATATGCGTAGGGAGTTTTTACGTTTTGTTATATATATATATATATATATATTTGCTATATATATATTTATGATGTATATTTATTACATATATATATAAGCATATATATCTTTATAATATATAAATTTATTATTTATATATGTTTATAGATATGCGTTAATATATAGATATGGGGGCTGTTTGGACAAAGGAGGGGGACAGCAGGAAAAATTAAAAGGGGGGAGGAGCAGATCGGGAAGAAGAGGGAAGCGGGGGAAAAGCCCTTAGGGCTTTTCCCGATCTCGTCGGCCAAGCCTGGAGCAGGCCGCTCGGCCGCCTCACTCCTCTCCCATCGCCGACCGCCTGGAGCTCGACGCCAGCCCCACCTCACTCCTCCTCTCCCATCGCCGACCGCCTGGAGCTCGACGCCAGCCCGGCCTCACTCCTCCTCTCCCATCGCCGACCGCCTGGAGCTCGACGCCAGCCCGGCCTCACTCCTCCTCTCCCATCGCCGACCGCCTGGAGCTCGACGCCAGCCCGGCCTCACTCCTCCTCTCCCATCGTCGACCGGCTAGGGCACGAGCCGCCTACCTCTCCGTCCCTCTCTCTCGCCTGAAGCAGGTCGCCCGTGCCCCTTCTTCCCTCCGTCCAAGCCACCTCCAGGAGCGGGTTTTGCTCCTCCCCTCCTCTTCCCGTCCGGGATGCCGCAAAGCCCGAGCCAAAGGCTCGACCTCCCTCCACCTCTCCCGTCATCGCCGCCTATGGTCAGATCCGACCCCATGAAGCATGAATCGGCCATGACGGGCTGAGTTTGGTCATTTGGAGCCGGGATCGGACTCATGGAGTCAAGTTCGGCCGTTGGGAGTTACGTCGGCCGGGAGTTTCTCTCCAAGCCGGAAATGGAGATTTTCTCTCCCCACCGCCGGCAAGAGGCTCGTCCACCACCAAAAAAATGGAGCGGGGAGTTTTTATTTCTCTCCCCACCGCCGCCTCGAGCAAGGCTCGGCCTAGAAAGGAGGCCAGCCACCGCCATCGCCGCCTCGAGCAAGGCTCGGCCTAAAAGGGAGATCGGCCACCGACACCTTCGTCAAAACACGCGTCAAGGGTAACGAAGTTTCTACTCGGGCAGGTGAAGCCCTCAATTTACATATTTGCATGAAAGCCCCTCTCCACCAACGGGTGGGGGGAGGGAGCTCTCCGACGGGTTGACGTGTACGTCCCCGCTATTAATTGCATCTAGCATCCGGAAGTGTAGTACGGATTTAGGCATGCTGTGTGAAGCCCATTCGGACGTACGAGCCGAATTGGTGATGTGCTGTGTGAAGCCCATCCGGACGTGTGAGCCGGATTGGTGATGTTCTGGGGTTCCCGGAGAAGACCCCGAGGAAGTTGTGCATTCTTTATGTAGCGGGAAGCAGCGGGCTTAAGCCTAAGTTTGTGCTGGCCCTAGAAGGCCTTTTTTATTTATGTTGCCGGCCTGCGTGCCGAGGTATGGAACGTGCGCTCCTGTAATTTGAGATGCCCGCGATGTTTTTGCTAGTCCTTTAAGGTTTATGTTACGCTGGTGGCGGCCCAAAGGGGGCTACGGAAAAATAGAACTACTAGGCGAGGTTTTGCTACTAGGAGGGCGGTTAAAGGGCGTTTTGCACAAACCCGAGGTGTCATCCTTGGTTAAGAGGGAGTGAATTTTGAGATCCTCCCTAGAGGCTCTGGTCGGCCAAGAGAGCCTTCCAAAGGTGCCCAATTAGCTCAGCATTTGGTTTAGGAGGGGAAGAGTTCGTTAATCTTCCGGGTGTGTGGTGGGACCTCCACGCTGAGACCTTGGGTCTGTCCCTTACGTTCCTAGTTTAGAGCCTCGATTGTTCACTTGAGTGTAGTAGGTGCGCGGTCACCCCTCTTTTGGGACCTCGAACTCCACGGAGACCGGTTTCCGGTTTCAACAAAATGTCTCCCTCTCCTGTCTGTCCAACCATCTGACATAAGTATGCGACCATATCTCCTCCAATACGCTTGATAGGTTATCTTCATCTCTTTAACTTTATCTTTTGTATTCGATAACAATGAGACTCTCAAATCATGATAACTAGGGCCTTTATAACCAGGCTCATACTGTCCAACTATTTCAAGTATGACTTCAAAACTTCGTGCCTTTATAGCTTTGAATGAAATTCCACACTCATATAACTAATCGACAACATAACTATCAACTCTTTTTTCTTCTTCTGCTGACCTAAAACATCTCTCGATAGTAGTTTGTGCAACACCTTTTGCACGTCTATCATCTACTTCATCTTCATGAGCACGCCTCACATGAGCATCCATATGGTCCCTTTTTGTGGCAAGTGGATTATTTTTTTCTTTTTGGCACTTGTCTCAGAACTTGGGACAAATGACGATTTAGCAGTAGATAATGCCGGGGATACATTATGTGATTATGTTGGCTCTCCTTCTTGTTCACTCTCATTGTCATCATCAGCAGTTAGATACACATTGCCCTTTTTTTATCACTTAAAGCTGAATACATCTCAGCTGCTATTTCAGAAGTAGTCTTAAAATACTTGGATACATCTCCATACCCGTCACATAAGTGTTGCTTCAACCTTTTGATACCACCTTTTATCAATCTATTACACATTATATTTAACTGTATTTTTATCTTTTATGTCGGGCCAATGATCATATTTCCAACCACGATTATTTGACTTTGCTTTTCTTTTAGGATCTGTTTTTGGATCAAAAAATGGTTGAAAGTATTGTTTCAACAACTTGTTTTCCGGCTTCAATTTTTGTCAAATTAGCGGCATTCCACGAAGGCGATACAAAAAATAATTTCAGTTTCTCTTCATGCTTAAGCACACTTTGTAGAGTAAGGAATGATGTTGCAAATCTAGTCACCGAATGCCTCATTAGATCACCACCTATAGTAGTCCTTATTGCATCAAGTAAACGAGTGTGTCTGTAGATGAAATTTGTAATCATTCTTACCTTTCTTATCACAATTTTGTTCTGTTGCAGCTTGTCTATATCCTCTAGCATGAGATCAATGCAATGAGCTGCACAAGGAGTCCAAAATAATGCTGGTCTTCTCTCTATTAAAATTTTACCAGCTGCCTTGTAATTGGAAACATTGTCAGTCACCACTCGCATACAACATAACTTTGTATATATTGAAAGTTTTAGACTATTAACTTGAAATATGAAAATTAGCGAAACCAAAAAATTTACCTGAACAACACACTCTGCTCCTATCTATCTAATCTTACTATCAAGCAACTCTGATAACATTGCCGCATCTTGAATATGACTGGATGCAACTACAGAACCCATAAAATAGGATCCTTCTGGGCAGTTGACCATAAAATTGATCAAATGTCTCCCGCTCATGTCTGTCCAACCATCTGACATAAGTGTGCAACCATATCTCCCCTAATACGCTTGATAGTTTGTCTTCATCTCTTTAACTTTATCTTTTGTATTCAATAACAATGAGACTCTTAAATTATGATAACTAGAGCCTTTATAAACATGCCCATACTATCCAACTACTTCAAGCATGACTTCAAAACTTCGTGTCTTTGCAACATTGAATGGAATTCCACACTCATAGAACCGATCAACAACATAACTATCAATTCTTTTTTTTTTCTTCAGGTGATCTAAAACATCTCTCGATAGTAGTTTGTTCAACACCTTTAGCACGTCTATCATCAACTACATCTTCAGGAGCACGCCTCACATGAGCATCCATAGGGCCACTTTTTGTGGCAAGTGAATTACTTTTCTCTTTTTGGCACTTGTCCCAAAACTTGAGACAAATGACGATTTAACTGTAGATAATGCCGGTGATACATTATGTGATCCTGTTGACTCTCATTCTTGTTCACTCTCATTGTCATCATCAGCAGTCAGATGCACATTGTCTTTTTTTATCATTTAAAACTGAATACATCTCAGCTGCTATTTCAGAAATAGTCTTAAAACACTTTATACATTTCCATACCCGCCACATAAGTGTTGCTTCAACTTTTTGATAACACATTTTATCAATCTATCACACAAATTACATTTAACTGTATTTTTATCTTTTAAGTCGGGCTAATGTCCATACTTTCAACCAGGATCCTTTGACTTTGTTTTTTCTAAGATCTGTTTTTGGATCAAGATCATTGCTATCAATGAATGAAGCAAAACTGTTGTTGTTTTGGTCTTCCATCTTTCACAAACAGGACTTATAGTATACAGAGTTAGGTCAGGACAATGAAATAACCAGCTATTCTTAAGCTAAAGAAATCATCACAAAGAACAATTTAAAGAACTATCAAATGAACTGCAATCTGCAATTATTCTACACAAAGAACAATTTAAAGATCATTTAAAGTATAAAGAATTAAAGAACATGCTCATTTACAAGAGTCAACAAGACTATTTTCATTTGTTCTACTTCTATACAAGTATGAAGTTAGTTAAGTAACTCAATGTGTTAGTGTGTTATATAAATAGATATGCATTTAAAAATACATTTGTCAATCATGAATCATTAAGCACAATTAGTGATTATATAATCACAAATCTTATTTCGCATATTATCTATTTTCTCCGGCGAAAATTGTGTCACTCCATCATAGATCTGCAATAAATTTTTTTTGTTAAAATCAATTTAACATAATTATTATCATTTACTAATCTACATGCACTTAACTTACCAATGATGACATTGACACACTTCTAAGAGCATCAACTATGTCAATCATGTAACACATGATATAATACTCACATTGAATACTATCTGGTTGTTTTGGGCACTAAAAAATAAATAATTGATATGTAGTTAAATTACAAATTTTTAAATATTTAAAAAATTACAATAAATATACTCAAATATAAGCTATAACTTACCGACTTCCACTTTAAACTTTTGGTTTGTGAAAATTGGTATGCCGATCCTTTGCTAAACCGTTAAATGCACTTCATAAAATATAAAAAAATTTAGTTTATAGGTAAATCTGAATTCCAAATAGGAAAATAACTAATTAATAAACTTACTTTATAATGACATTTTTAATATCATCACAAATGTCAAGATTTAGGGGATCAAACCAATAAATTATATTATTATTCTAATTAATAATAGCTAACATCCAATATTCTCTGTGAAAAAATAAAATAATTAATAACTTAATTAAAATAAAAAATAACAATAATCATTGATACAAAGATACTTCATACTTACGATCTATGATAGAGCATAAATAATAAAGAATCCGATTGAAGTTGACTAAGCCTGATTTTTAGATCTTCAGTCCGTGATTTTGAATGTGCCTTTGACATACTTATCATCAAAAGCAAAAATGCCTATTGGATTATGAAAATATATACCTCTATTGTATGTAATTATCTTTAATTATGAATCTATATATCTGCAAAAAAATATGTGAACTCAAAATCAATTTATATATTAATAAAAAATCTTAAATTTGTAATATTTAATACTCAGTAGTCAGTACTCACCCAATGCATGCTAACATGATGTTAACTCCAATTTTTTTCCATATTTAGGAAATTGTACAACTCTGAAATTTCAAAGTATGTACTTGTTGTTTCAACACTATCAAATACTGTTGGATCTAATACTAGAGATTATTTTATTTTTTTTCTTCATCATAGTTATGAAACTGAGTAACATAACAATGAATTCATTTGTAGTCTCACCAGTCTGTGAAAATAATAGAATTAGTATTTTTGGCATCAATATTGAATTCATTGATTATATAAAAGTAAAAAATGATATTATAATACCGCCGCCGGAGAAGGTAAACGCTCATGTGATGTCTCAGGCTCATATGACCTGGATTCAGCTCCGACTGAGAAATAAAAAATAGCAAAAACATTATTTATTACCCGTGCAACAAAGAAAGAGCATGATATTTCATAAAAGTATAAATATTTAAACATAATAATACCTGAGATATGTATTGAGAAGTTTCACGTGCAAGTGCAACACTTGTTTCAGTTCCAACACTAAACATGTGCATAAGCTCTTCAATTTGAATCTTCATACTACTCATCTCGGTTTGATGCGCTTGTTGTTGTTGACCTATATAAGCTTGATACTCTCGTTGTTGTTGGCTCCATAATTCTTTTTGCTGACTCAGTCTTTCTTGTACTATAGCTTCCACATTTTCAATACGAGCTACTAATCTCTCGCTCCGCCTATCGTTCTTGAAAAAACTTTTAATGGTTGAAAACTTGCCACCAACTCTAACTTTACCCGGATGTTCTTGGCCTAAAACAGATGCATGGATGTCATCTCTTCCCTGTGACACTGTTTCAGCACTCTGGGACTCTTGGCTCGACAACTCATCCTAAGCAAAAATAATAAATATTAATTCAGAATTGCAGATAAGAAATTGTACTTCACAAGCAATATTAGTATATTACTATTCATAATTTACAAATGATGAAATGATACAATTACATTTATAATTTTAGATGTCAACTCAGTTGCATCTTTACTAATTTATTCACCAGTCTTTCTTTTATGACCGACTTTCCATAACTCCGCACGTGAAATTGGTGCAGTTGCACTTTGTTCAACCCTAACAATAAAATGAAAATAAATTATAATTTAAATTATTGAGAAAATCAATTTTTAAAATTAAAAATAGGAGAGAGAAGTAGAGAATTAATATCATTCTTTTTTCTAATCCAGAATAACCTATTCTGAAAGTAGTATGAAAAGTTTTTTGTGCTTTTGCTCACTCTGTATTAGTCTTACTTTTCTCCAACACAAATAAATATTTGTTAATACTTAGATTGCTTATAAGTTATAAAGTTAAAGAATGATATAAAACATTGAATTTTTAAGAATTAAGAAAACATAACCATATATTCCAAAGTTGTGCGATGGTTGACAAAAGCTCTATAGTCTTCGGTAGTAATAAAGTTATATTTGACGAGAGCATTGTATCGATGCTCCAAATCAACATCTTTTACATAAGTGATAAAAGTTTGGATTTCCAAGACCTCCAACTTTCACTCATGTTTTTCATTAATGCATCGCGAAGTCCATCAATATTGTCAAAATAAATATGAAAATAATAGACAATATCAATTAAAAATTAACTAAAACACCACAGTTATGTAATCACTGATAACAAAGTTACGCACATTTAATTCTGCCCATATTTGATCTTTAATTTGTTTATTTACTTCCTTCCATTCAACATATGTAATTGACACATAATACCTCACAAGAGATCCCATAAAACTCATCAATTTATTTGTTTCAGGCCCGGGAATAATGTGACCACCATCACTCACAGAAATAATAAGCTTCTTCCCCTCTAGCCTAAGCTTATTCAATTCATTCATTTTAGTGAAGCCTCTTGTTGACTTTGATGAAGATCCTTTATCAGTCATTTTCTTGTAATAAGAAAATCATAAAGAAAACCCTAAACCATCCAAAAATCCTAAACAAAATTCATAAAAAACCGTAATGATTTTGAGTTACTATGTTAGTACTAAATACTAATATAGAACTATAGAGTCAGGTGGTTTAAACATGTACAATAAGGGTTAAAATGTAATAATTAGGCTAATATATAGAGTCAGTGTGTTTTTTAGGCTATCAAATACAATAATGCACATTGTGTTGTTTATATACATTTAACATAGCCAATACATGAGATTGAAAGATTCAGTGGGTGGCTGCTAGACTGCTACACAAATAACACAATATTATACTATTACTACAGTATAACTACTAATAATAAAGACATTAACATAGAGCTCAAAACTGAGAACGGTCTTAAGAAATAATATACTTAAGTGAGAATATGAGATTTGTCAAAAAAGAATCGTCAAATCGAAACAAAGAAGAGTAGAAAGCCAGAAACTTTCGCAAAATCCCCTTTAGGGTTTATCGCACAGAGCAACGACTGTAAGAACCAAAAAGTTGAGGTAAAAACTAGAATTTATGGCTCACGGTTAAAATAGATAGTATAGACAACGGTTTTTACAACAACCACTGTTTATTTTAGGGTTCATGGTAGAATAGACGACGGTTATTGTAAAAACCACGGTCTATTCTAAAGAATAGACAACAGTTTTTACAACAATCGCTGTCTATTCTAGGGTTCAGAATAGACAACGGTTATTGTAAAAACCGCAGTTTATTCGTGGAAGAATAGACAACGGTTTTTATATTAACCGCTGTCTATTCTAAGGATCAAGAATAGACAGTGGTTTATATATAAACCGCTATCTATTTTAGGGTTCAGGGAATAGACAACAGTTTATATATAAACCGCTTTCTATTCGCATATTTTTTTTAAAAAAAAAGCGCCCAACAACTTGTTTACAATTGGGCGCCGGGACGCCTAGACGACGCTATGACAAGAATGGTTGAAGCGATACGCCCTGTTGCTCAGGAGATAACCAAAAAATTAAATACACCAATATCTATGAGAACGAAGGGAAATTCCAAAGGGACGACGATCTTCTCCATCAAGTTGGGAGGTTGGCGTCCAGACCTGCTCCTGATAGTTCCTCCAGTCGGAGGAGAGATGCAATCAGGGGTAGCTAGTCTGACATGCAAGGGGGGAGCTGATCTCGGTCGTCAATGCAGGGCTCAGTCTTTACAAGGGCGCTTAAATCCCGAAGCATCGTCCCATCGTCCGCCCTGGGCTATTTAAGAGAAACAGGTCGAAGGCTCGTTTCCCAATCTGACCGTGGAGATCGCTTCTAGCTCTGACTCCTGGCTACCAAGGTCAGCGTACAAGTGAAGGGAAATGATCCTCGGGGGGTCTTACAGGACACAATCAAGTCCACCATCCTTCCACGAACTTGTATCCTCCGGAGTTTAGCTGCTTCCATAAGTATGACGGGTTATCCCACCTTGCCAACAACAGAGACGCGTCCTGTCTTACAGGTCAAACAGTCGCTAAGAGCGGGCCTTTTAATCTTCTTAAAGACCGATAACGCCTTTACACAAGGGGTCACTTTGTGAGATCGATCCTTCATCGAGTTTAGGAGGTTAGCGTCCAGATCTGTTCCTGATAGTTCCTCCAGTCGGAGGAGAGATGCGATCGGGGGTAGCTAGGCCGACATGCAAGGGGGGAGTTGATCTCGGCCTTCATTGCAGGAGCTCGGTCTTATAAGGACGCTTAAATCCCGAAGCATCATCCCATCGTCCGCCCTGGGCTATTTAGGAGAAACAGGTCGAACACAGGTTTCCTAAATCGATAATGGAGTTGGACTTCACTGCTTCTAGCTTATCTTGAGATGAATCAACACAAAAAAGACAACTTGCAACCACCCGTGGCTTCAAGGGCGAGGAAATGTATATATTGAAATGTGATTACAGGTAAGCAACTACAGGTTACCGCTAAGGGTAGAACCTTTTCAGGTCATCCCCTCTCCAAGTACTCCCCAGTTGCTCTCCTTCCTATTCTTGCAGACGATAGCCTCCAGTGGTCAGAGCTTCCTGGACAATGAAAGGTCCTTCCCAGTTGGGATGCAGCTTGCCAACGACAACTCCCATTCCTGCAACGTCCACCTTCTTCATGACCAAGTCGCCTGTAAGGAAATGTTTGAGGCGAACATTTTTGTCAAAGTGCTTTGCCATTCGTCTCTTGATTTCCTCCTGGCGGATGGAGGATAAGTCATGAAGCTTCTCGACGTAGTCCAGTGAGAGCCTCTGAGCATCTTCATTCTCTAAGCGTCACTCTTCGCTGCCTTCTCCTGCTGCTACGACTCTCGGACCCCGAACTTCGAACTATACAGGGATGAGCGCCTCAGACCCATGGGACAACTTGAAGGGTGTTTGATGCATCCGTCGTCGCGCCCGAAGACGCGTGAACCCATCACGCGACCGTTATCTTTTTAATACTTTTATTTATTTGCTATTTCATTTTCTGTATCTTTTTTCATGCACTCGTTATTAGTTTCGACTTATCGGTGTGACCGGTCGGTGAGACCCCTAATAAAAAAAGTCCGATAATTTGAGTAGTTAGGACGATATGGGTAAGCTTAATTTATTTAAGAGTGGTACAATTTTAATTCCATGAAAATCAAGTCAAATACATGCTCTAACTTTGGAAGTCCAGCTACAATTTGAAAATACGTTATTTTGCTGAAATATTTTGGAAAGCAATTTTTGGAAAGCTGCCAAAATTTGGTGGAGAATTGAATTCAGACAAATCTTTGGAAATCAATGTGGGGACTGCCTCAATGCATTTGTGGAAAGCTTTGAATAGGACAAGGAAAGAAAATTTTAAAATAAGTTATAAAATACGGCCATGAAGGAGAAACGAAGAGGCCGAAAAAAATCAGAGGAACGCGAACCTATTTCGTTTTCCCTCTGTGGCCGGTTCGATTCACTCTTCCACCATTATCCCTTTCATCCTGAGACGCCATCAGTGTCGTGCCGCCAGGATCGACAAAGCCGCTGCCTCCCGTAGCCGCTATTCGACGGCCCCCGGTCCCGCTCCAGGCGGACATACCGTCGACCACCCGCCTATGCGAGTTCCCACTGCCGCTCCTGTTCATGACCCACGACCCAGAAGCCGATCCCACGACCACCAGCCCTCGCCCTCTCAAATCGCTATCGACAATAACGCCATATTCGACGATTTGAACCCTGTCCAGTCCATTCCAAGGCCGACGATTTATTCTTAAGTCCGCACCAGAACAGTCAAGTAGAGAACACACTAAGCTTTCATCAGTGGATTTTGGGAGAGCTCGTCAAGCCTAGGTAACATTTGCTCTTTCGCTGCTTCAAAACATCAAATTAATTTTGTGCGACTCAATTAAATAACGTTAAGCTTGCCTCAAACGTTCGAACTACTCATATTATCGTTACTTCATAAGTTGTTTTTGTGACTCTGCTTGTGATGTGTAAGTCTCGCAAAACGTTCAACTCGGAAGCGCACGAGAGTACCGCCTCTAACTAAATTCAACGATTTTATTAAAGTTCATTACAACGGGAATAGTTTTCGCGCGCGAAACCTCGATTTTGTCCCTCCAGCTCTGGGACCGTACTTGGTGAGATAATCTGTCTCCGAGTTAGCCTCTCGGGGCATATGCTCAACGAAGAAGGATTGGAAACCTCCGATCAAGCCTTTGACCTTTGCCAAATACTTCTGCAGAATGGGCTCGCGTACCTCGAACTCTCCTTTAATATGCGACGCAACTACCATCGAGACAGTGAAGTCCCTGAGGTCCTGAATCCCCAACTCCTTGGCGAGACGCAAGCCTGCCACCATGACTTCGTACTCCGCCTGATTGTTCGTGACAGGGAAGAGAATCTCGACTGCTTCCTCGATCCTAGTTTACTGCGGGCTCATCAGCACAACTCCGGCTCCCACGGAATTCTTGCCTGAAGCCCCGTCCACGAACATCTTCCAAGAGACTGGGCTGGAAGTGCCTTCGTCTCCTCCTACCTCGACCAAGAAGTCGGCCAGGAAGTCGGCCAGGAAGTCCGCCACTACCTGGGCCTTGATCGCCACCCTTGGAGAATAGGAAATGTCGAACTCGCTGAGCTCCACCGCCCACTTTGTCAACCTGCCTGAATGCTCCACTCCATACAAGATACTACGCAGCGGATGATCTGAGACTACCTTGATAGAGTGAGCCTGAAAATATGAGCGAAGCCTACGAGCCGAATCCACCAAGGCAAAAACCAACTTCTCCAGGATGGGATACCTCGTTTCTGCCTGCCGCAATACTCTACTCACATAGTAGATGGGGAGCTGCTTCTTTCCTTCTTCCTTGACCAACACCGAGCTGACGACTTCTGCTCCCACTCCCAGATAGAGGAGGAGGTTCTCGCTTCCTCGTGGGCCTTGGAGTAGAGGTGCTTCAGTTAACTACTGCTTGAGCTTTCCAAAAGTCTCCTCACACTCCGCGGTCCACTCGAACTTCTGACTGCCTCAGAGAGTTTTGAAAAAAAAAGAATGCACTTCTCTCCCGTCTTAGAGAGAAAACGGCTAATGCCTGCCAGTCAGCCTCTGGACTTCCTTGGGATTCTTCGGGGACGCTATCTCCAGAATGGCCTTGACTTTGTCGGGATTGGGCTCCACCCCTCTCGGAGTGAGGAGGTGACCTAAGAACTTCCCCCTTCCAACTCCAAAAACGCACTTGGTCGGGTTGAGTCACATCTTGTACTTCCTCAGGGTAGCGAAGGTCTCCACCAGATCCTTTATGTGTTCCGCGATGCCTTTGCTCTTGACGAGGAGGTCTTCCACATATACTTTCAGATTCCACCCATTTTGCTCCTTGAAGACTTGATCCATCATCCTCTAGTAGGTAGCGTCACGTTCTTTAGCCCAAAGGGCATCATCTTGTAGCTGTAGCAGCCATCGCTAGTGATGAAAGAGACGTCGCGGCAGTCGGGAGGATGTATTCGGATCTAGTGATTCCCTGAAAAAGCATTAAGAAAACTCATCACAGAAAACTCGACGGTTGAATCAACCAGCACGTCGATTTGAGGCAAGGGGTAGCAATCATTCGGGCAAGCTTTATTTAACTTGGAAAAGTCAATACATAGACGCCAACCCCCTCCAGACTTCACCATCACAACATTGGAGACCCAACTAGAATACTGGATCTCTGAAACAAAACCTACCTTCAACAGCTTCTCCACTCCTCTCGAATCGGCTCGGCCAACACGGCGGCGCTCTTCCTCTGCTTCTGACGGACGGGGGTGACTTTGGGATCCAAGTTGAGGCGATGACAGGCAACATCAACATCAATCCCTGGCATATCCGCGACACTCTAAGCGAAGATGTCCACATTCTCCTGCAGGCATGCGACCATCTCCAACTTCCCCTCCAGTGTCAGAGATCCTCTGATCTTCAGCAGCTCCGACTCTCCTCTCCGGGAGATCACCTCCAGCTCCTCCAGCTCTTCGGCAGCTCTCAGACCTTCCTCCCTCTCTAGCAACTTCTCCAACCTCTCCGCGTCCTCCATCCAGCTGATGGTACTGACGACGTTCAAGTAGCACTCCCTGACAGTCTTCAGATCGCCCCTGATCCGCACTTGAACATCTCCCCGATAGTACTTCAAGCACTGATGATACGACGATGGAACCGCCTTGAATTAGTTGATGAGGGGTCGCCCAAAGATGACGCTTTAGTAGCTCGGGGCGTCGACGATGACAAAACGACATCGAATAGAAGTACCACCGAGGGTGACCAGAAGGTCCACTCCTACCTCCACCTCTTTTTTCTCTCCCGAGAAGCCAAAAAGGGGCCCGTCTGCAGCTTGGATCCTGGACGCTTCCACTTGCAGCTCGACGAAGGTCCTCTTGAAAATGACGTTTTCCGAACTCCTATTTTCCACAAGGATTCGGTCGACGGTGAAGTCCTCGATGACAGCTCTGATGACCAGGGCATCATGAAAGGGATTCTCATGACCCGACATGTCTTCTTCGGAGAATATGATCTCCTCTAACGACGACGGAACTTGAGAGGTCGAGGCAACACTCTGAGAAGTAGAGGTGACGCTCTTCCGATAGATCTGATGGAGACTCCCCTTGCGGGAAGCTCCAGGTCCGGCTCCTCCGTTGATCACTCCAACCTGCCCACCTCCTGGGTCGTGGATCACTTCTCCGCGACCTCCCTGGTCGACCCGATCCTCGTTCCTCCTCCGCCCCGGAGCTTGGAGCACTACCGGTCCTACTGGCGCTTCCTTCCTGGGCTGCTCCCTCTCCGCTGCTCCAGCTTCCAACCTCCTCCTCGCCTCCCAAAAATCTGGGCAGGCCATCGTCCCGTGCCCCTCTACTTGGTGCAGATCACAGTAGAGGGGAACCTCTGCCTCCTGGCGCTTTGCCTGCTACTCCCTTCTACGACGCTTATTGCCTTACCTGGCAATGGCCATCGCCTCCCTTCTTCCTCCTCCTCGACCTCCATCTTGCTGGTTGTCGTTCCTCCTCTCCTGCTGCTGGAACTGAGGCCTAACAGGTGGCCTCCACTGGGGCCGAATCTCGGGATACTGGAATCGCCGAGCTTCTCCCCTCCTCACCGGAACCTCCACGGGCCTCCTCTCTTCCTGCCTCTTAGGCCTCTCCTGCCTCCTCCGCTCTTCCGCCCTCCTGGGCTCTTCTCTCTTCCTCCGCTCTTCCTTTCTCCTCGGTGCTTCCCTTCTCCTCTCAACCTGCCTCTCTGGCAGCCTTCCAGCCCTCACCTCCGAAGGTCCTCCTCTCTCCCTTCCTCCCAGCTCCTCTCCATCCAGCTTCGCTAAGAAGTCTTTGTTCTTCTCTTCTCCCATGCCGAACGTATTCGCCCTCTCGACCATCTTTTCAAAAGACCTCGGAGGCTTGGAACCGATCTTTAAGCCGAAGAGACCTTGCTTCAGACCAAACATCAAGGCCAACATCAGAGTGAAGCTGTCCACCTCCTCGACCTCCAGGATCTCCTCTTTGAAACGGTCGATGTAGTGGCCGAGACTTTCGCGCTGCCCCTGCGCGATCTTGAAGAGAGCAGTTGCCTCCTTCTTCCTATTCTTGGATGTTGCGAACCTTGTCATGAGGCCCCGACGCAGATTCTCGATGTAGTAGATGGAGCCGGCATGCAACTGATGGAACCAATCTCTCGCATTATCCTTGAAGGTAATGGAGAAGAACCTGCACTTGAAGACGTATGACATGTTGCGGATGGACACCACGTTCTCTAACCACTGGAGATGTCTGACCGGGTCATCTCTGCCGGAGTAGTAGATTAGGACGGGCTCTCTGAAGCCTTCGGGAACTGGGGCTGCGAGGATCTCGTCACAGAAGGGGCTCCTCCCTCCCTGGTGGTGGTGAGTTTCATCCTCGCTTGTATCCTCGTCATAATCGCTATAGTAGCGAGTATCACGGTATCTCGCCGGTTGTTCCACCTCTCGGAACCCGATCCATTGGCTGCTCGTTGGATGATGCTGCGAATGCATCGGTCGCTCCTCTTTTTCCCTGGCTCGCTCCTTCCCAGTTCGTCTCGGCTGCGCTTCCTCATCCGACAGTGTCACGCGACGAGGCGAGGTCGCCGTGACATCGGGGCGATGAGCAAACCCTGCGAGGATGCTGCTTTCTATCCTCCTCGCGAAATCCTCGAACACTGCCACGATCACAAACTCGCCTCCTCGCGCAGAGTTACCAGCTCCTGCCGAGTTACCGACTATCTCCCCTTGCTCGCCTGCATGCACTATCTCCTCTACCAGCAAAACTTTCCTCCTTGGCTACGATCCACGCTCACCGCATCAAAGTGTTGAAGCCGGGAAAATCCCAACCACAAAATTCGGATCAAGGTAGCTTAAGGTTACCGGCTCAGCGGTTGGGCTCGACGGCTAACGGGCTAAGACACGAAAATTGCCGAACAACGAACAGGACCCCAGGCGCTGCGGCAGGAAGCTCCCACAACGTACCCGGAAGCTTAAAAGAAGCAACTCCTCCATAACCAAAGATGGTCGCGCAGGGTACGAGGAAGACTAGATGGTAACTAAGTCGCGACGACTAAAGCAGATAGTCGCAAGATCGCGGCTTGGTCTCTCTGAAAAAGGAATCCAAAGGCTCAGCTGATGTCCAAGCAGGGACGGATCCAGGATTCGAAGTAAGGGGGGGGGGGCCCAAAAAAATTGTGAATCAAAATATAATAAGCAAAAAAATTTCTAATTTAAAATTTTAGCATTAACAATAAAAGAAAAATTACAATATGTATGTTACCTTATTTTAGTTGTGCACGCCGTTTTTTCAACTCATAGAATTCATCAATGGCCATATCTTTCTCGATCTTCTCTGTTATTTCTCGTTCTATGTAGAGAGTCATACAATTTGTCATAAATTCATCCTTCATTTTGTTGTGCAGTCTTGTTTTAATAAGCTTCATAGCAGAAAATGACCGTTCTGTAGTCGCTGTTGAGACCGGAAGTGTCAAAATTAGTCGAATTAGCTTGTCAAAATTAGCCGAATTAGCTTGTCAACTGGCGGCCACTGTCAGGGAAGAGCTCTTCCTAAGAGGCTCTCAGCGAGCCCTAGCGGAAAGGGGAGAGGAAAACGACTCAGACGAGAGAAGCGAGAGAGACGATCTCTTTCTGTCTAGGAGAGAGAAATTGGATCTGAAAATAAGTTCACATGAGTTATTAACTGTATATACATATATATATATTTATATTATTATATACATAAATTATATTTTATAATTTATAAATTTCATCACTTATATTATATACATAACTTACATTTTATAATTAATAAAAACTAAACCTACATAAACTTCAAAATCCTTGGGGGGGCCCGGGCCCCCGCTTGCCCCACTCTGGATCCGCCACTGTGTCTAAGAGAAGAGGTCTCGAGATCTTTGCGAGATTCCGAAGTCTGTCTCCTCGTACCTCTGGGGTCCTATTTATAGGCAAATATAAAGGGAGGGGGGTGAGTCTTATTTATAGCCCACCTCCCGGCAATTAGGCGACCTCCGAGGGGAGCTCGCGCGGTTGGGCGAGTAGCTGGCCTAGTCGCCTACCCGGCGAGTATGCGAGGGGAGCTCTCCATACTCGCTCAGGCCTTCTGCTGCCTTGCGCGTTGACTCTGTCTTTTGCCTTGACCGACTGACTTTTGCTGACGTGGCTCTGGAGGGGTCCACCCTCGACGAATATGGGTTGTACAGTAGCGTTCGTGTTGTATCGAGTTGTGTCGTAGCGTTCGTGTTTTATCGAGTCGTGTCGTAGCGTTTTAATATTTGATGTATGCATTATTTACGGTTATGCCATCAACACATATATAGGGCCTTTGGTGGTCCTCTATCATTTCTAGGGCTAACAACCCTTGTATCCCCACCTCTATCCGCATCTCCGCAGCACTCTGACAACCCACCGAAAGAGGCACATAACACAAACAACATTATTATCAATTTCATCTCAACTGTTTGTGGCAGATTTAGCAATTGCTTGTTATTCTATTTTCTATTTCTGCCCGAGTTATAGTTCCTGATATCTACATAATTTTGCATTTCAAAGTGTATTCCAAGAATGAGTGTAACGTCAAAGGTTAGGTTTGTAAAGATGCCATCTTATAATCCCATGCGAGGGAGTGCTAAGAATTCACTTTTGACTACTTTTTAGATTGTTGAAATGATGACTTTTCTTGCATTAATTTTGTTGTTTCTCTTTTGCAGATTTAGCAGGACTATAATAATTTCTTGTTAATGGTCCAAAATTTCTCTAGTATGGAATCACCCCGGCTAAAGCCTGGGCTTCTAAGGGATCAAGTTAAGTTAGTGAAAAGAAAAGACTCTTGTAGATATGAAATTGTTCCAATCCAAGATTCACTATCTTTTGAAAAGGGTTTCTTTATATTCATCCGCGCTTGCCAATTATTGTCCCAAAAGAACGAGGGGATTACCTTGGTTGGTGTTGCTGGTCCCTCTGGTGCTGGAAAGACTGTGTTCACTGAGAAGATTCTAAATTTCATGCCAAGTATTGCTGTGATATCCATGGATAACTATAACGATGCAAGCCGTATAATTGATGGGAATTTTGATGGTGAGACTTCAATTCTCAATCCAGTATTTCATTGCTTCTTGAGTTGTTCTTTAGTAAGAGTTGTTAAATCAGTACATTAGTGTTTAACTTGAGCTGTCATCGAAATATGTGTTTAAACTGTTTTGAATGCAAATTTGTGAAGACCTAGTTTGATAACAAAGTATATTTAGTGATGTAGGGGTAGGCTACGGGTCCTCAAAACCTACGACTCTAGGTGACAGTGCAAGGGTGACACGCTAATCCAAACCTACATGTAATGTAATGGTCGATGTTTCGACGAATAAATGAAAGCAATGCAAATTTCAGCATCACATAGATATTTAAATAGAAAACAAATATTTATTTTGGCAAATTATAATGACTTCTTCCGCTCGGAGGGCCAAAGCGAAGCGCACGACGAATGTTTCTTCCTGCAAATTATTAGTGTACCAAAACAAAATTTCACAAATAAGAATCACAACAAAATATAACAAATCACTAAATGAAAAATGTCGAATCAAATAATGCAGTACTACAAAAGCTCACAAAGTAGAGGGCTGAACCGTGACACTGAAGAATTTGAGGTTCGGATGTGTAAATCGGCAATCGGAGATGGAACCGGTGGCGTGAAAATGATGGCGGTGACTGTCCTCGGCGAAAAATGGTGAGATCGGACGAGAAATGGGTAGATCCGGCCACGTACAAGTAGATCCGGGTCGGGGAAGGGTGGATCCGCTATTTACGGTCGGATCCGGGTGGAGGGGTGATGAACGAACGGTGGAAATAACGGATCGGGGCTGGAATTCCTAGATCTGGATGAGTCCAAGAAATTAGGGCTTAAGGGGGGTGGATCCACGAGAGGGAAGAAGAGAGGGTCGGCGTGAACAATGACCTGTGAACAGTAATTCAGTGAATAGTAATTCGGTGACCAGTGCTCGTGAATAGTGTTCAGACTTCCTGGACAGCGGTAGGGGGTTGAGATTTGGGGGCTGTAGGGGCTACGTATGAGGGTTTCAGAGGGGGAAGAAGACGGCTATGAATGGGTAGTACCTTGGGGAGTTTGAGCACCTAGAAGTCGTCACCTAGGGTTCCACGACGTCGGCACTGGGGAGTGATCGCTGGAATCCGGGAATAGAAGTCTCCAAATTCTGCAATGATCTGAATTTAGCCCCCTACCACTCTTATTTATAATAAAAGAAGCACTAGGGCATCCCATTCGACGACTATGATTGGTCGGCGGGAGCTGCCTCAAAATACATGAAATAAAAGTAAAGAAATAAAAATAAAGTAATATAAGATTTTGACTCGCGGCGATGCTCCAGACGCAATCGCGGAGTCCGATCGTCTATCCGGGCACGTCATATATGGAAAGTTGCCAAATCAGTCCCGAACGTGCCCAAAATGCGTTCTCGTCTCTGCTCCGCATCAATTAGTCACTATACTTCATATGAAAGAGTTCATGAAATTTGACAGATAGAATATTTTAGAAGGTATATTTTCCTTTCATTTTCCGCATGTTTTATGTTTGAGTTTCTGAGGTCCAATATCCCTGCTTACTATATTGGTTTGATCGATCACCAAGCTATGGCAATTTGAAGTTAACTTTAATTATAGTCAAGGGAGGCATTTTTACTGTTCAATTGCATGGGAAATTACAGAAGCATACTGCTATGTGCCTCTTTCGGTGGGTTGTCGGAGTGCTGCAGAGATGCGGATAGAGGTGGCGATATAATGGTTGTTAGCCCTAGAAAAGGTGGAGGAGAGAGAGAGAGGGGAAACCCTAGAAGGGAGGAGGAGAGAAGAGAAAAGCTTAGGCCGAGAAAGAGAAATATGATAACTTTCTTGCATAACAGTACAAGACCCCCAAAGACCCTTATATATATAGGTGCCGATGACATAACTCTAAATAATACATACATCAAATATTAAAACGCCACGACACGACTCGATACAACACAAATGCTACAACACGACTCGATACAACACGACTCAACATAATAATAATAATAATAACTGACGGCGGATCCATAACACATACTGTTCGAAACCAAACATTCAACTTAAAACCAATTGATTAGAGGTGGCTATGCTAGTTTCCCGTTGTGAGGACTATTCTAAACACATTCTTCAAGTGTAAGGTCTTTGATCTCTAACACATGAATTATTATTATTTATTTGGGTGACATGGAATGCGCTGTTATACTGCTCTAACACCATGCTAGAATCTAAACATCAAAACTAAAACCAATCAGGTGGAGGTGGAGAGGCCCGGGATGTATATTAAATGCACAAGACTAAACTAGTTTTCCAATGTGGGATTATTCTCTATACCCAATAATATGGGTGAAGCTGTATTTTGAAGGATTATCATAGTGATATCAACTACCAAAACGAATTTTGTCTTTCTTCAAACTATGGTTCTTGTTGCAAGAAGGGGTTAGAGCACTCTAAACAACGAATCATTTTAACAGTACACATATGTTCTGAGTAGACAATGTTGTGGAAAATTGCTGCAATCAGAGATAAATGTTTTTCTCAAAGTTAAAATGTCACTATAATATATGCTATCTATTCCATACTTGAAGAAATTCAAATATGCACCTTAATACACGGTGGCCATTCAAAAATGACCTAGTGAGTTTTGCCATCAGCAGTTTGCTCATAGGGCTAGTGTGTCTAATCCTTTTCAGATCACCTAGAGTACTTTGATTTGATCGTTTCACCAACAATCAATCAAGGCATGGAGTTTTATGATATGGACCCCCATTGGGGTTCTAGTTCGCGGCGAGAAATGTAGAAATCTTGGAGGAGGTTGGAATTCCCTTTCTTGGAATCTCGGAACCTATATTGACGACGTGGGATTACTGGAGGGAAGGGGAAGTCGATCCACGGGAGATTGACTCGAGATGCTAGTTTTTGCGATGGAGAAGGTGCGCGGCTTAGGGCCGCGGAATTGGGTGAAAAGAGAGAGACGAGAAAGCTTGAGAGAGAGAATTTGATTAAACCATCCAAGCTAGTTTAACATATTGCACTTAGGTATCTTTTTTTCTTTTAGTGATAAATTAACAATTGATAATATCACTCTCATTAATCTTATATATAATGTACCTAACCTTTTATGTTAATCTGAATCCCTTTATGATGCATTTCTGGTCAGTTAAGAGAAATTTACAAGAGTCAATCTGACAAGATTTAACATTTTATGGTCAAACCAATCTTCACATGTACGCGTAGAACCCAACTATATTCAATTTGTTATAAGAACCTCAACAAAATTCAGAATCAAACTTGGAATAAACTAGGTCATCAGTAAAGTTCTTCCGCACATCCACCAACATGAATCCATAAGAAGAATGATTACTAATCATATAAGTTTCCTGAAAAACTTACAACAATTTTGTCAACTACTCTTAGCTTACCGGAGTAGTAATCTATTTCAGCACTTACCCCTTATCCTAAAAGTTCCATCCAATCTTGTGCCTGGTTGCAAGATGAAAGTCACAAGGAGTAAATGAAATTGTGCTCAAACTATCCAAGATCAAGTTAAAACGCATCTATCACCTTATATGGATTCCATTTGTTAACATACAAAATTGTGCCAACAACTCCGAATACAAAATCATAAGATATGATGTCCTTCCCACTACAGATTCCAAAGCATGAAATCATCCCCACTTTGGTCAACCCATCAAGCATAAACATATATTCCAAACCCTGGTCATCTGCAGAACATGACATGACGTGAAACTGTGAAAGTAAAAAAAAAAAATCTTAATGTCTATCCCCTCTACGGTTACCTTCTTCAACGTAAGTTGAGTTTCTATAGTCTCATCTGCATCTATGAATTCATGATTCTCTTCATGATAACTGACAGAGAAAGGAAATACATAAACATTCTCGATATCTATCATATATGAGAGATATTGGCTACTATTACCTTAGCAAACCTATCATTAATGTCGCCGTATTGATTTTTCTCAAGATGCGACATCATAGGCACTCGAGGGCATGGTACTCTTTACCAAACTCATCCATATTTATTTTAATTATTTACAACTAACACCTCATGCCCAATTAATTTAGATCTCTCTTCACTATTCATCACTACAGGCTTCTCATTGTGCCCTTGCAACTGTAGATACACATGCAACATAATGTCCAATCCCATTGGAATCATCTAAAACCTCTCCTTTGCAGTCTCCTAAGTGTGTGAGAGATAATAATACATCCTAAGGCTACCAAAATCTAAGGCTACTTAGTAATGGGATCAAGTATACCTTTTACTCATAAAATTCCCTCCACGGAATTAACTCAACCACAAGCAAAATTTATAATCAATAATTTATGAATAAACCGTTCTAACAGTAGTGCGAACGTAGAGACAAGCCCAAAAATTATTTATGTGAAAGCATAAATTTATACCAATGCAAAGGAGCAAACGATTATACCCAAAGCAAACAACGACGAGGCAGTGGTCCCTCCAAGCCCTTCACGCAAAGGAAGAAGGGTCACCTGGGCGTCAGTTGATGGGTGTCTGGAACAACAACCGAAAAGGGCCGACGAGGCCGGTGTCGATCGAATCTTGAGTCGTCGAAGCAGGGTCCCAAAGTTGACGACAACCCGGTGGGCTCGTTCCCAAACAGGCTTGGCTGCGGCGGTTACGGAAGTGGCGGATGCAGAACTAGGCGCTGGCGGAAGGTCCAGCGGGATTCTCCTCTGGAAGCGGCTGCAGCAGGTCTGGCGACGTTAGTGCACGGAGGAACGAATAGGCATTTAAGGGAGCGAAGATACGCTTCCCGCTCTGTCCGATTCTGCCCTACTTCTTCCCGATGGTTTTTTATTTAAAGAGAAGACTGGCTTTAATCACGTTAATTTTCCCTCTAATCACATTCCAAAACAACATTTCCAAATATAATAATTTCTGATTTAACTCTTCTTAAATTTATGTTTTCCTATCCTCAATCTTTTGATAACTTTTGAATTGTTAATTTATGCTTTCTTAAATAACCTGGGCTTGCCTTTACCGTCCTACTACTAATAATACCTGACCTTTTTTTCAGGGTCTCATCGGGTGGTCAAATCGATGAGCCAAACGAGTACATGAAGTGAGAACGAGTACAAGAAATGAAACGAGTACATTAAACAAGAATACATAAATAAATATATGAGAAAAAACTACGATGCGTCGCAGGATGCATCACATACTCTATCAGCTTTGATATGTCCTTGGATCTCTCCTCTTTTGAATGGTCCATATCATAAATAAAATCTCTCAATACGTTGAAACCTCTCCATAAACTTAACCGGTGAAAATAATCGCTTGTACTCGAGAGTCATCTCAATACTGCCTCTTGGTCGAACCATTTCCCTTCTCAACTCACACCTGAAACTAACGCTCTCTTGGCATTAAACGATACTGATACCAATTGATAGTATCTGCGTCGTTTAAGATAAATAAGCTCAAATACAAGTCAATCCACCAACATTCAACACTTCATAAAAAACACCACGCAATAGTAATCAGAAATTTAGGTCAAGAAAATCTTCACTAGTACACATAGAACACAATTATTTTCCTTAGGTGATCAAAAACTCAACAACAATCTGAAATTTAACATTAAATAAACCAGGACATTCCTCACATTCGCTGACATGAATGCATAAGAACATTGTTTGCAAAATATATTTTGTAAGTTTTCCAAATCATAGGTAAAGACTCTAAATAAATTTATTATGACAATAAACACATTGATGAATGAGAAAGAGGAAGATACTAGATTCACCATCAGTGGTGATATGACTATGACATCATTCCTCGGATAAGAGCCTTTGACTCACCAAAGTCGGGAATCCAGGAGGAGGAAATTATACTTGCTGAAGCAGCAAAGGAAGAACTCATATAGGTAGTAGTCGGCCGATTACATATAATCATGATCATGAATTGTTATATCTAGTTAGAAGTGAAGAGGGCTGCTGTGAAAAGCCATATGTGATAGTAGATGCAGCTTCAGCTATCACAATCTGCCTAAGCCGAGGACACACATAAGGTTGCTAGATGCAACCTCTTGGGCCTTGCGTTGAGCAAGAGCTTGACACTTTTGAGTGAGTACCAGGGTGCTTGTGCCATGCATACCATTTTTGACAAGGAAGTGATTATTAAGGGCAATGCAACGATTCTTTTTAGCTGTCAATTTATTCACCTTTGTATTCAGAGAAGGGATTGGTGAATGCTATAACAAAATTCTAGATAAAATCTGGAACTATAGGCGCAAATGCATTACTAAAGCAAATGTTGTCAATCATGTAGGGAAATATATTGCTAGTAAAATTAATCTGTTGGACTCAACTTAAGAGTAAGCTCCCTAATATAAAATTGACTTTATAGGTCCATCATGTAGGCATAAGACTTCCTAGTAGTATGACCCCCCCTGGTGAGTAGACTGAATATGTTGTAGATGTTGGAACTCATAGATACTATCGATCTAAGTGAAGTATAACCTTAGGTCCAGCAACAATTGTATCATGTGGATCAAGGTGAATTATGATGGCTTAAGAGACTAACTGGAGGGTAACTTCCATTGCTTGGTGCACTTTATAGATCTTAAATATCTGATGATGTTGAAAGTCAGAGGTCATTGCTTTTTTCTTAGAGACAGAATGATACCGAGGAGTTGCATCATCAATTGCGTCCCCATAGGCACCGACTCCTCAAATGGCTCCTAACTGCAAGGATAAAACCTAATAGTTTGGTCCCTCCAAGATGACATGAAGGTGGGACCTGGTGATTGTGGCAATGTATGAAATAACTTGCTGAGCCTGTGGCGATGCGAATTTGCACCGAGAATGAGTTGGCAATGATGTCTTGTTTGGTTGGAGTTTTGGTGGCCAAATAGAAAACCATCGAGGAGATTCTAAAAAATGGCCAGACATGATAAAGTTCTAGTTGTTCAGTCAGGTGGTCGTAGTTCATATCTTGCCAAGGGAGGGCATGCCAATGCAAGTGGATGTGTCGACAAGAGTGTATTACATCAAATAGAGAACAAATGCAAATGACATAAAAGAAAACTGGTTGCAGGGTTGATAAAGAAGCAGTCAGTGGATCTAGGAAGAAGAGGACTCAGAGTTGTTGTTTGCCAGAGTTTACAAAAAAGCAATCAGGGAAGAGAGAGCGGACAAACTTCAAATAGAGTAAGAAGATCGTGTGGGATGTCGATAGGTGAAAGAAGTATAATGTGAAGGTCATGAATTTGATTATGGAAAACCTACCATCAGGGACATCCTACCGCTCGATGCAGCCTCCGTTGCCGCAACACAATACCGGGAGTTGTTCTAGAAGGTAATCAAAGAGCCAGACAATCAAGCAGTGCAAGTCTCGTTTGAGCCCGAGGACAAACTCAATTTGAAGGGCAAAAGAGATGTTATGGGTGTCATGTCTGATTATGATCAAGTCGTATTATGTATTTCTTATCTCATCTTATTATGTATTGTTAAGTGTCTGGTCTTTATTTATATCGAGTCTAGCATACATTATTTTGTGGTGCATCTTTATTATATTATGTCTTTATGTTGCGTCGTGTCATATTTAGTCTGAAGTGTCATAATTACATTCATACCGTCTTTGTAAGCGTATATAAAGGCATATGTATGCTTCATATCTTTTATCAATGAAAAAAAATCTGTTTTCTCAATCCTAAAGAGATTTTGGAAGTTCTCTTTCTTGAGCACACCCCGCTTAGGCAGCTGTGATTCTGGTTTCGTTGTATCTCCCTCCATTGTCATCTCCTCCTCAGACCACTCCTCCGAGTGGGCCCATAACATGCTACTCCAGGTTAGGAAATCAACCAGGAGTTAATACTGAAAAACAGGGTGTTACACAAATAACTATTTTTAGTACGCAGTTTTTTAAGTAAGCTCTTTTATCACTTCTCTATTTCCATCTTCTTCAATTGTTAAGTATAAACTTTTTTTTTTTCAAAATTTTAGTTAATTGAATCAATGAGCAGAGAAGGAGCGGCGAAATCAATGGAGGCAACGAAGAACTAATTGGATTGTTTGCCAAGTAGGACAACATGATCAATTTATTCCTTGCAGGAGCCTTTGCGTCGCTTTCATGCCGGTCTTATCTGCAATAAGAGGAGATCAACGCTCTGGAGGGGGAGATGTTGGCGCTAACCAGGGGCAACATGGCCATGTCATCAGTCATGTGGGCGTGACGGGAACACCTCTTCCACCTCTCCAAGGTTGATCCTTCCTCCGCCCATATCCATATTGCCCACCTTTGCGCCATCTACGGTGAGGGGGAAAGGGCCTCTGATGCAGAAGAACAAAAGCAGAAGAAAACCAAGTAGATGTGCATCCGAACGAAAGTTGAAGAAAGGACAGATGGGAACAACACATGAAAGCAAGAGGTGGTCGTTCACTAGGATGCTATTAAAATGAGGGTATTCGGATTTTTTGGGGGTATGAATAGCGAAAATATGGCTGCTAATATCATCACTCTTATACTATATATGTATTATATATATGTAAAGGAGTATTATGTAATGTTGAGATTTTCATTTTAAAATTGTGGGCCCACCTGAAGAAGGGGAAAGAGTGAGTGTGCATGTGACAAAGCACAAAGTTCTCTCTCTCTCTCTCTCTCTCTCTCTCTCTCTATATATATATATATATAGATAGATAGACATAGATATAAATATGAGTGCGCACACGCTTTCTCACACATTTATCATTTATTGCGTTTAATTCAACAATGTTTTTGTAATTCATGTTCAAGTTGGAACGAATTTCACGTTTCATGCATAATTATTAACACCACTCTTGAAATTAGTACAACTTTTATTCCTTAAAATTGTATCAAGAAGGTTCAGTATTGATATCTAATATCTGCAATACGTAAACAGATCCACGTTTAACAGATTATGATACTTTGTTGGAAAACATTAACGGCCTCAGAGAAGGAAATTCTGTTCAGGTGCCAATTTATGATTTCAAGACGAGCAGCCGAATAGGATACAGGTATGCCATCTCCTACCTCTTGCTGTAGTAGTCTTTTGTTTTCAGCTATTCGCTCTATATCCTCTATTCCTCTGAAATTTCATAAATTTTTAATGAAAACCTTTTTTTACCATTTGACTGCATGTTCACAGGACTGTGGAAGTTCCAAGCTCTCGGATTTTAATTATTGAAGGAATCTACGCTTTAAGTGAAAGGTTGCGAGCTGTATTAGACCTTCGTGTTTCTGTTACGGGAGGGGTACACTTCGACCTTGTGAAGAGGGTCTTAAGGGACATACAACGTGCCGGACAAGAACCTGAAGAAATAATCCATCAAATATCAGAAACGGTGTTAATACTAACATTCTTTTTAGATTTCATCTTACTAATTAACTTTATAGGGGTTAATACATTTTTCTCTTTTATAAAAAGATTCTAGAAGTTTGGTATCTTGAATTGATTAAGAAGTCCTTGTAAGGTACTCAATTTACTTATTGAAGTATCACCTTATTTTGCATCTTATATGTTTAACTATTACTTTGAGCAGGTTTATCCTATGTACAAAGCATTTATTGAACCGGACCTACAAACTGCGCATATAAAAATAATCAACAAATTCAATCCTTTCTCAGGTTTTCAGAATCCAACTTACATTTTAAAGGTTAATGCACTACCCACAATTTTAAAGTTCTGCGAACTACATCACCTAATGAACTTTTTTGATGTATTATTGTGTGGTTTTAGAGCTAAGTTGTTTCTGTTATTGTAGTCACCGAAGACCATGTCAGTGGCTGAAATCAAGGCTGTTATTTCTGTAGAACACAAGGAAAGTAAAGAGGAAACTTATGATATCTATCTCCTACCACCAGGTGAAGATCCAGATGCATGCCAATCCTATCTGAGAATGCGAAACAGGGATGGAAAGTACAATCTTATGTTTGAGGTTTGTTCTGGAATTTCTACACATAATTCTGGTTGATATCTTGTTATGCCGGCTGGTCTTGTAAGAATTTTTCTCTGTTGTTCCCTTGTTAACTTAAACACTGTTGTATATTATCTGTAAGTTTCGTTCATCCGTAAGGTCATCAATATAAATGAAAATATAAGTCAGTATCAGAACAATTGGGGCATGAGACATGTGCTTTTGATATGCATGATCATTTGATTGATATCAGATAACTTCGGCTTGTATCATAAAGTTTTCTATCTGTTTTTTTTTCTGAGCTAAGTTTCTGTTTGTAATTGTAAGGGAATAATATTTTGCTATTTCCTCAAAATAAAAAGTTACAATACAGTATGTATTTGTTACATATATATAGGGAGGAGGAGTGAAAGAATAACTCCACCCCAAGATGCGGGACTAATCTCCTATGAAAGAAAAAGAGAATGGGCTTTCTTATGGGCCTTTTTACAATACACAACTACACATTTCTACACTCCCCCGCAAGCTGGAGCATACAATTTGTAGGAGCAAGTTTGGTCATAAATTAGATATATTATGGTTGAGGTAAGACCTTGGTGAGGATATCAAAACTTGCCCAGCAGCAGGAGCATGACTCAGATCCAATTTTTGAATTTGAACCCTTTCCCGGATAAAGCGACAATCGACTTCTTGGTACGTTTATGGAACACGAGATTCTCTGAAATATGAATGACATCTTGACTATCATAGTAGAGAGTTGTCGGGTAGAGGAGTTTATCCCCCAAATCTCTCAAAGGACTTTCCAATCATGCAAGTTTGGAAGCGGCAGAAGCCATTGATCGATACTCAGCTTCCGCAGAAGAACGTGCAACCACATTTTGTTTCTTGCTCCGCCAGGTGATCAGGTATCTACCAAAGTAAGTGCAGTGTCCATTTGAGGAACAATGATCATCTAGAGAGCCAGCGTAGTCAGCATCAAAGTAAGTGACAAGAGATAAAGATGAGGGCTTGTATACAAGCCCTTGTCCCAGAGCAACCTTTATCGAAGGATGCGCTCTACAGTCTGGTGGTGAGAGATCCGAGGAGTATGCATATAACGGCCTACTATCCCAACGACAAATGATATATCAGGTCTCGTAACAGTGAGGTAGATGAGCTTGCCCACAGATCGTTGATAGTACTCTATTTTAGGAAGCAGAAAATTTTGGAAGCCTGGGTGCAGAGCTTGTGGTTGACATTCATAAGAGTGTGATAATGTACGTTGGCTTGCATCCAGAGTAGCCAACATCATGAAAAAGATTGAGACAGTACTTCCTTTGAGACATAATGAGCTCATCACGACGACAGATCACTTCGATCCCCATAAATTATCGGAGATTTCCCAAATATTTAGTCTGGAATTGAGAAATCATGTGCTTATTGATCATAGTTATGCCAACAAGATCTTCTCCTGTGATGAGGATATCATCCACATATAGACGTAGTACCACAATACCCGTCGTGCGATGGCGAATGAACAAAGAAAAATCAGCTGAGCTTCGAGTGAAGCTAACATCGTGAACCACCCAACTGAATTTATCAAACCAGGCCCGAGGAGACTGTTTGAGACCATAAAAAGTTTTTTAGGTGACACACCAGAGACTCCCCCGTGGTCTCATTACGAGGAGGTTGCTGCATGTAGACAGTCTGAAGGAGGTCGTCGTTCAGATGTATTCTTGATGTCGAGTTGGTGTAACGACCAGTGAAGATGAACAACCAAGGAGATCATGACCCATATAGTATTTAGCTTTACCACGGGTGAGGTCTCCTCATAGTTGAGGTTGCATTGCTGAGTAAAGTCACGAGCCATTAGATGAGCTTTAAGACGTTCCACCATCCCATCTGGATTTTGTTTAACAGTGAAGACTCATTTGTAACCCACACAAGCCTGTACATGGGGAATTGGAGCAAGTGTCTAGGTATGATTGACCCATAGGGCAACCATCTTCTCATCCATCACTTCCCCCCATCCCAGATGCTGAAGAGCGTACTGTAGTACAACAAAGGTGGAAGTAGAATACAGAGACGCCACAAACCTGTTGAGCTATGAAGATAGGTGATGTGAAGAGACATAATTCGGCATAGGGTGAGCAGTAGAGATCGAAGCTGGATCAGCGGGTGGCGGAGCATCGTCAGGCGGGGGAGACACTCGTGGGGCCACAGTTCGAGTGGAGCGTCTGGTATAGACACGGAGAGGAGGGACCAAGGGTAGTGGCACTTCCAAAGGAGTGGGAAGTAGCGGAGGAGAATCGTTGGTGACAGGGGCATGCAAATGTGGAAGGTGAGGTATAAAGAGGATATGAGGATCAGAGCAATGGAAAAGTTGAGTCTCAAGAAAGGTGACATCAGCAGAGGTGACAAGCTTCTTATGGGATGGAGAGTAACACAAACTTTTTGAGTACGAGAGTAGCCAACGAACATATATTTGGAAGCACATGGGGCCAGTTTGGTCATGAGCAGACCAAGATTGTGGACATAACAGATGCTGCCAAATACACTAGGTGTTAGCGGAAATGCATATTCAGAATGATAAAAAATTGAAAATGGCGGGCAAAGTTAAGCAACGAGAATGGAAGGTGATTAATCTGGTAGCAGACAGTGGGAACAACGACATGATAGTAAACTGTTATAGCCTGCATCTCGATCATAAGGGACCAAGCAACTTGAGAAGGTGATGATTCTTCCGTTCACCACACCATCCTGCGTAGGGTATATGGACAAGTGGTTTGGTGAATAATGCTCAACGCATTACATGTGTCCTGAAAGAGGTGACTAGTATATTCACACACATTATCTGTGCGTAGGATGTTAAGGGATCGCAAGAATTGCATCTTAACATGAAATAAGCGAAAAATGCGTAGTAACTCAGAGCGATCATGCATCATATACAACCACGTCATGCAAGAATGATCATCAATAAAAGTAAAAAAAAATAATGATAGCTAAAGAGACTCGTCATTTGGTAGGGCCCCAAATATCTGAATGCACTAAATCAAAAAGGAGTCGCGCTTTGAGTACTAGTAGGAGAGAGTGGAACGATGTTGTTTCCCATAAATACATGATTCACAATGAAAATCAAAAAAGAAAATTTAGGAAGTGCTCGCTGGAGGATAAACATGGGAGCATGGACAAGACGTTGGTGCTTGTCAGTAGTAGTGACAGTGGTGAGAGCCGTGGGGGGAAATAAGTTGGGAAGACCCAGAGTGTACAACCCATTAGAAAGTCTGCTCCTACCAATGATAGCCTGATTCTGTCGATTTTACAATGCAAAAGAAGAAGAAAACGTGATTAGACAATCATTGTCCCGTGCAAGACGATTGACAAAAATAAGATTAATCTAAGAGTCAAGAACATGCAGGACAGACCTGAGAGAAAGTGACGATGTGAGAGACAAATCGCCAAAACTGTAAACCTAGATGGTATCTCCATTGGCCTCTGTGATAAATTTAGGAGAAGCACTGTCCGTATATTAAAATGGTTTCTGTTGGGTAATATGATTGGTAGCCCTGGAGTCCACGATCCTTGAAGAAATGTGGGAAAAACAAGAGATACCTTCGGTAGATGCAAAAACAACAAAACCAGAGCCCAGTGTTAACAACCCGCGAAGTTGTTGTAGGTTGCTGTGCAAGGCGTCAATTCCAGAGTGGGAGGTGGAAGGAACAACCATGGTAGGAGAAGCAGGACCCGACGATGGTGGTGGGTACCCGTGTTTCTTAAAGGAAGTGGCCTCAATGCGATTGGGGTGGCCGCAATAAGTACAACGGCGAGTGCTCGACTGAGAGCAAGGGAGACCATTTCGGCCCCGACGCGAGAGGTTCCGGGGCTGGTGAGTGTTGGAGAAGAGCTGGTGAAGTAGGTTGTGTAATAACCGAACAGATATAACTGTTTTAATTTTGTAAAATAAAAATTATGTGATTCCTCTCCGATGATGAAAACAAAGTGCTGATTCGATGTCGCCCGAAAATTTTATGTTCGGCTTTTCCGTTTGATTTCTGCGACAGTCGTTTCGTTTTCGTTTAAATATGAATGGCTTGAGTCGGCCGGATGTTTTATGAGCTGAATGGTGTTTGGGCTTGTTTTCGTTTGGGGTTTCTTTGGTTGGACCGGCTGGGGCTAGGCTGTTTGATCTCCTGTGGCCGGTTGTGTTGGGAACCGGTTACCTGTTTTGGTAAACCGGCTCTACCGGTTAGGCGGTGTTGTATCCCGAGCTTATATTCTTATCTCTTTCACTTCCTTCTCATTTCGACGGGAGGAATAGACGGAGGAAACCGCTACCGCCGCTTGTGCTACCGGGCTCGATTCTTCTCCGATTTCTGAGATTTTCTTGCAATTGAGAGGTAATCTCCTTCCCTCAACTCCTCTTGTGTTGATTTTGAAGTTGATGTAAGGATTTGAGATGGGTGAAAATCTAGGGTTTGGGGCTTTTGGTTTTCTTCACTCCCTTTTGGATTTAAAAGTTTCTGTTTTTCCCTAGAATCTTATATGGAGGCTAGGGTTTGATCTCCTTAGTCTGTGTGTGCTGTGAATGTGCCGGCTGTGCTTGGATAGTGTTGTGTGTGTGCCGACTGTGTTTGGATAGTGCTGTGTGTGCTGTGAGTGTGTCGGCTGTGCCTTACCTGGATGCTGGTTGTGCTTGGGATGCTTGTGTTAGCTGTCCGGCTATTTTAAAATGGATTTATACTTGAGCTGCTATTCACAACCCTTGGTGTTGTCTTGGTGGCAACCCTTGTGGTTGTGTACAGAGCAAATTGGAATTCTATCATGGGTATTTCAACTCTATGTTGGTCGAATGATTCACGTTTAGTAAGAGTCACCCACACTAGTCCTTTCCTAGACAACTCCTAGATGTCGTAGTTGTGACCGTCGTAGGAGTCCGCTCATAATTTGTAAGGCGCAATCCTAAAGTAAATGGTATTTTGATACTGCAGAGAATGGCGTCCGGCGATAGACGTGATGTGACTCCTTCGAGTGGCAAGGGCAAAGGAAAAGTTGGGGTGAGTCCTTATTACTTTCTGGTGAACTAGTTAAGCTAGTTACTTTCTTGTAAATGATATCACTGAAATATATGAATCGCCGAAACGCTAACGTGGCTTAGCGAGCAATAGATTTCTGAGGGGAAAACATACAAATAAATCATCTTTTGTTAAGAAAATGAAATGAAACGAAACGATAGAATAAAAGCTAAGGGTCGGCCTAGTAGGGGGGGTTGCTTCAGACTCCTACACCTCGTGAGAGGGGTATAACTCTCACACCTCGTAGGAGGGGTCGAACTCCTACAGAATATGATGAATCCAATTTAGGAGGCGTGGAAGCCTGCTGCGCATTTGAGCGCCCTAAAGCGGATTGATAAGAAGGGTCGATGGACCCGGATGATTGAGATATTGAAAGACCCTTAGTTTTCAAGAAGCACATTACGAATAAATGGAAACTTGATAGAAACAAAATAAATGAAATAGAAATGTTGATGTTTCCTGTTACTGGTTTCGAAACATGTTCCTATAGATTTATTGTTGCTGACTCTCTTGTCTGATTGCAGTGCGAAGATACCGGTAAGGGTAAGGAATTCACTTAGCTTTCAAAACTAATTGGTTCCTAATTTTCTTTCAGGAGCAGAGTACCAGCGTACTAGACCCCGCTAGGCGGGCGCAGGCAGATGCAGATCAAAGACCAGTTGAAGATGTGACCCGTCAACGGGCTAGCCTGAGTTTTGTTCTCCTTGTACTATGATAGCTAGATGACATGTACTCGATGTAGACAATTTCCTTACCTGGTTTTGGGATAGTGTGTATATTCTGCTTACATATAAATTGTGATGTTCTTTATTCTCACTGGTACACCCTGTTGTTTTTCTATTCTGCTGCGTATCGTTTATGAAAAACCCTCTCAGAAAGATCGAATTAAATTGTGGCGGATTCTGGGCCGTTACAAAGTGGTATCAGAGGCAGATTTTTCACATGGCATGTAACGCAGAGAATACCAGAATGGAATATAAACTCACAATGATGTCAAGTGTATATCAGAATATCCTGAACTGTCTTATGGTTTTTCCTCAGGAACCGTTTCAAGTGTATTCGAGCCGCAGAGTGCGAGAGGCTCGGAATGAACCTGAGGACTCTAGAGACTCCAGGTCAGAAGAAAGTGTGAGTGGACGACAGTCTACCTCACTTCATATCGCTGATATTGCTCAAGCCATTGCTGAGGCAATTAGATTGGTTCGGGACACCCCTCCGGTTGTGCCTCCTCATGGAGTAACCCCAGTGGTGCCGGTTGTGCCTCCAGCAATTGTAGAACCATAGCAGCCTCGCTTACTGGATGTTGATATGAAGCAATTTCTGGATTTAAAACCACCGACTTTCCGTGGTGGTTTGTCCCCAATTGAGACAGAAGACTGGATCCTGCGTATTGAAACAATATTTGATACGATGCGGTGCCCTGCGGAGAGGAAGGTGGAGTTGGTTGTTTTTCTGCTAGAAGGAGAGGCGAAAAGATGGTGGGTGAACCTAATGAAAGGGAAGTTTCAGACTCGCGGTCTGGCGAATGTGACTTGGGCAGAGTTTATTCGCGAATTTACAAAGTGGTTTGTTCCGCGGACGGAAAAGAGGCAGCTACAGGAGAAGTTTTTGCGATTAGTTCAAGGAAGCCGCTCTGTCCTTCAGTATGAAGCCGAATTTTCCAGTCTTGCATACTATGCTGAGTCTGCAGTGGCGACCCAGGAAGCTCGCTGTTTACGGTTCCAGGAAGGGTTGCGGGATGATATCCGCGCTTCAGTGGTTCCATTTGATATTACTGAATATGCACTACTGGTGGAGAAAGCTCGATTAGTCGAGTTAGATACTGAAAAGAGACAAAGGAGGACAGAAATGAGGAAGAGGTTCAAAGAAGGTTCTAGCCAAGAGAAATCGGGCAGATCAGGTGAAGCCCCTTGGAAAAAGAAGAAGCAGCAACAGTCAGTGTCGACTGGTAACACTCAAGTGTCCCAAACAGCGGCGACCAAATGTGCCAAATGTGGCAAGCTGCACAGAGGGGAATGCTTGACTGGAGTCTGCTTCTATTGTCGCCAGCCGGGGCACCGGCGAAAGGATTGTCCGAAGTTGCAAAGGGATGAAAGTTCGAGGGGAGCCCCAGCCTTACCGCCTCAGAGAATGTATCATATTGGGACTTCCAGGGAAGGGGAGTCGATAGCATCGGCACCCGCTGAAGGGGCCAGAGATGAGAGACTAATTCAAGCTCGAGCTTTCAATCTCGGTCAACAAGAGGCGAAAGCAGATGATGCGGTTGTGACAGGTATGCTACTTGTGCATGATCACGTTTTGAAAGTTTTATTTGACACTGATGCTAGTTAATCGTTCATTTCAACATCTATTCTGGATTCAATTCATATACAGCCATATCATATTGTTCAACCGTTGAGTGTATTGTTACCGAATAATACAGTTTTGATGACAAAGGAGCGAGCCGTAGTCTCACTACCTTTTAAAGATAAACGAATTGAAACTGATGTCGCGGTCTTACCGTTGGTGGAGTATGATATCATCCTTGGTATGGATTGGCTATCGGATCGAGAAACAGTTATTAACTGTAAAACAAAAGAGGTGGCGTTTAAATGCCCAGATGGAAGTCCGATGATCTATCAAGGGTTAGGCGAAGTTGCCAAAATCAGTATTTCGGCTATGAAAGCCAGGAAAATGGTACGGAAAGGCTGTGAGGCCATTTTGGTAATGATTAAAGAAATGAAAGAAGAAAAGAAAAAAATTACGGCTGTGCCCGTAGTACGGGACTACGTGGATGTTTTCCCAGAAGAGTTACCTGGTGTGCCTCCAGCCAGAGGAGTTGAATTTGAAATTAAAGTGATCGAAGGAGTTGCTCCAGTTGCAAAAACGCCATATCGGATGGCACCAAAAGAATTGGCAGAGTTGAAAGTCCAATTGCAAGACTTGATTGATAAGAAATATATCCGACCAAGTACCTCGCCTTGGGGAGCTCCAGTTTTATTTGTAAAAAAGAAGGATCTCTTCGTCTATGCGTCGATTATCGCGAACTGAACAAATTGACAATAAAAAATAAATACCCTTTGCCGCGTATCGACGACTTGTTCGATCAGTTGGTTGGTGCCCGTATATTTTCGAAAATTGACCTTCGCTCAGGATATCATCAGCTAAGGATTCGAGAAGAAGATGTCTTTAAGACAGCTTTCAGTACCAGGTATGGGCATTTTGAATTTGTTGTCATGCCTTTTGGCCTAACGAATGCTCCTGCAGCTTTTATGGCCTTAATGAATCGTGTGTTTAAGGCATTCTTGGATCAGTTCGTGATTGTGTTTATTGATGATATATTGATTTATTCGAAGACAGAGGAAGAGTATGCCCAACACCTGCGTCAAGTATTGCAAACTTTGAGGGAACAACAGTTGTATGCCAAATTCTCAAAGTGTGCGTTTTGGCTGACTGAGGTAGCCTTTCTCGGTCATGTGATTAATGCAGAAGGGTTGGCTGTTGATCCAGCTAAAATTGAAGCAATCCTCAACTGGACCCGACCGAAATCTGTGACTGAGGTACGAAGCTTCTTAGGCTTAGTTGGCTATTATCGGAAATTTGTCAAGGACTTCTCGAAGCTAGCACTACCCTTGACACATTTGACACGGAAGAACGTAATATTTATGTGGGGAGATGAATGCCAGCAAGCGTTCGAAGCATTGAAGGAAAGATTAACAACTGCGCCAGTATTGGTGATGCCTGAAGGCTCAGATGGTTTTCAAATATATAGCGATGCGTCTTATAAAGGATTGAGTTGCGTGTTAATGCAGCATGGTAAGGTGATTGCATTTGCTTCCCGACAATTAAAGGATGCCGAAAAGAATTATCCGACACATGATCTAGAATTAGCCGCAGTTGTGTTCGCATTAAAAATTTGGCGCCACTACCTGTATGGTGTTCGCTGCGAGATCTTTACAGATCATAAAAGTTTGAAATATATCTTTGATCAGCGAGAAATTAATTTGCGCCAACGAAGATGGCTAGAATTTATTAAAGATTATGATTTGGATATTCAATACCATCCAGGTAAAGCAAATGTGGTCGCAGATGCCTTAAGCAGGAAACATATTGCTGCGCTGTCCGTGACACCGCGATATAATGAGAAGCTTCTTTATATGCTTCAAGATATGGGAATTTGCGCGATATTTCGGCCTGAAGAAAAGCAAGCCCAGCTATGTCAAATGCGAATTCAATATTCGCTTAAAGAAAGAATCCAGAAAGCGATACCTCAAGACCCCTTCTTGATGGGGATATTTGAGAAATTGCGGAAAGGAGAAGTGAGTGCCTTTGTTGAAAAGGATGCTCTATTGCTCCTGAATGACAGATTATGTTTACCAGATGCTGATAACCTGCGGAAGGATATCTTGTATGAGGCGCATAATACGCCATATTTGATTCATCCTGGTCGGACTAAGATGTACCATGATTTGAAACAGGACTTTTGGTGGCCTCATATGAAAAAGGATATCATTCAGTATATTGCCCGGTGTCATACCTGTCAGGTAGTGAAAGCAGAACATCAGAAGCCTGCTGGGTATCTTCGATCTCTGCCCATTCCGGAATGGAAATGGGATGATGTTGCAATGGATTTTGTGTTTAGCATGCCTCGTAGTAAAGCCGGGAATGATGGTATTTGGGTCATTATTGACCGATTGACAAAGAGTGCACATTTTATACCGATCAAGCAAAGCGGGCCGACGGAAAAATTGGTAGAACTTTATGTAAATGTAATCGTGAGATTACATGGTATTCCGCGTACGATCGTCTCAGATCGTGATGGACGGTTTACATCTGAGTTGTGGCAACGGGTGCATAACAAATTGGGAACAAGATTATTGTTCAGTACTGCTTTTCATCCACAAACAGATGGACAGTCCGAACGGACCATCCAAATGCTTGAGGATCTTTTACGAATGGTGGTTTTGGACTTGAAAGGCTCTTGGGAGAAATATTTATCGTTAGCTGAATTTGCTTATAATAATAGCTATCAAACAACGATTCAAATGGCCCCGTTTGAAGCTCTATATGGGAGGCGATGTAGAACTCCTTTGAGCTGGGCAGAAGATGGAGAAAAGAAACTGTTTCCACAGAAGAGGACAGAGAAAATTGAAGAAAAAGTCCGCATCATTCATCAAAGAATGAAAATTGCTCAGGATCGTCAACAGAAGTATTATAATGCCCGACATCGTCTGGTGGAATTTGCTGTGGGCGATCAGGTATGTTTGAAGATTAAACCGTTCAAAGGGATTTCTCGATTGCGACGGATTGGAAAATTGAGTCTGAGGTATGTTGGTCCCTTTCCTGTGATTGACCGAATAGGCGAAGTAGCATATCGCCTAGCTCTGCCTGTCGAATTACAGAGGTTGCATGATGTTTTTCATGTATCCGCACTTAGACGATATATTCCGAACCCAAATTTGATGATCTCTGCCAGTGACATACAGATAGAAGCTGATTTATCAAGTCCGACAACACCTTACCAGATTGTTGATCGGCAAAGCAAAAATCTTCGGAACCGACAAGTGAACTTTGTCAAAGTTTGGTGGACCGGCCACCCTGCCAAGGATGCTACTTGGGAACGAGAGGATGTAATGTTGAAAATATTTCCCTCTTTCTTTGGAAATCGCGCGAATGAGTGATTTTCGAGGGCGAAAATTCTGTTAAGGAGGGGAGAGTTTGTAATAACCGAACAGATATAACTGTTTTAATTTTGTAAAATAAAAATTATGTGATTCCTCCCCGATGATGAAAACAAAGTGCTGATTCGATGTCGCACGAAAATTTTATGTTCGGCTTTTCCGTTTGATTTCTGCGACAGTCGTTTCGTTTTCGTTTAAATATGAATGGCTTGAGTCGGCCGGATGTTTTATGAGCTGAATGGTGTTTGGGCTTGTTTTCGTTTGGGGTTTCTTTGGTTGGACCGGCTGGGGCTGGGCTGTTTGATCTCCTGTGGCCGGTTGTGTTGGGAACCGATTACCTGTTTTGGTAAACCGGCTCTACCGGTTAGGCGGTGTTGTATCCCGAGCTTATATTCTTATCTCTTTCACTTCCTTCTCATTTCGACGGGAGGAATAGACGGAGGAAACCGCTACCGCCGCTTGTGCTACCGGGCTCGATTCTTCTCCGATTTCTGAGATTTTCTTGCAATTGAGAGGTAATCTCCTTCCCTCAACTCCTCTTGTGTTGATTTTGAAGTTGATGTAAGGATTTGAGATGGGTGAAAATCTAGGGTTTGGGGGTTTTGGTTTTCTTCACTCCCTTTTGAATTTAAAAGTTTCTGTTTTTCCCTAGAATCTTATATGGAGGCTAGGGTTTGATCTCCTTAGTCTGTGTGTGCTGTGAATGTGCCGGCTGTGCTTGGATAGTGTTGTGTGTGTGCCGACTGTGTTTGGATAGTGCTGTGTGTGCTGTGAGTGTGTCGGCTGTGCCTTACCTGGATGCTGGTTGTGCTTGGGATGCTTGTGTTAGCTGTCCGGCTATTTTAAAATGGATTTATACTTGAACTGCTATTCACAACCCTTGGTGTTGTCTTGGTGGCAACCCTTGTGGTTGTGTACAGAGCAAATTGGAATTCTATCATGGGTATTTCAACTCTATGTTGGTCGAATGATTCACGTTTAGTAAGAGTCACCCACACTAGTCCTTTCCTAGACAACTCCTAGATGTCGTAGTTGTGACCGTCGTAGGAGTCCGCTCATAATTTGTAAGGCGTAATCCTAAAGTAAATGATATTTTGATACTGCAGAGAATGGCGTCCGGCGATAGACGTGATGTGACTCCTTCGAGTGGCAAGGGCAAAGGAAAAGTTGGGGTGAGTCCTTATTACTTTCTGGTGAACTAGTTAAGCTAGTTACTTTCTTGTAAATGATATCACTGAAATATATGAATCGCCGAAACGCTAACGTGGCTTAGCGAGCGATAGATTTCTGAGGGGAAAACATACAAATAAATCATCTTTTGTTAAGAAAATGAAATGAAACGAAACGATAGAATAAAAGCTAAGGGTCGGCCTAGTAGGGGGGGTTGCTTCAGACTCCTACACCTCGTGAGAGGGGTAGAACTCTCACACCTCGTAGGAGGGGTCGAACTCCTACAGAATATGATGAATCCAATTTAGGAGGCGTGGAAGCCTGCTGCGCATTTGAGCGCCCTAAAGCGGATTGATAAGAAGGGTCGATGGACCCGGATGATTGAGATATTGAAAGACCCTTAGTTTTCAAGAAGCACATTACGAATAAATGGAAACTTGATAGAAACAAAATAAATGAAATAGAAATGTTGATGTTTCCTGTTACTGGTTTCGAAACATGTTCCTATAGATTTATTGTTGCTGACTCTCTTGTCTGATTGCAGTGCGAAGATACCGGTAAGGGTAAGGAATTCACTTAGTTTTCAAAACTAATTGGTTCCTAATTTTCTTTCAGGAGCAGAGTACCAGCGTACTAGAACCCGCTAGGCGGGCGCAGGCAGATGCAGATCAAAGACCAGTTGAAGATGTGACCCGTCAACGGGCTAGCCTGAGTTTTGTTCTCCTTGTACTATGATAGCTAGATGACATGTACTCGATCTAGACAATTTCCTTACCTGGTTTTGGGATAGTGTGTATATTCTGCTTACATATAAATTGTGATGTTCTTTATTCTCACTGGTACACCCTGTTGTTTTTCTATTCTGCTGCCTATCGTTTATGAAAAACCCTCTCAGAAAGATCGAATTAAATTGTGGCGGATTCTGGGCCGTTACAGGTTGCACAGTGTCGGGCGGCGGTGTGACCTTAAGAATCATTTAATACACGTCTTAAAGAGTCGAAGCAACATGAGAAGATAGGATGGTCGTTCAGACATTATGAAGATGAGACGGTAGTCAGGCCATCATGAGAGCAATACCCACTGCCATTTTTGTGCGCGCTGCACCGCGAAGTTCAGTGAAGGAGGCTGGTTGGATCCATTCTTCATCAAGTGTCTTGGACGTGGCAATAAAGTCAGTCAGGTCACCAGTCACCCCAGGGTCAACAACCGGGAGATCAGTGAAGATGTCAAAAAGATGTTGGAGTCTATCCCTGGCTATGCTGTCAAAGGCGTCAGGCACACCGAGGCGCAAAGGGCCCCTAGAGCCTAGGCGCAAGGCGCAGACGCGTGCCTGATGCACGTGAGGCGAAAAATGGGGAAAAAGGAAATTGAGCGAATTGGGTGCCTAATTCTCTCCATTTCAGTGAATTGGGCGCCCAATTCACTGAAATGGAGAGAATTCGCTGATTTTCAGTGAATTGGGTGCCCAATTCGCTCAATTTCAGCGAATTGGGCGCCCAAGTGCGCCTAGGGGTGCCTCGGGTGCGTCTGAGATCATGTTTTTGCCAATCTCAATTTTTTTAAAAAAACACCTTGAAAGGCCCTGCCGTGCCTTTGGTGCGCCTGGGAGCCTGTAAGGCGCGCGCCTGGATGCGCCTGAGGCGCATCGCCTGCCTCTGCCATGTTGAGGCGCGGTGGGCTGCGCCTGGTGCGCCCGGCGCCTCAGGCGCGCCAAGGTGCGCGCCTTGACAACACAAATCCCTGGTAGAATAAAGGGAGAGAAGCTCATCCCACATGACTTTAGCAGTTTTGTGGTACATGGCTATGCGGTTTGGCTCACTCTCCATTGAATTGAGGATCCAGGATTGAACGTGACTAGCATCCCTGAGCCATTGCTCCATGGGCTCAACAGAAGGGGCATGGGTAGCATGATGAAGAAGTCCTTTAGTTTGACGAACACGATGCACCGAGTGCACCCATTCAACTAAGGGTTTCTTCGCATTGAGGGAGAATGTAATAATCCATAGTTCATCCCACACTTCAAGGAGAGGAGCCACAACACGGGCCGGAAGGGATGGGGCAGAAGATGCGCCATACATGTCCATGACCGATGGAGACAAGAGGGGAAACTACGAGGATTAGGGGCGCCCTGTCTGTGTTAGAGACTCCAACTCAGCAGAAGAAGCCGCATGATTGGGGGTGGTGCGGTCTCAGCGAGAGAGTCCGCAAGGGTGGAAGAGCGCTCATCAAAAAATTCTCAGGAGGGTGGGTTGTGCGGTCGCAGCAGGGGAATTCACAGGAGGGTGGGTGGTGCAGTTGTAGCAAAAGAATCCGCAAGAGGGTGGGTGGTGCGGTCGCAGCAGGAGAATCCACATGAAGATGGATGGTGCGATCGCAACAGGAGAATCCACAGGGGTTGGGAGAGTGCAGGCTCAGCAAAGGAGTCTGCATGAGGTGTTGGTGTGCTGGCTCAGCACGAGAGTCTGCAAAGATTATGGCGGTGTTGTCTTTGAAGGGGTTCACACGGGAACACTAACTGCACGCGGTCTTAGGAGGAATCCGCGTGGTCTCAGCAAGAGCTTGGTCTCAGGAAGTGTTTATGCGAGAAATGGCGAGGGAGCAGCAGTAGCTCGCGAGAGGTCATGGTGAGGTAGGTTGCAGCAAGCGAGGCCAGAGCCTATAAATTGGGCAAGAGGGCCACACAAGAGAGTAGGCCAACCAGGAGAGCAACAAACAGCTAGCTCCACGGGTGCAAAAAGGAAACCGCCCGGAGTAGTTCGCGCGGTTACGAACAAGTAGCCGCCGTGAGTTTCACATGAGCGTTTATCTTTGATACCATGAAAGGAAATAATATTTTGGTATTTTCTCAAAAGAAAAGTTACTATGCACTATGAATATATATATATATATATAATACCCCAAAATGTGAGATTAATCTCTTAAGTAAGAAAGAAAAAAGAATGAAAGAATGAGCTTTTTTATGGGCCTTTATACAATACACAACTACACATTTCTACAATAAGGTTTTCTTTCATCCATATGCTCTTCAATAGAAATAAAACTGCAAGCAGAATAATTAGGGCATAGGACATGTGCTTTTGATATACATGTTTCATTCTCTTAAGAAAGAAAAAAAGAATGAGCTTTTTTATGGGCCTTTTTACAATACACAACTACACATATCTACAGTAAGGTTTTCTTTCATCCATATGCTCTTCAATAGAAATGAAATGCAAGTCGGTATTAGAATAATTAGGGCATAGGACATGTGCTTTTGATATACATGTTTCATTCTCTTCTCCTATGTTCCTACGAAGCACAAATATGCCAAATTTAAGGTCATACCCATACTGGGTACGTTTCCGGTACCAATATGCATACCGCACGCTTGGACACGCATAATATCGCTGTTTTAGGGTTTTGTGGTTCATTTTATTCGATCCCTCCCAATTTATCTGTCGATCGCGCCTGCTCCACGCTGTCGCTCCCACTATCGCTTCTGCTGCTGCTCCACGTTGCCGCTGCTCCACTCTACTACCGCCGCTCCAGAGTCCAAATTTCCCGCTGCTCTCCCGATCATCAACCCTGCTCGTCAGCTCCTCCTGTTTTTCTTCTATCTAATTTTCTTCTTCTTTCTCTTCTTCTTCTTCCTCCTCTTCTTCTTCTTCTTCTTCTTCTCCTCCTCTTCTTCTTGCTCCTCTTCTTGCTCCTCCTCTTCTTCTTCTTCTTCCTCTTCTTCTTCCTCCTTGTCTTCTTCTTTTTCTTATTCTTCTTCTTCTTCTTCCACCTCTTCTTCTTCTCTCCTAAATTTCAGAAATCTCATAAACATATACACACAACAAATCTATCCAAATTTTAGTTTATATAATTTGAACATATTTGAATTTTGGACAATTTTCTCCTACAATTGATTTTGACAGATTTGAATTTTGGACAAATTTGCATTAGTTGTGGATTTGTACTTCAATTGATTACTTATGCTTCATGTTTTATTGTTTTGAGAATTTATAATTGCATTTGTGATATATTCATATATATTTAATATATTTAATACAACATATCCTGCCGTACTCGCATCTTTGTTTTTAATTTTTGCCGCACCGCCGACCGGATACGTATCGTACCCGGTACTGATATTCGTACCTTTCCTCCCTAGCTATGTTTCAATTCCTGTAACCCTTTTGTCAGATACTGCCTTTGTTTTTATCATTTTGCTAAAATAAACAAGTGTGCCTGTTGACTACGCTATATTATGTGCTTAGATTTGCTAAGTTGTTAGGTTGTCCTCCGTCTTTTCTTTATCTTTTTGTGTATTAATAGAATAGCCATGCACTACACATTCTGAGTTTTATAAATGTTGGGATCCATGTTACCATCACGATACTAGCTGAACTGCAAAATTCGTCATCAAAAAATAGGTTCATAGTTCATTGTGATTTTTAAAATTTATATGGCCTCTTAGTGACACATGGTAGGCTGTGGCAGTGCAACTTAAGAATACAATCCTAGGTGTGGTATAGGGGAAGATTGTGGTCTAACCTAAATGATGCACATATGAGTTTTTCCGAATTATATTGCAACAATTATAAGCTTACACAATAAACACCGGAAAATAAAGCATATTTCTAGAGATTAGATTTTGGCTTTCTCACAAGTAGAAGCACAAATAATTTTAATGCTATGCAAATAAGCCCTACAAATCAGTATGAAATCAAAGAGCAAGTACATATATTATCACATCCACATAAACATGGTCTAGACAGGCAATGATAGTAAACAAAACATCCAAAATAATGATTTATGTGCGCGCATGTAGATACAGGGTGGTGCGACAACGATATATTGGTGAAGAAAAGATTAGTCTAGGTCGAGGAGGAGGGCTGGGGGGAAGTAGCGTGCATGATGAGGTTCATGAGGATGAGGGGGTTGTGGCGGCTCGGGGTTAAGAAAGACGTTGTGAGGCTATGAATTGGGGATAAGAGGTGTGGCTGGGATCGAGCTAGGGTAGAGGCAAACGAGATGGTAGAGGGGGGACGATGTCCTGTGAAAGGGAGACATGACTATGCGGCTGAAAATTTAGAGGCGAGGTGCTGGTAAGGCCGACAATGGTGGAGATGGCCGTGAAGGTTATACGGGGGTGGGGGGACCGAAACTATCGTGAGAAGCCGAGTGTAGGAGGGGGGGCTATCGTGGGTCATAGGGTTACTAGATCTGGGAGGAGGGATTGTGACGACTCATAATGCCTGTTCAGGTGTGATCAACACTAAATAAAACACAAAAAGTGATCCATGATAAAATGTCGAAACGATCATCCGGACGCATCCACGAACTTGGATCATTTAGATGGGGACTAAATTTATGTTTCTTTTGGGCGTACAGATGAGTGGGACATCAGTACCATCTATTTCCATCACTTAGCAATGCAACAAAATGAAGGCTTATCTCAACCCTTTTCCAGAACCTGGATTGGCATAATCTGTTGGTTATTAGGTGGCGTCATTTTTTTCTCACTCAAAAACATGAATCTCCTGTGAAAATTTGAATTGTATAAAAATATAATAGTTCTGCATAACCTCTGTCTCTTGTGAATCTTGACAAATTGATGCTTTATCAAATGGGGAGACATACTTTGAAATGGCTAGGATTTAAGACCATTTAATGTTGTGATAAGAGAGGCCTGAACTGCGATGATCTAAACCCCATAAAAAATAATAAGACAATGCATTAAAGAAAAATTCTTAATGCTATTGTGCAAAGAATTGTTTTTAAATTGTATACTTTTCAACCTTTATAGTGTATAGGCTGCTTACATGCTTATATCCCTACATGATAGTTTCAGGTTTTGTTGTATCACATGTAGGATGCATAGAGATTGCCATCTGTTTTATGTGATCTGTTGATTATATTATGTTGCAATTGTGACTTTTATTTTGATTTACAGGAATGGGTCACAGACAACCCCTTCATCATATCACCGAGGATTACTTTTGAAGTTAGTGTAAGGCTTCTTGGAGGATTGATGGCTTTGGGATACAGCATCGCAGCTATTTTAAAAAGAAGCAGCCACGTATTTTCTGATGACAGAGTGACAGTGAAAATTGATTGGTTGGAGCAATTGAATAGAAATTACATTCAGGTAAATCACTCAGCCTATTACAATGTTTTCTTCCACGAGTGCATTTTCCGTAGCTATTTGAGTAGATAACTTCCTAGAAAATTAGACTGATATTCTTTTGTTTCATGTTGCGGAAAGACACGAAATGGAGAGAATAAAACAAATTTTATTAAATTCTCAGAATAATCAATTACACCCTACACGTATTTACACACTTATATAGACTGTGAGAGAGGAGAGAATTTCCAATTCGAAGATGTGGGACTAAACAATATTACACCGCAGCCTGACTGTCACATAACAAAGTTATCGGAGAGGAAAGTTTGACTCCCAAATCTCCTAGGAGACCCTCCAGCCAGGTGAGTTCAGACACAGTAGCCGCCATTGCCCGGTACTTAGCTTTAGCATACACGAGCGAGCTACAACCAATTGCTTCTTGTTACGCCAAGTAATAAGGTTTCATCCAAAGTACGTACAAAAACCAGTTGTGGAACGTCGATCATCAAGAGAGCCGACATAGTCTGCATCAGAATACACAATAAGAGAGAGAGGAGGATGGTTTGTACACCAGTCCTTGACCCGGATTTGTCTTCAAATATCCGAGGATGCGCTCAACAGCTTGGAGATGAGAGGTCCGTCAAGCATGCATAAATCGACTAACAACTCCAACAACAAATGAGATATCAGGTCTTGTAACTGTAAGGTAGATCAACTTTCCTACAAAACGTCGATAGTATTCTGAATTCGCAAGCAGTGAATTAGGGTTAGATTCATGGGCACTGAGCTTGTGGTTGACGTCCATAGGTGTGCCCGCAGGTTTGCACTCAGAGTAGCCAGCATCTTGAAGAAGGTCAATACAGTACTTTCGTTGTGATAGGACAAGGCCATCAGGTCGTCTTGCTTCCTCAAGCCCAAGGAAGTACCAAAGGTTTCCCAAATCTATAGTTTGAAAAGCGGAGTTTAAGTGTTACTTAATTTGTTATATCCCCATCGAGTCATTACCAGTAATTACAATATCATCAACATAAACTAGGAGAATGACTGTGTCGGTCGGTTGATGACGAGTAAAGAGAGAGAAGTCAGTCGAGCTTCGTGTGAAACCAACTTCACGAACAACCTGACTAAACTTGTCAAACCAAACTCGAGGAGACTGCTTGAGACCATAAATAGATTTTTTGAGATGACACACGAGACTCCCCCGCGGTCTCAAACATTGGAGGTTGGTGCATATAGACAGTTTCAAGGTCTCCACTAAGAAATGCATTTTTAATAACCAACTGATGTAAGGACCGGTGACGGTAAACGACCAAGGAGATCAGGACGCGAACGATATTGAGCTTGGAAATGGGTGAGAAAGTTTCTTCATAATCGAGGCCTTGTTGTTGAGTGAACCCTCGGGCCACTAGCCGAGCTTTTAAGCGTTCAACAATCCCGTCAGGAGCATGCTTGATAGCAAAGACCCACTTACAACCGACACACGATTGGCTTGTAGGAAGAGGAACCAAATCCCAAGTCTGGTTAGGCCAAAGAACAGTCATTTTTTTATCCATGGCTACACGCTACCCCGGATGTTGAAGAGCCTCCTGCAAAGAGTTAGGAATAGTGACAGAGGAGAGAGAGAGAGTGAATTTGAGAAGCGGTGGAGAGGCAATGTAGAGATGCATAATTCGCCAAGATGTGAGTCATAGAGGTTGATGCCAGATCGACAGGCCGCGGGAGGTCGCTAGTAGAGGGTAGTTGCTGTAGGGCATCCAGTTTGGGAGGACGACGAGTATAAAAATGAAGAGGTGGTTTGGGTTGCACTGGTGTCAGGTTTGGTGTGGGAAGAAGTGGTGGTAGAGAGGATGTGACATGGACGGTGGGGCGAGGTAGAAGAGGAGGTAGAGCTGGGGAAGATGGATCGGAGTGAAATGATTGGTCCTCGAGAAAGGTGACATCCGCGAAAACGACCTGTTTTCCATTGGTGGGAGAGTAACACATAACCCTTTTGTGTGCGAGAGTAGCCAATCAATATATATTTGGTCGCACGAGAAGCAAACTTGTCAGTAGGCGGCCCGAGATTATGAACATAACAGGTACACCCAAACACACGTGGGGTGTGGGAGAAAGGAAACTTGGACGAAAAAAGTAGACTAAACAGAGTGACAAAGTTGAGTACAGAGGAGAGCATGCAGTTTATGAGATGACATGCAGTAGACATTGCAAAGTTTCAGTATAGTGTGGGGACCTGCATTTGAAACATGAGTGACCAGACAACATCAAAAAGGTGGCGATTTTTTTGCTCGACCACACCATTCTGTTGGGGAGAATAAGCACACGAGGTTTGATGGATAATCCTAAATTCAGTGCACAGATTGGAAAACGTCCTGTCGGTATATTCACACGCATTATCTATGCGAATTACTTTCACCGTAGTAGAGAACTGGGTCTGTGTCTCAGTAATAAAGGCACAAAAAACAGAGGTAAGTTTCGTACGATCCCGAAGTAAATACAACCAGGTTCGGCGCGAATAATCATCAATTAAAGTAGCAAAGTAACGATAGCAAATAACACTAGGGGTTTTATATAGACCCCAAATATCAGAATGTACTAAAGATAAAGGAGTATCACTCTGAGTACAAGCAGGAGTAAAAGAAATACGATGTTGTTTGCCAAAGATACAAGATTCACAAGAAAACTCTTGAAGAGGGACATCAGGAAGAGCTTTTTGGAGAATTATGAGGGGAGCATGCCCAAGACGACGATGTCAATCAACAGAAGAGACCACCGAGAAAGCAGTGGGAGGAACAGATAGAGTCTATTAGACAGCCGCTCTTTACCAATGATATTCTGTGTTTGACGATCCTGCACAACAAAGGAAGAAGGAGAGAATATTATACAACAATCAAATTCCTGAGTAAGACGACTAACAGATAGCAGATTAAACGGTGATCCTGAAACATGAAGAACCGAGGATAGAGGGAGGGTTGGTGTGAGAATCATATCATCAGCACCGGAAATTGGGGTGGTGTCACCATTGATCACTGTGATGACCTTAGGATAGGCAAATGACAAGTACTGAGGAGGTTTATGCTGAGTGATATGATGTGTGGCACCCGAATTCACAATCTAGTGGAGCTTTGGAAGAGACAAGATATACCTTCATTGGAGACGGAAGCAACTGAGCCAGATGTTCGACTAATCACCCCTTGGAGATGTTGGAGCTGGGCGTGGAGAGCATCGATGTCGCTCTGGGTGGAAGAGTGAGGATCCGCAATAATAGTAGCAGTAGTAGTGTAATGAGGATCAGCTGTAGTGGTTGCAATAAGATGAGGAGGCAGACCATGCTTGCGATAGCAGGTGGCCTCAAGATGACCATCCCGATCACAATAAGTACATTTAAAAAAGGAACGTCCAGTACGTCCTCGTCCCCGAGACATGTTGCGGTCGCCACAAGCCGATAAACCACGAGGCAAAGGAACAGGAGAAGCAGAGAGAGGCCCCTGGAGAAGAGCCGGAGAGAGTTCCAGGTGGTGGGTAACCTTTAAAAGCATAGAACAAACATCTAACAGAGAGGGAATTGTAGAGAAGGAAAGAATCTAAGCACGGACACTGTGGAGATGGGAAGGAATTTGGGTCATCATCATAGCAATCCCAACAGCTTCCTTCTGTGCTCATTGCGTAACCAGATCCATCGAGGAAGGCTGATGTTGTATCCATGCCTCAACCTAATTCTTGGCCCGTGCAACAAAGGAGGTCAAATCACATGTGGCCCCGAGGTCAAGGGTTTGAAGATCAATAATGATGTCGAAGAGATGCTAAAGACTGTCCTTGCCAAAATAAAGGGAGTGAAGTTCCTCCCACATAGCTTTGGTCGTCTCATGGTACATGGTCATTCGATAAGGCTCAGTGTCCATGGAATTGAGGATCCAGGATTGTACGCGGCCGTCATCACGGAGCCATTCGTCAGTGGGTGTCGTAGGAGGGGCCCTTGTCAGATGATGGAGAAGGCCTTTATTCTGCAGCACACGTTGAACGGAGTGCACCCTCCCACAAAATTTTGCTTCCCGCTGAGAGAGAGGGTAGTAATCCGAAGCTCATCACAAACTTCAGGAAGAGGAGCAGCCGCACAGGCAGGAAGAGAGGAGGACGCCATCGAATCCATGTGGCAAGGGTTGCAATGTTTAGGCAAGAAGCACCAACGGCCAAAAGAGACGGGTAGAAAGAGAAGGGGGCCTCTAGTAGCTGCGAGTAGATGGGAGGCGTCGACTAGTATAGACGACAAGTGGAGGAGGTGGCTGCGAGTAGAAGAGAAGCGGCTAGCTGAGGAGAGGCGAGTTGGAGGAGGCAACAAGCCGCTACTAGCATAGAGGCGGCAAGGGCTGCAACGAGCAAACCAAATTGCAGCAAAAAAGATCACACGGGCAACAAGGATGAGGCCGTAGCGGGTAGACCGCAACGGGCAAAGAAGGGCAAACCGCGCGACAAGGCAACAAGGAAGCGGGCAGGAAGGACCGGCCGCAGAGGTGTCATGATGGTGAGAAAGAGACCAGCTCGCCGAGAGCCCTGCAGGTAGAAAAGGAGACTAACCGCCAGAGTCCAGGAGAGGAAGAACCCGCAGAGGGGGTGCGGTTAGACAAACCCTAACCGCCCAACGAGGAGAAAAGAAAGTATCAGGGACCGAGTGGCTCTGATACCATGTAGAAAGACACGAAATGAAGTGAATAAAACAAATTTTATTAAATTCTCAGAATAATCAATTACACCCTATATGTATTTATACACTTATATAGGAAGTGAGAGGAAAGAATTTCCAATTCAAAGAGGTGGGGCTAAACAATATTACACTTGGACTTCTAGATGGGCTTTACATAATGGTTTTTTTTTCTTTTCTTCTAACACATGTATAGCTCATGTACTTGAGAACTTGGAGCTGGTGCTGTTCTGTCATATTCCTTGGGACCAACTGACATCAAAATAACGCTGAATCTTTTTGATAACTTTTTTTGTAAACTACCTAGTAAGGGAAAGAAATAATTTGCATAGAAAAACAGTTAATAGTTGACTGATTGTTTGGATCACGATTACCTTCTCCCTCCAAAAATCGCATAAACCATACTAAGATCTACCCTGGTTAATTTCAGGCTCTTCGTAAAACTCAATGTAGTAGACATTACTTATAACTCCGAATTTACCGCATGTTCTTAATTAAACTCAATAATCTTAATCCTTAAATCATAATATGGTTTCCTAAATTGAATATATCTGTTAAGCAGCTCTGTAACTTGGATGAGCAATTACCAATTCCTTTTTGGATTTATTTAAGAAAGATTTCAAGTACTTTGAACCCAACTTGTAGGTTTCTTTGGCTATTAGTTCTGTTAAAAGGCATTGCATTCATTGAGAAAAGTATAGCTTAGAAAATAGTTTTTCCTATTTGAATTTGTTGAAGAACGTATAAAAGAAAGCCCATCATTAAGGCTCATGCATAGCTCTCTTAGGATTTAGTACCACATCTTGAGATTGAGCTTTGACTCTTCCTTCTCCTATATATTTGTACCTGATCATATGTTATGTAAGAAAATTTTGGAGAAATTAAATAAAATCTTATTTTTTTACTTCTCAAATCTTGTGTCTGTCTACATGGTATCAGAGTGATCGATCCGCTCCTCTTGATTTTCGGTCTGCTCTTTGTTCTAACCACACCCCTTCGGGCGGTTAACATGTTTTCTTGCCACTTGTTCTAACCGCGCCTCTTTGGGCGGTTACCGGTTTTCTTGCCGCCCCTTTCCTTGGGTCGTGCTTCTCTATTACCGTTCCTCCTCCTTTCCCTCTTTATAGTTTCCCCTGTCCCGTTTGGGCCCCGCTTTCATGCTCGACATTTTTTTGTCTGGACGCACTGCTTGCGGACTCATTGCGGCGACTTACCTTCTCTTGCTGCAGGTTACCGCTTCTTGCGACCTCTTACTGGTCTTCCCTAGCCGCTGGATCCAGTCTGCCACCTCCTGTTCGCTGCACTCCTCTCCTATCCGCGGAGCTCCCTGCATCTGATCACAATGGTTATTCCTCGTCTGGCCACCTCTGTTCTCTACCCAGTTATTGCTTGTCTTGTCACTGCCGCAGCTCTCCTGTCCGCAGACTTATTGCCTCTACTCTGCCTGAAGCTATCTGTTATATGCTATCTGCTTGTTTTGTTTGTCGCTGACTTACAGACCATTATTACTTGCCTAGCGGCTTCTGTTCTTCTCGGTGATGTTGTGTGCTACCCGCTTGGGTCTTCTGCTTGTTACTCGCTGGTGGCTACCTGCCTCTCCTGGCTCTGTCCGCTACTGGTCCTCTGGACGAAGATCTCCTTCAGGCCGTCTGGTATCCGCTGCTTCTGCTCTGCTCTATCCGTTGTTGTCCCAGTCCGCTGCTTCTGCTCTGTTCTAACCGCAAGTTCCAAGCCACTGTCCCAGTTTGTTGCTTCTGCTCTACTTCAGGCCTCTGTTTCTTAGGTCGTCGTCTCTCCTTCAGGACACAGTTCCCCAGGTCGCCGTCCTTGCTTGGCCGTTGTTCCTCTAGTCGCCAGGCCTCTTCTTTATCGCGTACCTTGTCATTCTTTGCCACTGGTTTGCTTGCCGCACAGGTCTTCTGCTCTTGCGTGTGGCTTCTTCTGCAATGTCAACTCCAAACAACTTTCATGCTTACATTAATGTCTTGCGCACCCAAATCCAACAACTTCAAGGGATGATTGGTCGTTCTCCTCGCTCCGTTGTGTATATTTCTGGTGGGGGTGTTTCATGTCTTGCACACAGTTCTTCCTAGGCACTGGACTCTGGGGCAATGCATCATATTACACCAACCAAACCTTCAAGATATTTGAACTATTCGTATCCCAAATCCCAAATTCATAACAGTTACTAATTGGGAGTCTACTTCAGTCGCTGGATCAACCGACGTGCCCCTTACCTTCTCCCTCACTCTTCGCCCAGTTCTTCATGTTTCGGGCTCTCCTTTTAATCTCCTATCCATTAGCTGTCTTACAACTGACCTTGATTGTTATGTGACTTTTCTTCTACCTCTTGTGTTGTGCATGTAACACCCCAACCTAGTTTAACAACCCATCAGCCGTCCGGCGATAAGAAGTCAACTAAGAAACAGTATTAAAACTAGTACACAGCCATCCTAGGCGCAGTATCCCACCTGTTTCCCCTGTAAAAACATGCTCAAAATGGGTTAGCCCAAAGGGAGAGTAAGAAAAACTATTCCTCAGATAGGAGACGTGGAATGCATCATGGATTACAAATTTCTGGGATTTTGGAAGGAAGAGGAGCCGGCTAAACATGAGGAAGGATCGACTAAATGAGGAATAAAACCAAGAAAGAAGGAAACCCTACCTTGCTGGAACGATAAGAGGGAAGAACGCTCCAAGAGTTGCGGAAGACCAACAGATAATGGCGCCTGGATCGTCTGGTAACTGTGCCTGGACCGTTGGGAAACAGCGCCAACTCGTCGGCAAGAAGAGGTGTCTGCCTCGACGTTGCCGGAGGAGGGATTAATGGCAATCGGAAGGGCGATCTAGGGCTTCGCCTGACAGTTCTCGAGCGCTTATCGGGAGAAGCGAGCGGTTAATATATGAGGAGTGAGGGTTACGGCCTTTTAATCCTGCGCGATATCCTATAGTTTTGGTAACCGTCGGGAGAGGAGAAGCGTATTGTGCTTCACTTAACATTAGGAGAGATTTCACACTTATAAATTATTACCAGAATGTCATTCCACTACACTCCAATACTATAGAAATTGCACTACACCCTCGCAATAAAATTTGCATGCGGCGAACACGTACACAACGACTGAAATTACTCCAAAAATTAACGTAACAGAACTTAACCCTACTAAAATCGTACCTAGACATGATGCCGCCTTGATCAAACATGCTTGCGATCAAACCCTGTAATTTAATTATATTGTGTATTAGTAAACAGATGTTACAGTGCAGGATCGCCGGACGGCGGACGCAGACTGCCATTAGTAAACGGAAACTAGTTAATGGGCTTTACATCTTGGACCTTCACCCCCTGCTTGGGCTGCAGCCCGGACGACGCCAGCTGGGTTCCGCTGGGTCTCCCTCGGTGGGCGTGGTCCCGAGTTGAGCCGGGCTCGGGTCGTCACACGTCGTCCCTCTCCTTCTGTTTCCTCAAACTCGTTACCTTCTACTAATGACATTCTGTGCTCCAATGATCCGGATACGCCTACTACAGCTCACCTAATGGTGAATTATGTCTCCCTACACCGTCTTTCTCTGGAACTCAGGCGAACTGCTCTCTCGTTATCTTCTATATCTACCCCTAACTCTGTGCAGGAGGCTCTCCAACATTCGGGATGGCGGATGGCTATGGAGGAAGAAATGACAGCTCTTTGGGCAAACCACAATTGGGACCTTGTCCCACTTCCTCCCGGCCAGGGCTTTGTGGGTTGCAAGTGGGTATTTACCATAAAACATGGTCTGGATGGGACGATTCAGCGTCTGAAGGCTCGTCTTGTGTCTCGTGGCTTTACTCAACAACAAGGTCTGGATTATGATGAGACCTTCTCTCCTGCCGTCAAACTGAATATTGTTCGTGTTTTAATCTCTCTCGTTGTTCATCGTCACTGGTCATTGCATCAACTGGATGTCAAAAATGTCTTCCTCAATGACGACTTACAAGAAACTGTCTACATGACTCAACCTCCCTGGTTTAAGACCACGGTGGAGTCTCTTGTCTGTCATCTCAAGAAATCCATTTATAATCTCAAACAGTCTCCCCGTGCGTGGTTTGACAAGTTCAGCAACGTTCTCTGTGATGTTGGATTCACCCGGAGCTCTGCTGACTTCTCTCTCTTTACTCGTCATCAACTGACAGACACCATGATACTTCTGGTTTATGTTGATGATATCTTAATCACTGGAGATGATTCAAAAGGCATCCAGCTGATCAAGGAACACTTGACCTTCATGTTCCAAACCTAATATTTGGGGAATCTCCGGTATTTTTTGGGCATCGAGGTAACTCGTTGACCTGACGGCCTTGTTCGATCTCAAAGAAAGTACTGCTTTGATCTTCTTCATGACGCGAGCTACTCTGGTTGTAAACCAACTGACACACTCATGGATGTCAACCACAAGCTCTGTGCATGCTCCTACGACTCTGATACTCTCTTACCAAACCCAGAATATTATCGTCATTTTGTGGGAAAGTTGATCTATCTGACAGTTACGACCTGATATATCGTTTGTCGTTGGGGTTGTTAGTAGTTTTATGTATGCTCCTCGAACTTCTCATCTCCAGACAGTTGAGCGCATTCTCCGATACCTGAAGTCGGCTCCCAGACGAGGGCTCGTATATAAGCCCTCCTTGGCTCTATCTCTCAGTGCTTACTCTGATGCTGATTATGTTGGATCCATTGATGATCGTCGTTCCACAAGTGGTTTCCGCACATATTTTGGTGGACATCTTGTTACCTGGCGGAGCAAGAAGCAATCTGTCGTCGCTCGTTCATCTGCAGAAGCAGAGTATCGATCAATGGCCCATGTCGTTTCGGAATTTAGATTTTTAGAAAGCCTTTTGAAAGACCTGGGTGTCAATCTCTCTTCTCCTGCGATAGTCAAGCTGTCATCCATGTTGCCAAAAATCTTGTGTTTCATGAACATACCAAGCATATTGAGGTTGATTGTCACTTTTTTCTGAAAAAGATACAACTCAGGAAATTGGACTTAAAGCATGTTCCAGCTGCAGAACAAGTCGCTAACATTCTTACAAAAGCTCTACCACGACCTTTATATTCTCAGTTCTTATCCAAGCTGAGCTCCTATGACTTGTATGCTCCAGCTTGCGGTGGAGTGTTGAAGAAAGTATAAAAGAAAACCCATCATTGAGGCCCATGTATAGCTCTCTTAGGATTTAGTCCCACATCTTGGGATTGAGCTTTGACTCTTCCTTCTTCTCCTATATATTTGTACCTACACATATGGTTATGTAAGAAAGTTTTTGAAAAATTAAATAAAATCTTATTTTTTACTTTTCAAATCTTGTCTGTCTACAGAACTGGTGGTCATTACATTTACTAGTTGACTATGAATGCAGCCTCGCTCTTAGGTCTTCTACGAATTTTTTCATGGGATTCAACCAGTTATCTCAACCGTTGCGTTCTGGGGTAGATTGGGTTTTCAGCTATTAGGTTAATTATTGCAATGCGTGATTGCCTATCTAATGCGTAGAGAGGATGTTTAAACTAGTATTTCCATTTATTCTAAGCTTATAAAACAAGCCTAAGCAGAGTGTCATGGAATATAAATTCAGAAAACATACATATGAACAACTAAGTTTTGTGCTGTTTTTTTAAAGTCAATCACGGATATAACACACACACACGCTAGCGGAGACGCAATGACTTATTCATGCATAGTGTGCGATGGAGGCAGTACCCGATTATCACTCGAGCATTATTGCCGCTGCACAGAACCCACAGGGAACCTTGTGCACCACTATATTTATATTTTTTATTTTAATGCGAGCCCTCGGGTTTCGTTAGAGAGATTAAAATTGAAGGGCTGAAATTATTTTTATGGTCTTAATTGAGGACCATGACCAATGACTGGGATTGTTTTGTTGGTTTCATATTTTTTTTATAATACAACGTGTTTGTGCGTGTGTTAACTGATAGCAAGATTGATGTAGGAAGAGAGTGTTTACTAGAATAGAATAGAGATGAATAAACATCATGAGATGAAAATATAAACTAACCAAGTATGTATACATGTTTTACTTTAAATTTTGGATCGTATAATATGAAATTAATGCAAGATTAAAGAAATAATATTCGCTTGAATATATCTCACTAGAGCAAATCTTGCAAGGAAAAACGGGGATAAGTGAGCCGATTCTCCATGAGCAGTCCATCGTTGGGCCTTCTGTTCTCTTGAGTCTGGGCAGTACGATCAATTCTTCGTCTTGATGCTCCTATCTTTGGAAGCTCATTCCAAGAAGCATGCCACTCACACTCAAAAGGTCCATCACTTGAGTAGAAAGATGAACGCAAGAAATGCACAAGGTATTAAAAAGGCAAAACAAGATTTTTATATTCCTATCTATTACAACTTGAACTCAATTCATTTTATAGAGCTTGGAATTCCAAATTGTAGGGAGTGGAGAGGTTATGATTAGATTCAATGCATAGTTTTTTTGGAGAAGTGTAGATGCTTATGGCTAAATTTAAATTTTAGTTTGATGGGAAAGTGAAGAGGTTATGCTTTAGATTTAATGTGTAACTTTAAAAAGTCAAAGAGGGGGATGAATGTGGTTGGCTATTTAGTGATGTAGATCTTGGGTGGATGAATGGATGGATTAGAAATTGGAACCAAATGAGGACCAATTGAGTGGACTTGGGCTTTTGGTTGTGTATCAGTGGTGTAGCGGTGCAGATGGTTAACTCAAACTCTATATAGTACAGCCCAAATATATGACTTAACATGAAATAAAATACATTTTGATATCATAAAAGAAAGAAAATAATCAATAAAATAATAAGTTAATAAATTATATATTGTTGGAATAATTTGTCAGCAGGACACGTGTGTGTGGGACCGATCCCGTGACTTTCCCCACCGCGCTCCTGGTCTGGGTGTTGACCTCGGTGGGCCCCCTGTGGCGGAATATCCCTGCGGTCCTGTGGTTGGGATTAGTCCCACATCGCTCGCAGCGCTCGCTCCTCCATGTTTATGTATCCCGCCACCCTTCATCTCAACACCTGAGTTTTGAGATGCGATATGGGTGGGCCGGTTCTCACATGGTATCAGAGGGAGGTTGTCCTGCTGCGGGGGTGTGTTGGAATAATTTGTCAGCAGGACACGTGTGTGTGGGACCGACCCCGTGTCTTTCCCCACCGCGTTCTTGGTCTGGGTGTTGACCCCGGTGGGCCCCCTGTGGCGGAATATCCCTGCGGTCCTGTTGTTGGGATTAGTCCCACATCGCTCGCAGCGCTCGCTCCTCCATGTTTATGTATCCCGCCACCCTTCATCTCAACACCTGGGTTTTGAGATGCGATATGGGTGGGCGGGTTCTCACATATATATACTAATATTATAAGAGAAGTTTGCATTGCTACAGGAGCCCCGTCCGTTACTTTTGGTATTCCGAAAATGCCCCTGCCCCTGTTCGCTAGGCCTGTGCAAAAGGAACCGAAGAACCGAGAACCGAACCGAAACCGAACCGAATTGGACGGTTCGGGTCGGTTCCTGGGTTGATCGGTTCGGGTATGGATCCTTAAAAAATGAGAACCGGTGGTTCGGGTCGGTTCTCGGTTCCTACTGTCGGGTACCCGAGAACCGACCCGAGGTAGTTAATAATACTTAATACTTATTACTTAAAACAATAAAACTGATTATTAGTTAAGTAATAACCCATTTGGGGCTTTAGACATTTCCTTCTTATTTTAACACTCAACAACAATCAAGCCGCGGTTCGGTTCGCCCGTCATTCTCACCATCAGCGTCTCAGCGATAAAAGGCGGAAACTAGCGGAAACTAAACCCTAGGTTTTCTTTCTCCTTCCCCGCTTCCCGTATCCGATCTCCCGCTGTCTTCCCCACGACGGCGCCGACTCCAGCATCCACCATCCAACGAGGCAGCGAGCCGCGCTCCGCCCTTCGACGGTCCCAATCTCTTCCCAGCCCCAGCGGCGCGCTACTTCCTCCTCCCCCGCGGCTTGCATACTCCGGTGACGGTAAGAGTCGAACCCGTATAAAGTATAATCTTTGGGAAAAGTGAATATTTCTGAGAATCGAACCCATTTTTGTTAACTTCCTCGGTTCCTCCTCCTTCTTGATGCAAGATTTTTGATGGCGCTACTTTCTCCTCCTTATCAATTTGAAAGCATGGTAACTATGTTTTTGGTTCTTCAGTTGCTTCCTATGATCAAGGATACTTCGATGAAAATAATTTTGGAGGATCTATCCCTAGATTTGATTGCAGTTGACAAATTTAGGGCATGTGGTAAGGGAAATACTTCAATATGCATCAGTTGTAACCACTTTCTTGACGAGCAATGAGATGAAATTACTCCTTTTTCTAGTTTTTCTTTTGCCTGTTAATTAAGTAACCTCTTTAGCTTAGCTTGTTGAAAGTCTTTATTCGGATGCCCACCTCCAAATAGTTTTGATCCTCTTCTCTTCGGATAGTATGCAAACATTCCAAAACCAATACTTTTTTTTAGGGAATTGTTAAAGGTGAGTAAAACCGAGACATTCCAAATGGTTCAATATTTTGTTAAAGGTGAGTAGAACCGAGAACCGAACCGGAACCGAACCGAACAATTCGGTTCGGATCCGGTTCTAAATTTTAGAACCGTGGGTCGGTTCCGGTTCCAAAAACTTGGAACCGAACATACATGGGTCGGTTCCTGGTTTTAGGGGGAACCGAACCGAACCGATCCGAGTTGCACCCCTACTGTTCGCCGTCTTCATTTAAAAAAACAAAAAGTGGTCAAGTGTTCACCGCCCGTCCGTCGCCGACGTCTTGACCGGAGCCCACTGGCGTGTTCGTCAGGGCCCGTTGAACTCGCCAGGAGTTGTCCGGCGGCGAACTGGCCCTGCCCGTGAGCCCCAACTCCGTCGCCAGCGGTGGAAATGAATTGTGGATGGCGGCGAACGAAAATAATCCCGCCTGACCTTGCTCTTCATTAGTCCCACATCACCCATTTAAACCTGAAATTCATGTATATATTATTTCGCACCGGGAGCAAATCGAATAATAGGAATTATATGGGGATTATCGAGGCTCATGTGTGGGCTCGAGCTGGGCTTGCTTTGCCCGCTGCTCTCTTCTATTGTGGGCTCATATGGGCTCGGGCCTTGCGTTGCCCACTGCATGGCTTTGTTGTTGGGGCTCGGGCTGGGCTTACTTTGCCCGCTTCTCTCTTCTAATGTGGGCTCGGGCCTTGCGTTTCCGACTGCTTGGCTTTGTTGTGGGCCGGTGTGCTCATATGGCTTATACCTTGCGTTGCCCGCTGCTCGGATTTGTGGGCGCATCTTTTTTTTTAAAATTTATTATAAACTTTATGTTTGGGCTGTGGAGGTCCATATGATGAGACCAAAGGAACAATCCCGGTTGCATTAGAGGTCTCCTTGCACCGTTCACTCATTATATTATTAGGTCAGACTTCTTTTTGGCTTTCCAAAATTGTATCCTCTAGGTCGGACTCCTTTTTGGCTTTATGTTTTTATAGTTATACGAGCTTCTTCGCACGGGCTACGCCTGTGCTTGAAGCTCTCGGTTCGACCGCATCCAAGCGGGCTTCACCCTCCTCCGCACGGGCTTCGCCTGTGCTTGATGCTCTGGGCGGCCTTCGGCCGCATAGAAGTGGGATTCGCCCGCTTCCACGCAATTCACCACCTCGGCGCTGCAACCGCCACTAGCGGCCCCCCGGAGCTCTATGGTTGTTTGATTTTGCATACACGCTCCGGGGGGCCGCGGGTGGCGGTTGCGGCGCTGAGGTGGTGAATTGCGTGGAAGCGGGCGAAACCCGCTTCTATGCGGCCGAAGGATGCCCAGGGCATCAAGCATAGGCGAAGCCCGTGCGGAGGTGGGCAAAGCCCGCTTGGATGCGGCCGAAGGCCGCCCAAGAGCTTCGAGCATGGGCGTAGCCCGTGCGAAGAAGCTCATATATATGTATATATATATATATATATATATATATATATATAATTTCTGTTGTGAATTAACTCCTGCATAAATTTTTTGATATTGCGGTCATGGATTGTTGACAGATATTTTATAATTAAAAGACCCAACTTGGTGAGCATTAAGATGTTTGAATGGTAATATTGTACTCAATCTCATTTTGTGTATGTATGCAAATATAGCAGAATCCGTGTCAATTTTTTTGTTTAAACGATTGCAAAAGCAGAATCAACCTCAAGAAAAATTATTAATGGGATTTATTTTGACTTTATAACACATGTTATAAATAGTTTGAATGAGACAGATAGTCTTGGTTTCCTTAATTACAAGGATGGTGATTGATAGTAAGTTGAGCGTAATGACATCTTTTTTCCAGCATAACATGCTTCTGAGAATAAGATTTGTGCATTGTTTTACCCGTTGCTTAAATTGTGCCCGTGCATCTACAAGGACATTATTTCTGTGTTTATATTATCAGAACAACTAGCTAATTTCATACCACCTACAATTCTTTAAGGTTCAAGGAAGAGACAGATTACTTGTTAAATCTGTAGCTGACCAATTGGGATTGGAAGGCTCTTATATTCCTAGGACTTACATAGAGCAAATTCAGCTGGAAAAAATTGTTAATGACATAATGGTATGCCATTTTACCTGTCAGTTTCATAGATAAATGTAGCTGCTATATTTACTGGGAGAATTTTAGGCTGTTCCCGATGATCTGAGGACAAAGCTTAGCATAGATGATGATTTGGTATCAAGCCCCAAAGGAGCACTTTCTCGATCCTTGGGGGATAGGGCTGTCTTGAGAAATAAGCAGTTCATGAGGTTTGCATTTGTTTGCTCTTCATATTGCTTGTTGGATGCATTAAACTCGAGGTATTAATTTTATGTTTTTTGTTGATTCAATGTTCTTGGTATCTTCTCAATATTTCAAATATTTTCATGTTCATTTGCATCTTCTTCCTTTCCTCGTGTTCTTTTTAGTATCTTCTCATTATTTCAAATAATTTTCGTCTTCATTTGTGCCTTCTTCCTTTCAATTACTCTGCTTCATTTTAGCTTTAATCACTTAAATATTAAAGTAATAATAGACAAATTACTTTCCTGGTGGTGTAATTATGTTCAATTGGCCTCAAGTCAGAGTTACCTTGTTTAAGGTAGGCAACAAAGCACCATTATTGAATAGGTAACATGAATCTTTAAATTGTTTATGCTGATCTTGGAAAACAATATGATTGAGTACCACAAGAATTTATTTTGTTTGCATCATGGAGTAAAGATGTGTGTTTCATATGTATATTGAGGTTATTAAAGATATGGAGTAGGTGCTGACATTATAATTAGTTGTTTACCAAAGGTTTCCTATTACATTAGCATTACATTAACGACCAGCATTAAGTTTTTATCTTCTTATATTGTTGTTCAAATGCTTCCAAAAGACTTATTAAATTCAGCAATATTTATTTAAAGATCACATGGTAGTTACAAAAGGCTTATAAGTTTAATTACATGCATCTATCATGCAAAAGCTGCATCTTGGTAGAAGGCTAAATGAGAACAGTTGAGGTTTTTAAAAAAATGGAAAATGTTGGGGATTGGCGTTACATTGATAACCATTAGTAAAATCTATACAAGATTTTATGAAATGAATCAAAACTGATGTTTGTTAGCAGACCCCAAATAATTGTGGCAAAGAGGGGCGGCGAACCCCACATGTCCACATTGAATTTAAAAAAAAAATTCACAAATAGGAGTTAAATTTATTTTTTTGTCCTTATATATATATTGTATTGTTAATATTCATTAAATGCTGAATAAATTATGATTGACATAGTGGTCATGGTCTCGTGTTTTGATTGAAAGGTCATGGGTTCGATTCTTCATGTCATCATAATTTTGCCGAATTTTTTTGTTCAAAAATATAAACATATTTATCTTATATTTAGATATTGTTAAAAAACCATTAAAAATATGGATATAATGTAAATAATGTGACATTAATATAACATAGACATATTTTTTATATTTGCTGATTTTTTTGTTTTGATTAAATTAGTACTCCGCCCACACGGAAATTTGTTGCGCCCGTCATTGATGCCAAAGCTAATACTTGTCATGATGATTGATCTATTTTACAAAGAAATTGATTTAGAGAATGTATACTTTTTTGTTTCCAATTTAATATGTAAGTGTGGTATAAATAAAAAATTTAAGATGCATGTGTGCTAAAAGTGGGAAGGATGGCATGATAAATTGCTTTATCAAATCACATCACACAAAGTTCTACACGACGATGAGAGTTGTTCATTTTGTTCGGATCGACGATCTAATAATTTTTTATTGTTTTTTATATTTTTTTGATTTTATTTGAAGGGTATTTGCAAATTCGTCGTGATTGAAAGATCATGACCGTTCATGATGGCTTCGAACTCTATAAATAGGGCTAGAGGACTTCATTTAGACTTTAGAGGGATCAGAAGTTTGAGAGTAAAATCCCTCCTTTGGTCACTCGGTGCCGAAGCTGAAGCCAAGTTGCAAAACTTAGGGTCTGTTTGGGGCAGCGGCTGCGGATCAGAAAGCTGCTTTCTGATCCGCAACCGCTATATTTTGGTGTTTGACAGAGGGGCGGACCAAAAATCTCTTTTCATAAAGCACGGTTTTGCTAATTTTTAGGGCGCTACTTGTCCTTCGCGTCTGGCTCTTTCAAAAGCGCTCTTCTATCTTTCCCGAGCCCATTCTTCCTTCTCCCCGATCCCGCGGCATTTCCTTCGTTCCCGATCACACGCAACAATCCAGAACGGCAACATTGCCGCCCGCGACAGCAATCCCTAGCATCGACCGTCTTCCCGATCCCGCGTCGCTTCCCTCTCCCCGATCCCGCGTCGCTTCCTTCTCCCCGATCCCGCGACCCTTCTTCTCCTTCTCCCGAACGGCGACATCAAGCCCTAGCATCGGCCGCGACAGCAAGCCCTAGCATCAGCCCTAGCTTCCGTCGGACAGTAGAAATTGAGGAAATCCACCTTGAACGAGTACTCCAGTGGGTTGGATTCCGGCTCTCTTCCCCGTCCCTCTTCAATCGGCGGTAATTTTTCCCCTTGGGGCCTTCTCCCACACCTTTGGCTTAAATCATGAAGTTTTGGGGTTTGGATTTATATGTTTTTTTTTGGTTTTGTAGGGGGGGTGTGTGTGTGTGTGTGTGCATGTATGTGAATTGTTTGTGTGTGTGTGTATGTGTGTGTTTTGTGGATGTGTGTGTGTGTATGGATTTGTGTATATGGTTTTTTTTATGAATGTGTGTGTATATGGATTTGTGTTTGTGTTTGTGTTTGTGTGTGTGTTTTGTGTATATTTGTGTGTGTATATGGATGGATGTGTGTATGTTTGTGTGTGTGTGTGTGTTGTTTGTGTTTTGTGGATGTGTGTGTGTGTGTATATGGATTTGTGTATATGGATATGTGTATGAATGTGTGTGTATATGGATGTGTTTGTGTGTGTGTGTGTTTGTGTATGTTTGTGTGTGTGTATGGATGGATGTGTGTATGTTTGTGTGTGTGTTTGTGTGTTTTGTGGATGTGTGTGTGTGTGTGTGTGTTTGTGTGTGTGTGTGTGTGTGTGTTTGTGTGTGTGTGTGTGTGTGTTTGTGTGTGTGTGTTTTTTTTATTGTCTATGTCTGTGTGTTTTTGATTTTGTATGTGTGTTTGTTTGTGTATGTGTATGTTTGTGCGTGGTTTTTTGATTGTGTATTTGTGTGTGTGTGTGTGTGTGTTTATTTTGTGTGTGTGTTTGTGTTTTTTGTGGATGTGTGTGTGGTGTGTGTTATTTTAATAATTGTTACTTTAATTAGTAATTGTTAGGATATGATTTTGATTAATAATTGTTATTTTAATTAGGGTTTAGGGTATAGCATAATGGTAAAACCAAAGGAAGGAGGAATCGTAGCGAGTTGGGAGTCAGGTGAAGTGATGTTATTTTGTGATCTTTGCATAAAAGAGATTGGTTTGGGGAAACGGCCCACCACCCACTTTAGCAAAGAAGGGTGGAAAAATTTGATTGTGGGGTTTAAAGAACGAACTGGGAAAAGCTACGATCGATTGCAAATGAAAAATAAATGGGATCATTTGAAGAAGGATTGGAAGTTATGGAAGGAGCTGAAACATGACGAGACTGGTTTAGGTTGGGATCCAGAGAAGAGAACTATTGCTGCATCAGAAGAATGGTGGACAGAGAAGATTAAGGTCAGAACAAATTCATGTTTGATTTCATGAAATTAGTTTTTATTTTGACAGATTTTAATATTGATATATTGATTACAATAGGTTGTTCCAGCGGAGAAAAATTTTTGATACGGAGATATTGCACCTGAGTTGGAGGAGAAACTGAACACTATGTTCAGTCAGGTTGTCGCAACTGGAGAAGACTCATGGACTCCTTCAATTGGGAGTTTGCCACCGGATGTGAGGAGGATCCAGTTGGAAGATGATGTAGTAGATAACATGGAAAACAATCAAGGTGGTCCTGAAGATATAGGAGGTGTTTCAACACCTCCTGGGAATGCGTCTTCCTCGGCAAGTAAAAGAAGAAAGATCGGGAAGAACAAAGGAATGACATTTTCTTTGATGTCAGATTTACATCAATCCACTCTAGCTGTGAAGCCTCCACCAGTTGTCACAGTCAAAGAGGTGGTGGAGTTGATTTCCAGTAGCCCAGAGCTATGGGCAAACCTGGATCTATATTACTTTGTTCTCGACCACATCAGGGACAAGACCACTAGGGAGATCTTCGTGAGTATCCCAGAAGATATGCGGGTTTGGTGGATTATGAAGGCGTACGAGAAGAGGGCTCAGTGATACGGGCAGACCTCGATCTATATTTCCTTGTGTTTTGCATGAAGAACACTATGATGTTTTTGTTTACTTTTTGATGTTGTACCTCGTGATGATTAATATTGGACCTCGAAACTATAATAGCTGTTTTGTTATTATCTTTATATAGATTATGATAAATGTTCTGTGATGCTTTAAATGCAGGTACAATAATGGAAGAGCATGACTCCTCACTTGAAGATTCTGGGGATTCAACAAGTCTTTCGCCGGAGCGGACGCAATATATAGAGTATTGCCGTGTAGTTATGTCATCGATCGAGAGGATGAATTATCATGTTCGAGACACACGCCCATGCATGACATCTACCCAAACAGGTGCGAAATGGATCAAAGAGTTACTAGAAGGACATCCAGATAGGATTCATGATGCATTTAGGATGTCGAAACGCATTTTCATAGATTTACTTCATAAACTGGAAGTAGATCATGAACTTCAAGGATCACAGCGGACGTCCTCAAGAGAAGTCCTAGGGATTACATTGTATATCTTAGCACAACGAGGTTTCGTTAGATTAACGAAAGAACGGTTTCAGCACTCGACCGAAACAATTAGTATATATTTTTCGAAGGGGCTTAGATCTCTTTTGTTACTCTCAATTGATGCTATAAAGTCTATTGACCGTCAGTTCAGAGATATTCCGACTAAGATAAGGTATGATCCTCGTTACATGCCATTCTTCAAGAATTGCGTTGGTGTCATTGACGGTACACATGTTGATGCGAGGATACTCATAGAAGATCAAGTACGATACATATGACGTCATGGCACGACGATGCAAAATGTAATGACAGTCTGTGATTTTAACATGTGTTTTACATTTGACCTGGCTGGATGGGAGGGATCTGTTCATGATAGTCGCATCTTCGCACGCGCATTGGCAGACGATAGATTGCATTTTCCGCATCCCCCACAAGGTATACTAATCAATATGTTTACATTCATTCAAATTTTTCGTATTTCACAATGTTTACCTATTTAACAAACCAAATAAATGCAGCTAAATATTAATTTGTGGATGCTGGATACCCGTTAAAGATGGGTTATTTGAAGCCGTATGCAGAAACAAGATATCACTTGACAGACTTTTTTCGTGGGAGTCGGCCTGTACAAGGAAGGCAAGAACATTTCAATATTCATCTATTCGCAGTGTGATCGAGGGAACGTTTGGAGTGTGGAAAAAAAGTGCCACATTTTGAGCAAAATGCCACAGTACAACTTCAAGAAACAGCGTTCCATAGTACTAGCGACAATGACCTTGCATAACTTCATTCGGAGACATCCGTCTCGCTGGGACCCTGAGTTTAATGCTTGTGATGCTTATGAGTCTTCTTTCGTTCCCTCCGGGGATGAAGACCCTGCGGCAAAGGATGATATTGAAGGCGATATGTGTGATGTTGCTGGAGCAGAACATATGTCTACAGTACGAGATAGCATTGCCGAAGAAATATACAGTGCGCGCAGGTAAAAATTCAATCCATCTTTTACTAAAAATTTAAAGGATTTAAATTATCAAAAGTTTGATTCATATCAATTTATTTTCGAACAGGTGATCGGAAGGATTGGAAAAAGCAGTCGCCGGATGTTGGAAGATCTTTTTTCTATTTTCTAGAACTATGTAAAAGACTCCTGTTATCAGTTATTTTTATATATTTATATATTTTAGTTTTTAAAAAAACAGCTTCCAAAAGTTGTTTCTCCAAACAGCTAAAAATAGAAAATCGCTCTTCAAAACGCACTTCTGCACAGAACACTCAAACACTCTGCAGCTTTTCAAAACTGCTCCTCAGAGATATATTTTAAAACAGCTATATCCGGACAGCAGCTTTTCAATCCGCCAGAGCTGTCCCAAACAGACCCTTAGTCCCCTCCTCACTCATAATTTCACTTCATAACTATCACAACTATCTCCAAACGCTACCTATTACTACTACTTATTGCCATAACCACCTATGAACTACCCCCATTACTCAACCACTCAAACTACCCACTCATTTCTTAATTTCCTGCAGAAAACTGTCTAATCATCCCACTTCTCCAAATAAACTACCAAAATCCCCCTTGAAACGTACTGCCAGTATGCCTCTAACTGCCCACCACAGCCCAGTGCTTTCCCCAACTCCTCTAAATTAATTTTAAGTCTGTACTCTAACTGCCCACTACATTCCGCTGTCAAGTCTTGTCCCATTCAAAATCCTCCTAATCAGCATTCTTTCTCCACTTGCGCAAGCTAACAATCGCCAAATTTACTCCCCTGAAGTTATACCGAGCAAGTCTTCTCCCATTCAAAAACCTCCTAATCAGCATTCCTATTTGCTGCCTGGACCACCAGTATTCCAAATTTTACTTTGCTGTGTTTTTACAACTCCTTCCAACCAACTTGATTTCATCCCCTCCCCTCCCAAAAATCTGCAACAACCTACACCAGCCCTCCACAGCCACTTATCACCTTTCCTGGTCCCGGCAGCCCATTACAGCCGGCCTGTACTCCTCTCACCCCCTCCTAGACCCCTGTAAAACACTTTTCTGCTTCCAGATTTCTGCCAACAAGCTTTGCCCCCTCACAAGTCTCCCTTCCACCAGTTCAGATTTAGTCCACCTTCGTTTTGGGACCACCGGTCACTCACGTCCATTCTCTATTCCTTCTAGCTGAAGTTTTTGATGCGGACGACGCGGACCCCCTGCAGAGGATGAGTTTTGGGCCCGTTTGGGGTAAATTGGCTACTTCCATATTTAACACTTCCGGATCGACGATCACACTCCGCGGATGCGTCCGGATTTTCGTTTACTTATATTTCCATATATTATGGCCTGAGGGGAAGGCTGGATGTATCTTCGGAGGACTGTGGAGTGTCCAGGAGAGCCTCCCAGAGTTGAACTCAGGCCCCTTTGAAGTTGCAGGTGGCTCTCCGGACTGCAGGGGACTAACTGGTAGCTGAATACAGGGCCTGGACAGCAGCTGGGCGAGGTTTGAGAGTTGAAAATTACTGTCCAGGGGCTTTTGCAGCAAGGGGAGGCCCAATGGGGGAATAACTTTGGTAGGGCTGTTGATTGATGCAGGAAATGGAGTTCCGTGGGAAGTGAAATGGGGAAGGGAGGTGGCTCCACGTGGGATCAAAGCTAGATTGGGATGGCCGGCTGGGTTGAGAATGAGATTAATAGGGGGAGTAGGGAATTTTGAGAGGTGATGAGTGAATTTAGGGGAAGGGGGTTCGGCCAGCAGGTTGTGGGAAGATGGAGGTTTGTTTTGGAGAATGAGAGGGGGTGGTTCCACGTAAGAAAGTGAGGAAAAGTGGGTTGGGGAGTTGGCCGTCTGTGTGAGGGGGTAATGGGAGAAAATTTTGGCTTAATTTTAGAAATTAATTCCTAAAATGTAGGAGAGTGGGGGTGGAGGGGTAGTGGGTAGTTAAGAGGTAGTTATGAGTGGTTATTAGTGATGGTGGTGGCTGGCCGTAGGTGGTCTTCGGTGGTGGCCGGAAGAGTTTTCCGGTGATCGCTGAAAATTTACAAAATAATGGGAAGTGAAGGGGAGGTGGTGGTGGATCACCGGAGGGGGCCGGATTCATTTTCCGGTGATCGCCGGATATGGAAATGGGGGAATAGGGGGGCTGTTTTGTGAAACTTGGCAAGTGGAGAGGGGAGGAGGGGATGTGATGTAGGAATCACCACAGGAAGAGGGACGGCGGAGCCTTCCGGCCGGAATCGCACCTCACGGGCGGTGGAGCGTCGAGCGGCGGAGCGGGATCCTTCCGGATCGGGTATTCTCGCACGGAGAAGAGGGAGGCGGCTAGGGCAATCAGCTTTCTTGATGCAATCCAAAAACTGGAATGAAAATACACTCTCCTCCCTCTTATACTATGAGGGGGAGAAATAACTATTAGCACACACACGCTAATAGCACACACACATAATAGTTCCACAGAAACAAATACATAAGCAAAGAGAGCATAAATTAAATAGCGCCGCCTCTTTATTTAAACAGTTCGCGGAATCCAAAGCGGGTCGAACTTCTCAAGCCATGCAATCCCCGGTTCGGTGAGGGTCTCTTCGCTGACGGTGCTGGTCGCACCGTATTCCGCATCATTCTCCGCCATGTGGGAAGCACTCGACCACGAGTGGGCGGCATAAAGAGGCACGTCCGGGTAGAACGGAGACAAGTCGCTCACGTTGAAGGTCTTGGAGATTTTGAACTCCGGTGGTAGATCAACCACGTAAGCATTGTCGCTGATCTTGCGGGTGATGGGGAAGGGGCCGAACTTCTTCGGCATTAGCTTGTGGTGGGGGCCGGCAGGAAGTCGCTCTTTCCGGAGAAAAACCATAACCAAGTCGCCGACTTGAAAAATCTGCTCGCGGCGGTGCTTGTCGGCTATAGCTTTATACTTTGCGTTGGATTCGAGCAACTTGAGGCGGGTCTCGGCCTGGACTTTGCGGGCCTCTTCCGCTAACTGCGTTGCCGAAGGGGGGGCGGCGGGTAAGCGGGCCAAATCTAGCGCGTGCCGGGGCGCCTTGGTGTAGACGATGGAGAACGGGGTGCGACCGGTTGAGCGGTGGACCGCATTGTTGTAAGCGAACTCAGCTTGGGCGAGAGCGAAATCCCACTGCTTCGGCCTGTCTTGGCAAATACAACGCACTAGATTTCCCAAGGTCTTGTTTACCACCTTGGTTTGCCCGTCCGTTTGGGGGTGAGCGGAGCTACTAAATTGGAGAGATGTGTCAAACATTTTCCACAGCATGGTCCAAAAATGGCCTAGAAATTTTGGATCGCGGTCGGATGTGATGGTGGTTGGAACGCCATGCAAACGGACCAACTCGCGGAAGAATAGCCGCGCAATATGGGAAGCATCGGATGTTTTGCGGCAAGGAAGAAAATGTGTCATCTTGGAGAATCGGTCCACCACGACAAACACTGAATCGACTCCGCGCTGAGTTCGCGGAAGGCCCAAAACGAAATCCATGGAGAGGTCCTCCCACACGCCAGAGGGGACCGGGAGAGGTGAGTAAAGACCGGTGTTGTGTGCTTGGCCCTTTAATTGTTGGCACACATAGCACTTCCGAACAAAATTCCCCACGTCCTTGGCTAACTGCGGCCAGAAATACCTCTCGTGGAGACTTGCAAGTGTCTTGTCTCGGCCCAAGTGACCACTCATCCCGCCACCATGTAGATCACGAATCAGCTTCTCCCGTAATGAAGAGCGGGGAATGCACAGGCGGTTGTCTTTGAGTAAAAACCCCTCGAGTATCAAAAACCCGCCGCATGAACCTCCCATCGAGCAGGCGCTCCAAGTGTCTTTAAAATCCGGGTCGTCGGCAAATGACTCGGCGAGGATATCAAAACCAATGATCTCTTGTTGTAGTGTGGTCAATAAACAGCTCCGCCGGCTGAGGGCGTCCGCGACGACATTGGAAGAACCCGGCTTATGATGAATAATATACGGAAAACGCTGAAGGTAAGTGGTCCAACGGAGATGCATACCATCCATGCGTTTCTGACTGTGGATAAATTTGAGGGCTTGATGATCCGTATATAAGATGAACTCCTTGTGTAGTAGATAATGCTCCCAATGTTTGAGAGCCCGGACAACGGCATAGAACTCTTGATCATAAGCGGACCACTTCCGCCTAGCATCACTTAATTTCTCGCTGAAAAAGGCAACCGGCCGCTTGTCTTGGGAGAGGACCGCCACAATGCCAACACCGCTGGCGTCGCTATGCACCTTAAATAGCTTGTCAAAACTGGGTAGCGCCAAGACCGGTGCCGAGCTGAGCTTCTGCTTGAGCAAATGGAAAGAGCGGTCAGCCTCGTCCCCCCAAAGAAAACGCCCCTTCTTTAGGCAATCGGTCATGGGAGCCGAGATGGTGCTGAAATCGCGAATGAACCTCCGGTAGAATGTGACTAACCCATGAAAAGACCGCAACTCGGAGAGGGATGCGGGTGCCGGCCAATCTCGGATGGCTTGTATCTTTTTCTCGTCAACTTGTATGTCGTCCGCACCCACCACGAAACCCAGAAAGTTCAGCCGCGGGGCAAGAAAGGTGCACTTCTTGAGGTGAATAAATAGCTTGTTCTCCGCCAAAACTTCCAACACAGCACCTACATGAGATAAATGCTCCGCCCGGGTCTTGCTAAAGATGAGAATGTCGTCGAAATAGACGACCACCGACTTGCCTAAGAAAGGTCGCAGCACCTGTGTCATAAGACGCATAAAAGTGCTTGGAGCATTAGACAAACCGAAAGGCATTACCTTCCACTCGAAGAGGCCGTCCGGAGTTTTGAAGGAGCTCTTCCATTCGTCTCCCGGTTTGATGCGGATTTGATGGTACCCGCTGCGGAGGTCAATTTTGGAAAACAGTTGTGACCCGTCCAACATGTCCAACATGTCATCCAGGCGGGGAATGAGGAAGGAGTACTTGATGGTGATGCGGTTAATGACGCGACTGTCAACGCACATTCTCCAGGACCCGTCTTTCTTGGGAACCAAAAGTGCGGGAACACCGCATGGGCTAAGACTCTCGAAGATAAAGCCTTTTTGTAGCAGCTCTTCAACCTTTGTACGCAAGACGTCATGCTCCTTGGGGTTCATGCGGTAGTGGGGCAAATTCGGGAGGCTAGCGCCCGGTATGAGATCGATCTTGTGTTGTATATCACGAAGTGGTGGAGGGTGGTCTGGCAAATCATCTGTGGTGATGGCGCGGAACTCATGAAGTAATGCCTGAATGTTCGGGTGCGCGGCATCCATCTCCCACTCGTTGGTGGCGTACAATCCGTAGGGAACGAGGGCCACCACCTCCTTGGCCTCCGCAACGTCCCGCTCGAACCGTGAGGTGTCATCGTGCATCACGAGTAGACTGCGCCCCTTGTCGGTGGGCGGGTTGGCCGCGGGTTTATCGCCGACCCGGGCCACAATTTGTATCTTCTTGCCGGCCCAAGTGAAGGAGTAGATATTGTCGCGGCCCTTGTACGCAACGTCTGTATCATATTTCCACGGCCGCCCCAAAAGTAGATGGCTCGCGTCCATCTCCACAACGTCGCACCAAATGTCGGCTAGATAGTGCTTGCCCATAGCGACGGGTACGTGTGACCGGTGGGTGACGCGCACGGAGGGACCCTTTTGAATCCACCCAATGGAGTAGGGGTGCGGGTGCGGCTCGGTTGGTAGTTGCAAGTAGGTGACCAATCGACTAGCGACAAAATTCTCGCAGCTGCCATTGTCGATCAGGACATCACATATCTTCCCCTTGATGTTGCAATAGCTCCGAAAGACATTACTACGTTGGGCGTGCTCATCCACCCACGGTGTAAGAAGGAGGCGTCGGACCACGCAAGCAGCAAAATCGCCATCTTCTGCAAACCCATCGATGACCTCATCGGCCTCTCTCAAGTCATCCTCCGGATCCTCGTCCTGAATAACAGCGTGTACGGGTTGGCGCAGAAGAGGGCACCGGGAGGCAAAGTGGCCTGGTTGGTGGCACTTGAAACATGTACCCGGTGGTGCGCGGTCAGGTGCCCGACCCTTAGGTGCGGAAGGCATGGCCGACACCTCTCGGCTGGTAGAGTCCCGAGTATGCGACCCCGACGCATCCGACCAGGGACGGCGAGAGGCCGGGCGGGTTGAAGGTGCCGCCGACGTCTCCATGAGTTCCGCCTTGAGGTCCATGTTGTAGGCCTCATCCACCGTGCGCAAAACATGCAAGCCGATCTTCTCACGAAGGGATGGGCGTAGCCCATGTAGGAATTAAGTAACGCGTTGGCCGTCCGACTCGGTCAAGCCGTTGCGGTCCGCGAGGCGGCAAATTTCAGCCAAATATTCTGTGACGGTGCGAGAGCCTTGCGAGCAACTTTGGTAGAACTGGAACAGGTGTTGGTCGTAGTCGGGTGGTAGGAACCGATTTCGTAACATTTTCTTCATTTTGAGCCAGGTGCGGACGGGGGCCTTGCCTTGGCGTTGCCGATTAAGCTGAAGTTGATCCCACCAAACCGCCGCGCCGGATTTAAGGCGATACGCGACCATCTTCACTTGGCGGTGTTCGTCGAGCTCGGCCATCTCGAAGAAACGCTCGACCTCCGAGAGCCAATCGAGGAAGTCTTCAATGCCCAAGATGCCAAAAAACTGTGGAATGTCCGCACGCATGCGGTAGCCGTGCTGCTGCGATGGTGGCGGGGTGCGCCATGGAGGGGGATCAGCCCCGGCGTGATAGTCATCCTTGGAGCTGGAATCGGACAGGGGAGTTGCCGGGCGGGGAGGTGTCGCATGGCCACGGAGGTACTGTCGGCCGTAGAAGGCGTCGACCGGAGGTGCTGCAGCGGGTGCGGGATCGCCGGGCGGAGGTGGCTGCGGGTTGCCGAGTGTTGCGGTGAGGGCGGCGAGCTGTGCGGTGATGCCATTGATGGCCGCCCACAAAGCTTGGTCGTCTCTCGGGTTATCTCCCATTAGCGTGACAGAACGAGAGAACGAGCGGGGCTTTGCAGCGGATCGAGTAGATCGATGCGGCGAGGCGAGCAGGGAGGACCGGCGCCGAGCTAAGAAGTCGGGGCAAGGCTCTGATACCAACTGATGTGGGAATCACCACAGGAAGAGGGACAGCGGAGCCTTCCGGCCGGAATCGCACCTCACGGGCGGGGGAGCGTCGAGCGGCGGAGCGGGATCCTTCCGGATCGGGTATTCTCGCACGGAGAAGAGGGAGGCGGCTAGGGCAATCAGCTTTCTTGATGCAATCCAAAAACTGGAATGAAAATACACTCTCCTCCCTCTTATACTATGAGGGGGAGAAATAACTATTAGCACACACACGCTAATAGCACACACACATAATAGTTCCACAGAAACAAATACATAAGCAAAGAGAGCATAAATTAAATAGCGCCGCCTCTTTATTTAAACAGTTCGCGGAATCCAAAGCGGGTCGAACTTCTCAAGCCATGCAATCCCCGGTTCGGTGAGGGTCTCTTCGCTGACGGTGCTGGTCGCACCGTATTCCGCATCAGGATGGGTGGACGACAATTTACTGGAGAAGGGATCTAGAGGATTTGTCCGACAGTTGAAGTGGGAAATAGGTGCAGATATGGCTGGTAGTGGTTTGAGTAGGGAAGTGGGTGGTTTTTTGCTAGCTGCCCTTGGACGCTGGTGGAGGAGGTGGAGGGCTTATTGATGGTAATGTGGCCGACAATGGGGAGTGTAGAATGAAAGTTGGTTGATGGTGGGGCGAGGTGGTAGACTCACGATAAGTTAGAGGGGAGGGGAAGGGTGGCCAACCTCTTGGTGGAGGAATGGAAGGGGGAAGATGTGGTGGACGGTAAGGTGGTGGGTAGGGATCCAAGGCTTCACACCTGGAACTCGGCTTCGGCACCGAAATGATTAGAGAATGGCTTCAATCCTTCAATGCCTCTAAATGAGAGTCATCACTCTCTATTTATAGACTTTATGAGCCAACGGACGACTATGATTGACTGATCGACCTGACTCAAAAATACATAAAAGTACAATTCAAAATAAAAAATGATGAACAAAAAATACTACGATCGTCGATCTGCATAATATCAAGAGTTCTGATTCCCCATCTTAAGGTAGGAAAAGGTTGGGTGAATGCATTGAATATTCAATGACAAGTGAGGCCATGAAGACAGACGGCCTCCCATAAAAATCCCACAATCAGCACACAGCCGTCCAACTGTGGACATGAAAAAAATCTCCCAAAAATCCCATGCAGGAATCAAGGCAAAACAAACCAACAGTTGGCCATACATACCAACAACAATCAAATATTCAAAACTTACAAGAGAAGGTCGGAGAAAGAGAAGTAGAGGGAGAGGGAGAGTGGGAGAGTAGCCATCATCTCGTTATCAAAAACTAATAAGTAATAAAGGAAATCAACAGTAATCCCACATCCAAATCCAGCAAAACCCTTCAATAAATAACAGTAAAGGTCAAGAAATCTAGAAATCAACCATGCGTCTATAAAACTTTCAAATCTGAAAACCCTAAGTCCAAATATTCTCAATTTCAGCAGCTAACAAAAAGAATATTTCAGCTGGCACATCAATACAACCACATAGCATATGTTGTTATAATAATATCCAGCCATTAAATAAAAATCAATCCCCCTTATACACCAATTATTCCTCTAAGCACTATCAATAAATGTTGTACAACAACAACACTCAAGCCTTTATCCCAACTATAGTGGGGTCGGCTATATGGATCCTTTGTCGCCATTGTGCCCTATCTTGTGTCATAATCTCAATAATGTCTAAGTACATCATGTCTTTCCTTATAGTTTCATTCCAAGTCTTTATTTGTCTACCCCTCCCTCGTTTAACATGCCTAGTGACTAGACTCTCACAACGCCTAGCATGTGCCTCTAATGGTCTCCTATGTACGTGTCCAAACCAAGATTATAGATGTCGGATATCCGCGACACGTTAGTTTAGGTGTTTCATGTCGGTTTTAATATGACGGGGGATATATTAGGGATATTTCATATATCGGATTTTAATATTTAATTATTTTTATGTGTAATTATTTATAAATTTATTTTTTTTTAAATTTTATAGATTAATATATTAATAATTTGATATTTATTGAACTCCTAAATTTATCAAACTAATTTAAACATTTTGTGTTACACAAGTAATAACGGTAAAACGCGTGAAATAAAGCAAGAAAAAACAAAATGTCTGAAAGTTGTAGATGACAATGGAAGATAAAGAACTTTTGGTCCATAATTCAAACACCAAAAGATAGAAATGGAAAGGCGATTAGGCCAACGATATACCCATTGAAATATGAAAATGTTTATAAAATCAAAGTGATACTACAAAAATAATGTCACTGTGGGTCAGTGTTGTGGATATCCTCCGACATGGCCGACATGTCGGCTGACATAAAGGTTTTACGGACAAAACGACACGTTTCCGATATTATTTTGCAAAATATCCTTTTGAAATATATCCTCCGATATGTCTATTATCGACCGATATATTCGCCGATATATCTGCCGATATATCCCGATATTTTATCGATTGGTTTTTTTCAACTTATTTTAATTATTGTCTATGGTCTAATAGATAATAGACCAAAAATATTTCATTGTTTATGTTGTTTTTTCCTTTTGGCTTTCTTCCTTTCCCAAGTGCATCATCAACGTCAATTATGCATGGTCTTTGAATTATGGATTAAAGATTTCTTATCTTCCATTATTATAGATAACTTCCTGACATTCTACTTTCTCTTGTTTTATTTCATGTATTATACCATTATTACTTGTATAACACAAAATGCTTATATTAGTTTAATAAATTTAGAAGTTCAATAAATATCAAATTATTAATATATTAATATATATAAATGAAAAAATGATTAAATTTATAAATAATTAAATATTAAAACCCGATATATGAAATATCCCCGATATATCCCCCGACATAGTAAAACCGACGTGTCCCCGATATCCGATATCTACAACCTTGCTGTGGATTGAATACATTAATCTATGTATTATTATTGCCAAGGAACATCAATTTTTTATGCATGAAAACTGAACCTCTAAATAAATAAACAGTATTTTAATCTTTCCTGTGGCCGATTAGTTGTAAAGAGGAATGAAGATGAGGTATGTAATTTCAGCATTTATGTTTATGCTCCTGCATCTTGATAGTGGGGATTAGATGGCAACACAAGTTCTTTCACCTTCATGGGAAACGAAAAAGGAGCTCTCCTCTTTTATTCCAAAACAAAACATGCAAAAATCTTACCATTCAAGATTCGATTATGTGCAAACTGAAGTTGAAGGAGAGAAACTAGTGCCGTAGAAGTTCACCGTTGGCCTCATTTCAAACCGTCGGGACCTTGATGCTCTGCTCTTTCTCCAGATCTCCCGAATGGGAGGGAAGACGGGGTCGCCCTTGTTCACTCCTAAAAAGCATTGAGGAGAAGGAAGACACCGTCGCTGGAGAGGAGTTTTGTTCTCTTCTACCTGGAAGCGGGAGCAACGAACTCACCGTCACCGTAGAGGGGAAGGAAGATAGACTAATGCCGAGCAAATGGAGGACGAAGAAGCAACGCGCAGTCGCCCACTTCTGCTAACCTCATCGACGCTGAAGGAGGAGGCCCTTGATGCCGTCGCTGGAGAGGAGGAAGTATCAAAATCGCCATCGGGAACTCTTCCTCTCTCACGCGCACTGTTGAGCTCGCCCCAAAACCGACCAAAAGTGGTCGGTTTTGGGGATATCTTATTTTTTTAGAAACCAAAGCCCATAGGTTGAGTGGCAAGAACTACGAAGAGTGGTGGTTGTTACAGTTGGATTGGGCCCCCGATGTGTCGATCAATGCTGGCGGCGAAACGTAAAAGCACGGCGTCAAATGACGCAAATATATCTGAAAGCATCGAACGGAGGGAGGCCTCCTCGGCGGCTCTTATCTTCATGCCAAAAAATTAAAGAAGCAATTAATCCCTAAAGAAGGGTCAGCTGGAGGCAGCAACGGAGAAATCGAGGGCACATGTTGGTCGTCGAAGGCGCGAGGCTTGAAACGCGAAAAGGGGCACACGATGAGCGGCTCGAGGGAGAAGAGATTGCGTCAATTTTGGATCACGCGAGCTGTCGGGATCTCGTTGGGGCTCGAGACAATAAGGTGCGGAGTGGCTAGTGTGCGGCGGAACACTGTGGAAAGACAACGTCGATGAGACTGGGTGGAAGGAATGATCACTGGGACAAGAGATCCCGTTGATCCTACCTTCCTTAAGCTCGTAACTTTTTGTGCAGACAGAAGAGGCTCGTCAATTGCCATAGTGTATCGATGTGTCCAGACAAGCGCCGGGTCGAGGGGTTGCATTGGAAGCGGGCGAGGGCTCGAGGAGGTTTACTGTAGCAAGATTCATTCATGCAGTGTTAACAGAGTGCTGGGCTGTGGAGTAATTAAAAGTAGCAGAGGCGATAAAGTCAAAGCACGGTGCACTGCAAGCATATAATTGTGATCAACCATAGATATGACTGGAGGGCACACAATGTTTTGCTATAGATGCTTGCTGGAAGGATGCGAGAATTGGGTCAGAGGTGGATGGCATTTGAGTTTAGTTGAAGGTGCGCGGGTGACATTGGAGTGAATGTTAAGCCAGAGGCACTGGTGCAGATGATGCATGAGAGCAAAATGAATGCATCTATCACGACTATTACAGGAGCAATTTGATGGGGGCAAAGAACAATTCATTAGAACATAGAAGTTGAAGACGAAGCTGTGAGATTTCATAGAAGCAGAGAGGGATTGCGGAGAAGTGAAAGATTTCAAAGAAGAATTCTTCGAGTGGTATTGAGCCGACATATGAAGTGAGCGAAGTTGACATGTGTGGAGGGCAAGTGACTAGACTTGTAGGGTTCTCACTCTTATATCATGTAGAATATTAAAGAGATACTTTGTTCAATGAAGAAACCCTTTTTATATATATATAATAAAAATACAATTAATGTAACAAAAAATGATCCGCATAGATGATAATCCACGGGAAAGTGAAGTTGTATCAACTATAAGATATTATTAGATCTAGCGGTTTTGAAATATTTCTTTCTTCAAAAGGTGAAACTTATGGTATTGTTTGTTGATGTTTTTTTAAAGGCGAAACATAGAATGGTGATTATGCTTTCCAAAACAAAACATGTTCGGTAATCACCAAAAATGGAAGTTAGGATTTTATTTGTTAATGCTTTCTGATGTCTGTTTCTATTCTTTTGAACGAAAGCAGCAGTTTCAAGGGATTCAATTTAACTATTGTGAGAAAAAGTTTGGTTGTATGAAAACTAAGAAATTACCTTCTTAGAATGATAATTAGGCTTTATATTTTACATGGTCTATTAAATAAAATATTCAAATATTTCAATTAATTTTATAATATTTGGATTATCTAGCATATAATAATATAGTATAAAAAGAGTTGAAATTAATTTCAGTCATTCAATCTCTGATTTCAATTCACCAAAAAATTGCTCCAAGTATCTTCAACTCTTGCACCGTTTTAGAATGAATCATACAAAGCATTCACAATGGCTGAATGGATATAAAAGTACTTCAGGAACCCAATCACTATGACTGAATCAGGTTTTTTTTCAGTGTTAATATGTATTATATTGTTGTGTGAATTATAGTTTTTGACTTTCGAGAGCATGTGTTTCGCCCAGTGACATGCCCAATACCCTTACCACCTGTTCTGCTGTCATTAGGTGAATGCTGTTGCCTTTATTTTTCAAAAATTTTGTTCTTCACAAGTTTGAATAATTTTTTGCCTATTGCAGAAGCTTATCACAATCATACTCTACACAAGGTGATAAGCATCGTGCTAAACTAACTAGGCTTACAGTTGATAGCGGAAGATATGATGGACGTGGGCTCGATTCACCTGCAATCGACGAGGTACTTGCCTGATTGCTTTATTTGCAAGAAGACTTAAGCTTTTTAAATAGTATTAAGTTTATGCGGATTTACATTCGTACCAGTCTATTTACATGTCCAATGCCATTTTTTACTTACTAACAACCGTGCAATGCACGACAATAACAATACCAGCCCGTGCCACTGATTACTATAGTGGCCGCACTCTATACATGGGACTGTTTGCATGTTGTGTAGTATTTATAAACCATGCACTTTGTTAGATCAAAGAGATTAAAATCAAATGGACTCATGTTTTTTCCTTTTAATATAGTACATGTATATCATTTATTTTCATTTAAGTACATCAAAAGCATCACTCTCTTAACCTGTCCACTCATTCTGTGCTAATCCAGCCACTAAATGATTCTTTTTTTTGTGTGTGTTAAAGACTACGTATGCACAACTGAAATCATCGTATCTACACTTTTAACAGCTAAAACTAACAGTGAACTGTAATTTTGATGTATACAAAATTTTATGGTATTTTTAAGTAAATATTGAGATTTATAAGCATGTAAATAGATATGATTTCAGTAGAAATATTTCTTCCTATTGATGTTTGACATTATGGTCTTTTTGCTGATATCAAGGGAGCCGTGATACAACTCTCAGAACAAATATCAACCCTGAATGAAAAGATGGAGGAGTTCATGTCGCGAATTGACGAGCTGAATTCCAAATTTTCAGCGAAAAATTCATCCATGAGCCAACAAAACCTATCTAACCAAGGAGAAAGGTTGTATTGCTTCTGCAACATCTTTGTTTGTGTCCAGTTTGGGAAATGGTACACTGATACCCAACTCCTCATCTTCCAACCAGCTTAATAAAGAGTCTCCACTAATGGAAGAGGTAATTTTTTTAAAATGGAGTTCCTTGTATTTTTCTTCTAATTTTAGGTATCCTATGTTTGCTCATATGAGAAAATTATATTATGCTATAGAAAATAAATTATTAAACGTATTTAATTTAATTCCATTATTGGTATACCAAAGTGAACATTTTTTCTCATAAACATAATATGTAAAATACTCGTGTAATACTATTGAATGTTAGAAGACATGCATTCTTCTCTGTGATAACATACAGAATACAGCATGACTTTTTTTAATGCGTACGCACAACCATTATACTCGTATAATACATGAATTTATAGACAGCTGCAGATGCATTGCTTCAACCTTTCACATTGTTTCAGTTTTCCACTTCATTGATTTGCTTTGCACATTTTCCTGATATTTCATCCAAGAAATCTCACTGCAATGCTCCCAGGTGGAGCAAAATACATGCATATTGAATGTTAAAAAATCGTGTATTCCTGTATCAAGTTTTTCGTTTAATGCAGGTCGTTTCTATCGGACGCGCCCAGCGCCAACTGATGCATCAGTTGGACAATCTCTCGAGTTTATTCCACGAGAAATTGGCCAAGCCTAACAACCACAGCAGATTGATTGATTTTGATGCCTTCGGGAGCCCAATGCTTCTAGTACTGGCAGGAGGCGTTGGGTTTTTTCTTCTCAAGGGTTTATATAAATTTTGATAGTAATACAAAAACACCTTCAGTTCATAAGCAGGAAACTTTTTTTTTCTTCCTGTTATTATTATTATTATTTATAGTCACAGTTCATAATTAGGTATTTATTTGAGCTCATTGATTCTTTTAGAAGGGTCTTAATGAAATTTGTACCTCTTCACATGAATATTTGAAATTATATAAATTAGTTTCTTTAATTTTGATACGTTTATGATTTCTTTTTCATGCTATCTACTCCTGTTTCTCTCTCTCGCCCCCCAGTTTACTCACTTGCAATCTAAAGTTCTGCAGAGCTCAGCGACGTTCAATCAAGCGCAAAATATTGAGTGTATGAGCATATGTGCGCATTTCGTGAAGATGTAGACCATCAAATATTCTCAGTGATTAGCTATGGTCCTCAAATAAGACCATCAGAATAATCTCAATCCTTTGATTTTGATCTCCCTTATACAAGGTAATGCGGGGTCTAGCGAAAAATATAAATTCAAAAGCTGTGCAGTCGAAAGGCCACTTGTGTGTGCACTGTGTGACATCAATGATGCTTGATCGTCATTCGAATCATGCGCGGATACGGTTGCCGTAGCATGCTGCGTGTGATGCGGGACTACTAGTGTGCGTATATGTATACATATACATACATAATAAATTATAAAAAATATTTGTGATGTAATAATGTAATGGTGAGTGACATAAGACTAATATGATTTATTTTCAAATCAAATACTCTGTAAAAAACATGTCATGAAATTATTATGTTTATAATCTTTAAATCTCTATTTTAACCACCCAATTAAATAGTACATGGCACAAAAATATTATGCATTTTAATCTTTCAAAAACATTTTCTATTACCATCTGGAACATTCTGGTGGCAAGAACACCCAACAGATCTCGAAATAAGGTCAAACGAGAGCCGGGCTCAATCCCGACGAGAGTTTTAAGCCGGCGGTATAATCCCTTGCCCACAAATCAAAATGGATGATCTCCTCGAGCGAAGGATGCTCCACCAGCTCGCTCCGATGCGCGTCGCATGTTAGCTCAACCGCTTTGAAAATTTCGAGATAACTGATCCTGAAAAATCAAAACACAATGCCTCGTTAGCTCAGATTTTGTTTTGTCCCCGTCATTTTTCTACTTCGCTTTAATTATGGAGGTCGAAAGGGTCTTTGTTCGCTAATTGAGGACACGGAGCATCAAAGAGATTGTGGTTAAGAACTCGACGGAGACAAAACATTTGGCTCGTTTGGTTCATTTTAGTCAATCTATTGGATTTGGGGGTTTCGATATATGATTTGGTTTGTATTTGGTTAAGAAGCGAGATGTAAGTTATAAATATAGAATTAGGCTCTGTTTTGGACGGTTGTGGCTGCAGGAAAAGTAGTGACAAATCAATATTGAGATTAGAGTTGTCCGAAAATTTGTGGGAAAAAAAACAGTAGGAGGAGAAGAGAGGTGTTACGCCTCGAGAAGAGAAGCATGAAAACACAAAAAAAAACTCCTCAGATTCTGGATGTAGGAGGGTTCACTGTTTTCCAAAAAAATCACGAAAAACCCTATTTGGCGCAAGTGTTTTCCCACCACTGAGAAATCATATGCCTCAAAAAGAGTGGTGGCTGTGGGAATATAATTTTTCTCACGGCCATCACCATCCCTGGCTAGTATCTATGATTCAATTTTTCAGAGCCTAAGAAAAATTTTGAACCAAAATAAAACCAAATGATATTGAGCCAGACCCATAAATTTTCATGGTTTGGAACTGAACTCCCCTCTTAAGTTTGCAAAATTACAGAATGTACCCCCTCTAACTTTTGAAATGACAAAAACCTCCCCTACAAGTTTATACAACATTCATGCACAAAAGACCCCCTGCAAATTTACTCCATCGAGACCATTTTGGGCATGGATGTTATGAAATGTAAACTTGCAGGGAGGTTTTTGTAATTTCAAAAGTTAGAGGGGGTACAACTTGTAATTATGCCAACTCTCGGGGAAATTTGGTAATTATTCCATAATAATAATAATAATAATAATAATAATAAAAGGCAGATGAAGTGGAGGGAGTACTTCTCATCAATAAACATCTCCACGGCCTTCTCGTTAGCGGCACTGAGGACGCCGGTCATTGTGCCTCCGGCCCGACCGGCGGCATAAGCCAGATTCATCGACGGATATTTCACATTATCAGGAGCTTTGAATGTCAGAGATCCCAGCCTGCATCATCAAACGCAAAATTTACTTTTATTTATTTTTAGTCAGGAGAATAAATAAAAAAATTCATAACCATTGCGGTCACGATCGCTATCGCCGTGCCAAACAGAGCCTAAATCACTGGATGATTGGTATACTGAAATGTAATATTTTGTTAAACTTTATAAATATTCACCTAAATGTTAGCTATACAGAAAAAGTGATGATTGGCATGTTAAACTTTATAAATATTCACCTATATTTTGTTAAACTTTGTTTTTTTAAAAACTAAACTGAAAAAAAAACAAGTATTATACATTTGTATGTATGCTTACTTGCAAAGATCGAGACGCGGCCATGTAATCTCCGAGCAATAGATTCTTTCCGGCCAAGACATCGTATAAAGGATCGGTAGACGCATGTCGGGCCATCCCAACTGAGCAAGAACTGAGGAATCCTGTTTTTTTAAAGGAATTGGCATAAATAAATTTGATGCACAATTAATCTAAATCCTAAAAATTCTGAAAGTTGTTCAGTAGAATACTTGAGCTCCGTTTGGCGTGGTGTTTTTGCTCCGGTGAATTTGGACAAAAACACCACCGTCATATAATGCGTGTTTGGAAAGACATAGTGAAAACTAGTTTAGAACATAAGGGGGATGAAGTTCCTTGGGTGAGGTCGAGCGTTAACAAATGGCAGTTCATAACCACCACGTTCATGACCGGAACCACCGTGCCAAGCGGAGCCTGAGTCTTATGGTCCGTTTGACACATTGGTTGCAGTCATGAACGAAGTGGTTACGAACTGTCTTTCGTGAACACCCGACCTCATCTTAAGGAACTCCATCCATTTTTATGTTCAAAATTAGTTTATTTTCTTGGTGGCGGCCATAACCGTTGTCAAGTCAAACACATATTTCATGACTGTGGGGTTTTTGTTCAAACGCACTGGAGCAAAAACATCGTGTCAAACGGATGACGGTTCGTAACCACTACGTTCACGACTACTACCGGCATGCCAAACAGACCCTTAGGCATAAATAAAAGGGACCAACCTGTGTTTCAACCATAGAGTGTATGATTGATTGAGGATGGATTAGTATCTCAATGTCATCATATTCTGCCCCATAAAGATAGTGAGCTTCAATGACCTCCAAGCCCTGTTTGATACCACAAAATTGAAAGAAAAAAACAAAACAAAAAAGGATGAATGAGAATCTAAAAGGCGCCTAGTGTATTCGGGCACTCTCAGATTCGGACTATGGATATAAACCTTTTACCTTTCCAAGTGCGTGGATTTAGGCATTTAGAGTTTAGGGTTCAATATACAATATTCAAAACATTGGGCTTTAGGGATTTTTTTGAACTTCTTTTATTCTTTGAAGATATATTTCCTTATCTAGAGGGCTTTAGGTTTAAAATTTATGGCATAGTGCTTTAGGGCTAGGATTTTATTGACTCAGCCGTATTCTAGGTATCCCAGCTTCCAATAAGGGGAACAACATCTCTATAAATGCGGGGATTTACAGTTTCGAGTTACGGATTTGAGGGTGTTAAGGTCTGTCTTTAGGGTTGAGATTATAGGTTGCCACTAGAATATTGAGAAGATCCCAGATTCTAGTCATGGAAAAAACATCTTTGCGGGTACAAGTTCAGATGGATGATGATGATGGTTATACGACAAGTGACATTTATAGAACTTTAAAAGAGCCGGACATTACAAACACTATTTGGGGTCGGCTTTATGAATTGTTATCGAATTATCAAATTAGTACCACAGAGAAGAGTTGTATGTTATGGGCTCGCCGGAGTGGTGTCCGTAGGGTACAGTGGAGCCGGAATCGCGGCTGTCTAGATGGGGTGTGATCGGGAGGAGAAAGCTACCAAGATCTCATAAACAAGGACAAGGGGAGAGACTGATTCTTGCTTACCATTACAAAACACAAGGGGTCCTTTAAATAGAAGATACAATGGGTATAAATGTAAATCCCCGACACTTGGACTAAGATAAGATAAAACCTAACGAAGGACACATAATAAAATCACTAAACGCCGCATAAAGACAACATAATAACTGGGCACAAAGCCCATAACATGGTACCTTGTTAAAAAGAGTAGCAGAGTCTACTGTAATCTTTTTTCCCATGGTCCAGTTTGGATGTTTCAAAGCATCAGCCACTTTGACATCTTTCAGCTTCTCCACAGGCCAATCCCTATCATGAGCAAGTCACACATGCATATTACTTTGCAGTCTCCTTAAGAAGAAGAAAATCCACTTGAACAATACTAAGAGTTCCCCTTTATCATTTTTCCTTAAAACATGGCAACTAAAGAATTCAAGGCCGCGCGACCAAGGCTCTGTTTGGCGCGGTGGCAGCGGTCGTGAACGCGGTGGTGATGAACCTTCATTCGTGACCACCCGACCTCACCTAAGGAACTTCATCCACTTTATGTTCAAAAATAGTTATTTTTCTTGGTGGCGCTCATAACCATTGAACATACATTCTATAGTGGTCGCGTTTTTCCCAAACTCACCGGAGCAAAAACGCCGCACCAAACAGAGCCTAAATTTTATGATGTCTTTTCTGTGTGTTAAAATCGTCATCATCCTAAGTATTATCCTAAGTATTTGGGACTTTGCTTTTATGAATCCTCATTTTATTCATTTTTGTCATAGTGTTCCCTAAGATGTTAAACCCAAGAGCTATGCAATTCTTCTTGAATAGCTTTCATCCATGTTACCTTGGGTCTACCACTTCTCTACCAAATCACTCAATATTAACTTCCATCTACTCGACTAATTTGCGCATTTCTTGATCTCCACCGGACAAGCCCAAATCACCCAAGTCAATTTTCTATTTTTTTTATCAACCATAAATGGCATTCACATTATTACTTCAATATAATCATTCTTAAATTATCTTTTCTAGTTTTGTAGGACACAAATCATAGCATTCTCATTTCTGCAACACTCAACTTAGATATCTATGACTTTTTTTATGTCTAAGACTCAAATTAATACAACATCCATAGTCTATTTGTGGTTTTATACATTTAATAAGTTTTACTGTAAAAAAATGCAGATTTGGTATTTATTAATTAATAACTACATCACTTTAAACCACTCGGTTTGACGGAATTGGGGCCCTGGAATTAAAATTAGAGCCCAATTTTCTTTGGAATTAGACCTCCAATTCTAATTCCGAGTCCCCAATTCCGTGCAACCGAACGGATACTATAGTAATTCTACCAAACAATCATATACTTGACATCACAATAGTCATAATACAAAACACAGCTAGCTAACTTTGCCAAAAAGGGCCCATGCTTATGTTCCTTCATGATTTCTAAGTTTACATTTAAATCAACATCATTTTATTGTGTCGAACCTGAATGCCCCTCCAGACGCAGTCAAAATTATGCGGCGGAGTGCCCCATCTGGCAAGCCCTGGATACACTGAAGACAAAAACATGCTTTTAACCATCACTAGCAAAAGTGCGGCATAAAAGGCAGTACGATGATCGAAAGGAACTCTAAAAAAGATAAAACAAATGTGAAAACCTAAACATAAAAAGGAGTAAAGATGGCTTCCAAACCTGAAATATGGCAGAATGTTCAGAATCCGCAGGGAGTATCTTCACTTTGTGTTTATGTGCAAGGGGAAGAACAAAAGGCCCTCCAGCAATGAGTGTCTCCTTATTTGCCAAAGCTATGTCTTTTCCAGCCTCTATAGCTGCTACTGTAGGCTAAATCATTCATAAGAGTCTTGTGTTAACTTAAAAATCTGAAATAACACATTACCGGTGTTGCTTGGCAGTTAGATATAGCTGTTTAGATTACCCACATCTTAAGATAATATTTCATAAAGTGTATCTAAATTATATTTCAATGACATCTAAAGGAAAGAAAAAAAAATTAATGGATGCTAATCTTTTTAGATAACATGACTTTTAGTTTACAAGGATAAAATTTGCCCAAAGAATGTGCATTTGATAGACAATATTGTACCCTAAACAACAATGTTATCTAGATAACAGAATTATCTACATAGCATTGTGATACAGTGGTAGGTCGACAGTTGAAACAGAATCTCGGTCCCAAGAGGAGTTCGGACCCAAAGGGGATAACCTGCACTTACTTCTCCCAAGGAAGAACACAAGGCCGATCGATTGGGACTAAATAGTGGACTCTGAGCTGCAACGCGGAAGACCCACCACACACCCAGAAGATCGAAGAGAACTTTTCATCCTTAACCAATGCTGAATAGAGCACCTTCGAGGGCACTAGAAGCCAACCAAAACTAATCAGAAGAAGAAGCCAAAGAAAAAGGATCCTCTCCAAAGGTGTCTATGTGGTCTATTTATAGTTTTCCAAATCTGGTCTGCAAATAGCGGAATCCCGTCTTTTGGTTTTACTATACGCAACCCAAAGCGGTCAGCCAACACCGAAACTCTGTTGTTTGGAGGAGCTATTAGCAGACCAATTTGGGATTCCCTAGAAGAATGCTCCCAAAGCGAAACTCCGTTGTTCGGTGTCTCACCGAGGAAGAACATCCAGGAGTCGCACCTGGAGATGAGTGACCGACGGTTCTGCAACTTGCCAAAAACCACGATGCCCTCCAAACCGTGAATCGCTGCATATAAATAAGCCCTAAGCAATAACCGCTTAATCATAACTTAAAATCAAATAAAACCCAAATCGGACGACTCACACTATCTAAAACGATCAGGGGCAAAATACAACTCAAAACAAAAACCCATATATGAAATCGACTCTGATCGACCACCCGGACGCAACCACGGGATTTGATCGTCCGTCTGGGAAGCGGATCACCGCCTCCTGCGGGAATACACGCGAGTCGGTCATGACGCGCCGTCACATTGAACCAAATGGACCTTAGATTTGAGGACATACTTTTTCATAGGGGAAAAACTCGATGTACACAAATAGCTCATGCTCAGCTCGATAGTTGATCATGCTTGGCTTGTCTGTTAAGTAAACGACTGAGCTTGAACAAGTTCTCAAACAAATGAGCTGAACATCAATAATGTATGGTTCCACAAGACCTCAATATATACAACTATATTTTAGATTAAAGTAATATATATATATATATGCTTATACAAACAAGCATTAATATAAAAATTCGCTTAGGGTGCATTCATTTGTCGAAATAAAGGCCTGGTAATTAAAATTGAATGTTCATTTTCATTGGAACTAGACCCCAACTCCAATTCCAAAGCATCAATTAACACGAAAGAACAAACCCTTATCGTATTTAATTGATACACATCATTGAATATTATCTATAATCATGAACAGACATGTTTTAAGTTTATGGCAACTGAACACAAATTTTCATGGAATCATGTAAATAAAAAATGGATGTAAATGAAATATATTGACTTCCCAAGAAAAAGAAAAACTTAACACCAACAAAAATTTCTCCAACATGTTCGCCCGATAGTCAAAGATTCAAGCCAAACATATCCCAATTTGCACATGTTCGACTCATTTAAACCCTCTCCATGAACAAAATTTCCACCAACAGTCATCATTCATGAAGCAATCCTCTAGTTAATTTTCATGATAATGTTCTTTGAATCCTAGTGCATGCAAAGATTTAAAATGTGCATAAATTAGAACAAGTTTTTAAGGAGTTTGGAGCAAAGATGGACTAAAGTTGGGCTCAATATACAAGTGGTTAAACCCATGTACATCCCAAAACAAGAATCCATGAATGGGGGCCAAACTCAAGTTACTATTACACCAACATATTTTTCACCTATCCCATGTGAGACAAACTAAAAATTCACACATGCCTTAACATGTCTTACTCATAACTTGCCATTGGAAGAAAATTAAGCGCATGAAAAAAAACCAGTAGAACCACTCACCTTCAAGCCAGCACAACCTACGATTCCAGTTACTACCGTGACGGCATCCGGATGTCGTGCAACCTGAAGAAAAATATAAATACATGATGGATTTCTTCATGAGATTAGTATTCAGGAGATGACCCTAAACAATATTAGGAAAAAAATCAAAATCGGTCGGACCTCTATAACACCTTCCTCCCCAGCCACTATTTCAGGTTGGTGCTCCGCATCAGCCAGAGCATCTTTTAACTCATCAACCAATGATTCATTCCTAACAGCAACCAACTGAGGCTTGAATGTCTTCACCTGTTCAAAGACATAAGATTAAAAAAGTCCATAAACATAGTTTAAGAAAGCCTTAAACTGAAACTAAATCATGTAGATCTTGTTTTGGAAACTATGGTAGGAGATATGCGTACCTGATCAGCCAAAAGAGACACATTTGATCCGGCTGCGAGGGCAACAATTCTAAACTTGTCTGGATTCTCGGCCACGATGTCCAATGTCTAAAGAATGGGACAAAACTTAATGCCTAAAGCATTTTGTATGAATAAACATACACATCAAACTTATAAAAATGATGTATTCATTGCATGGATCTTCGCTAATGTAAGTTTTGAGGACTGGTAATTGTACCCATGGATTTGCAAAGAGGTTGTTTCTACAACTCGAATACGGGACCCCCACAAAACACTAGAGAAAGCTCATTTTCAATTCTTAACACGGCTGAAAAATTTGTTCACAAAACTAACGGCTCTTAAAATAAGTTAATTATGTGTTATTTTGTTGCTATCGAGCCTCAATTACTTGATTGTCTTAAGCATATAATTTCTTCAAACCTGAGTTCCAATCGACCCCGTCGACCCAACAATTGAGATGGGCTTAGGACCTTCCCAAGATCTCCGACCGGCTTCAGCAACAGCACGACCCGGCCAAGCTGGCGGAGGCCCTTGCTGCAAGGAGCAGCATATGCCCTTCGAAGCAACTCGCCACCTTCTCCCTCTTCTTCAAAGGAAATCCTATCCAAACAAAAGCACAAAACATTATTCTTAATTGATTCCCAAAAGACATCTACTTTTTCAAAGCAAAACTAATCTGATCAGGCCTCATAAATGCTACCTTTGACCACGGCATTTTTCTGAGTGAAGATTGGAAGAGAATTGAAAAAAACCCAGAATTATTATTGTTTGATGAACTATATAGTCTAGTTTAGGGGACAAAAAGAAAGGGGGAGGAGAAACTTCATCTGCAAATAATTCTAGAATCACAAGTGTGAGAAGTCAAATTGCCTTGAAAAAAATATACATTTGAGGCATGTAAAGACTCCTCTGCCAGATTTCAAGAACATAACTTCAATTTCTGTTGGCAGTTGAAGATTCAAAGCCATCTCCAAGTCCAAGCAAATAAGAAAAAGGAGAGAAGAAATGGCAGAATATCTGAATGGGGAAAAAGCACAAAATTTTTTTTTGTTTAATTCATTAGAAACTCTTCAGAACTCAGAAGGCCCAACACAACCAAATCAGAACTGAAAAGCGTGCAGGAATGAAGGATTTTTGTTACGAAAGTATTGGGAGGAGAATACAAAAACGCATAAAAAAATTCAATTTTGTGGCTGGAACAACAACAACAACAACAACCCTAGATACGTACATAAGATTCCAGTGACCAAAAGCACAAGTGGCCGGAAAACCAACCTTTGATGTTGAAGAAGCCTCCCCTGCCGGATTCCAAGAGACGAACCCCTCCAACTTCCGCCGGCAATGGCAGCTTCATGAGAGCCATCTCCGACTCCAAGCAACAGAGAGAGAGAGACAGAGAGAGACTGGAGAGAGAGAGAGAGAGAGAGTGCTTCTTTTAAATGATATAAATAATCGATGAAATTTTGTAATAAGCGAACTACCTCCTATAATATTTTATGGGATGCGTTGACTAAATCAATTAGCATCGTGACGAAATTGTTGACTTTAGGGTGCCAAGACTCTCGATTCGACCCTTCAAATTTATGAACTTATTTTCATGTTACAATGAACCGGGCCATTTCACCCTTGACCAAAGTCCCCTTTAATTCTACGACTCATTTATCTACAGGTACATACATTATGCTCCTAAATTTTATATTTAGGATCTGTATGACCCGTGGAGATTATGAATCATTGTTGAAACCGGATATCGATTCAACGGAGTTCGAACGGGAGGGACAGTTCAAGTTACTTGGTCTGTCCTCGAGTGCTCAAGGTAGGCCGATTCGAGCCCGGATTCAGCCTTTGCTCATTTGATGTGGTTGTCTACTCACAGATCCGGTGAGCTGCAACGTGGAGGTTCCACCACTCACCCAGAAGCACGTGCCCCCCCCCCCCAAGCCAAAGCAGAGCTCGTCATCTTTGATGGAACGGAGGTAGAACTCACTGAAATTCAAGAGCTCTGAGAGACTGAGTCTATCTCTCAAAGGTGCTTTGATGGTCTATTTATAGGGAAACCCCAAACCAGGGGCAAAATCATTTTTATGGCCTGCAAATAGAGGCATTCGCCTTTTGGTTTTTCTCATTGGTACCATGATTGGTCTGCGGATATATAGTGAAATCCCGTTATTTATGGTGGCTATGGACAAACCAAGATAGGTCGCGAGCAGGAAAAAGGGCGTGTTGGATCTTCTCTGTCGAGGCGAGCCCACGAAGAAGGTGGGCTCAGCTCGCTCGTGCTTGTCTTGGCGCACGACTTCCCTTTCCCTGAGTCTCACTTTGGCTAGCTGGCATCGGCCCGGGGAGGTCGGCTCGCCGCGGAGCGAGGTCGTCTCACCTAACCTGAATTCTCTTGATGGGTTCGCCCTGTCCTGATTGGGTGCAGTCATGACAGGGATCGCTAAATTAGGATTATACAAACATAACAACGGTTATGGCTGCCATACAACAACAACAACACTCATTTGTTTTGTTTTTGTTTGTGGTTGGTTTATATTTTCTACATTTGAACCAAATTTCATGCAAACAATCTTTTTTTCAGGTACCTCTGGATCTAAATCAGAATAAGGGAAAAACGATCCTGTTGAAGTCTTTATCCTCACTATAGTGAGGTCAACTATATGGATCCTTTGTCGTCATTGTGCCCCGTCTTTATAGTTTCATTCCAAATTTTTATGGGTCAAAACAGAATCTTAATTTTAAAAATGTGTAGCTAATAGCAGCATAATAGAAGGTGCATAAGTGAGTGTATTGGGATAACGGCATGATATAGTATTATAGTCCACAAAGGAAGCAGTCAGTGTTTTAGTTAATAACCAAATGGAAGTGGGATCATTAATTATATTACTTTATTCATCTCTAATATATCCTCCAATATCTGTTTAACATTAAAATATCTGGCAACTGGCTTGACAGAGGTGGGCAGATTTAATAATAATAATAATTATTATTATTAATTTTATGAAATTAATTTAAATATATTTCAATCTCTCTCTCTCTCATTTAGCCATTTAGGTCAAAATCAGCCCAATTTTATGGACAATTTATCTTCTTTATAAAACCATTCATTAAATGAAATTAAATCGACAAATCTAATGAAAAAGATATTTATTTATGGTGATTGTTAACCGCAATCCGTTATTGGCTAGTCGCACCCCAAAATTTGCTAATTTTTTGCGCCTTTTTGAAATACGTCTTCTACATGCAATTTCAGGAAAAGTGTTCAACACGAAAGTTGTAGATCTCGTCGATATCTACAACTTTCGTGTTGAGCACTTTTCCTGAAATTGCATGTACAAGACGTATTTTGAAAAGACGCGGAAAATAATGAGATTTTGGGGTGCGACTAACAAATAGCTGGTTTGCGGTTAACAATCACCAATGAGCTGATTTTCTTAATTTCAATAAAAAATAGGAAATAAATTATTGTATTTTTTTAATAAATTTTTTACAAATACTTAAGTGGTAATTAGTGAAGAAATCCGACGGAGCAACCACCTCTTTATGAGATTAATTTAAAATTGAATTAAATGCATTTTGAAACCTTCTTCGGCCGGCGACCAGTCACCAGAAATAATTTATATCAAAATATCAAATAAAAATATTAATCTGACTCAGGGATTGTTTACCAACATTATCCCTGTAAGTTGTATTTACATTTTTCTAATAATATGCATGTACAAAAATATCCTAAATGTATTTTTAAAATCTCCAGTGAATTTGAATCTCTCGTTAATATAATAAATTTTAACTATTTATATATCAAAAACGGTGATGTCACGAGGGAGAAACACTTTTGATAAGATGAAATCGTTAATTTTTTTTGAAGGAAGTTAATATCTGGCCCTCCTTATTAAAATATTTAGAACTCAGTGACGCATTCTTATGATAAGGGACGGACATAAGACAACAATATCGAGCACCACCATTATCGTACTTCAAAGTTTTTCTAAATAAAATGTTCCTTTGATTTAAAAAGATATAAGAAATACTTGTGCTATTTCATTTTAAAAAAATTATAAACCTTCATTATTAATTTCCTGGATCGGACACTGAATGCATGATACATGATACAAGATTTGTGTAATTTTAACAGATAGATGAGCACAACTACAACATATAATTATACATACTCACAAGGAGGTTTTGAGTAATTAATAAGTAATAATAATAATCTTCTACCAAGTATGCACAAAATATTTTTATCTAATTTGCTGTTCAAGTAAAAGTTACCTCATCAGTATTACAATAACTGGAGACTCCAAATCACATAACTTCAACAGCATCAGCTCTCTCTTCCTCTATCTCGCTTCGATCAGGAACCACATAGGTACCGTCCGGCGATAGCCCGACTTCTCCTCCAGAATTAGATTGGCCTTCCGCGACTCCGTCGCTCTCGGGCGAGCTCGGCATCACCTTCTCATCGCCGGAATGCTGCTCCTGAGCGGGCGGAGGGGGTTTCGGGTGCCTAATGGCAGCCGCGGACTCGGGTATGGCGACGGACGGCGGCTGAGGTGGGACCCATGCCCGTTGGCCCGACGACCTCTCGCTCATCCCGCTGCTGTGGGCGACCTGTTTTAACGGCTCCTCGCCTTCGGGATCCAATTCGGTGATCTTGACAGATTTCTTTCTCCACCAGGGCTCTGATGGAGCATCTTGGGGTTTTCCATTTTGCTGTGAAATCTCCCATGGCTGTTTGAAGTTTGAGAACTAATCAGAGCTAATAACCATAAAATAAAAGATTTTTACTGCTACATTATTAGAAAATTCGTATTTACCACCATAAAATACCAACCAATTCTAATAAAATACCACCATAAGATTGATTATATTTTGAGAATTTAATAATATACCAACCAATTCTAATATTATACTTTGAGAATTAAATGAGTTGCATCCATTAATATTGATTTTTTACCTTTTGATCTAAAGAGAAAATGACCGATTCTTCGGAAATTTTTTTAAAAATATTTTCTTCCATGGGGTAGTCTTATAGATTAAGACAAAGATAACATGTGTACAAATAAAAGAATAAAGTGGTATACCAATTAGTAAATGTGATATCATTAAATGTGAGTTTCTAATGGCATAATAGGGCAGACGGAGGGCAGCCGGGTGCAAAAAGCATCCCCGCACAGCGAGAGTCAGGGGAAAAGTCCCACCGCAAGGGTGAAATGTAGACAAACTTTTTACCCTACATTTTTGCAAGACCAGGACTTGAACCCGTGACCTCAGTCACACGACAACACTGGCAACACGTCAGCCGGTGCGCCGAGGCTCCCCTTCTAATAGCATAATAGTTAAAAAAACAAAACATTATTTTCAATTAGGAAGTCATCCATACTAACCTTAGACCTTGGAGGAACTGCTGGTTTTGATGGTGGCTGATTAGGATTTGGGGGCATATCATTGATCTCCTGAATAACAAAAATCAAATGTGGTTAAATGTCGAACTAAGGGTATGTTTGGCACGGCAGTGGTGGTCGTGAACATGATGATTACGATCTGTCATCAGTTTGGCGCGGCGTTTTTGCTCAGACAATTTGGACAAAAACACCGTTGTCATGAAATATGTATTTCACATGACAGACAATTATGAATGCCACCAAGAAAAAAAATTTAAATTTGAATATAAAAATGGATGGAATTTCTTGGGTGAGGTCAGGCGTTTACGAACGACAGTTCTTAACTACTACATTCATGACCGCCACCGTCGGACCCTAAACAAATCAATATGGGAACAAAAAGATCAACAAGAGCAAACCCTGATATTTGGAGGTTTCTCTCCTCTTCGAACCATATCCATGATCTAGAAAACCAAATATCAACTTCTAATTGAATCAATAGTCAACACATAAAAATAGAGATATGGTAATAAGATGATATAAATGTTGATGAAACATAGTTCTAGAAATGTGGTTTGAGTTCCCAAGTACTAAGAAAAGTGCCTGGAAGGGCTTTTATCAGGTAAGAGCGACTGGATAACAGTAGTCTCATTTCAGTTTATAAATGAACACAGGATCTCGTGCTGGAAGTCTTGGGAACTTGTTGGAATATTATGTATTTTATACTTTTATGTTTACATGGTGTAATCCCGTGTATATGTATTATATACTTACGGGAGACTCAAATAATTCATTCTTGTTCCTTTACTCAACATGGTATCAGAGCCGTTGTTCTAGGGTTCGCGCGTCCGACACTCCCATTCACGACTTCAAGTCCCACGTCTCCGTTCTTCCGCCTCCGCCTCCAGTGATCTCCAGTGGCTCCCGTGCCGTCGTTCGCCCCCTCTCTGCCCCTCTCTCGTGCTCTTGGGACGTCGGTCACATGGTTGTTTGATCTCCTTGTTTCCGGCGGTCCCTTTCTCTTTTTATCGCCATTCCTTGCACCTCTTTGGGCATGTGTGTTCTTCCCCTCTTTTTATGAGGGCAGCCCCCATTCTTCGTTCTTCATTGTGATTGTTTTTTGAGTGTCCTAATTTCTATTTGGGGTTTTCTTATGATGGGAAGTGATTCCTCTACCACCATGTCTTTCGGTGAAGCGGCTTTTCCCACTCCAGCCTCCGTTGGACCTTGTCGGATCACCTCTGACCATGGCAATCCTCAGATCACCACTATGAAATTGGATGATTCCAATTACCTCATGTGGGCTCGCTCTATCCTTCTGGACCTCAAAAGTCGCCGGATATTTGGTTATGTCAGTGGCACGATGAAGGCTCCTCCTTCTGCCTCCTCTCCTGAGTGTCTTAAGTGGGATTCAGAGAACTCCCGGGTGATGTCATGGCTACTTAACTTTATGACGGAGCTCATCGCTCGGAACTATCTGTTCTTGGATACTGCAGCGGATATTTAGAAGCGCGCAGAGACTACCTACTCTTGCCGACAATGCAGCTCAGACCTACCAAATGCGTCGTCGATTGTTCCTCCTGCGACAGGGTGATCGTCCTCCATCGGCTTACTACTCGGAGTTCACCCAACTCTATCAGGAGTACGATCATTTTAATTCTCTGACCCTTGTGTCTCCTGAAGATGAGGTGTTGGTCCGAGCAAGAGAAGAACGCAATCGCATCTTCGAGTTCCTTCACGGCTTACATCGGGATTTCGATTCGATCAGTATTCAGATCATTGGACGCTCTCCTCTTCCTTCTTTGCCCGAGGTGTACAGCCTTGTCTAACAGAAATTCGACCACTGCCAGACTCTGCTTCCAGACTCAGCTATCAAGGGATCTGCGCTTGTCACTCTGTCTCGGCCTGGTGATCGTCCTCCTCACGACACTAGATTAAGGACTGCGGAGAAAGATCATCTATCCTGTGATTATTGTGGGAAAGCCCGCCATACTAGAGACACCTGCTTCAAGCTCCACGGTTTTCCCCTCGTGACGTCCCTGCATCGCGTGGTGACCACGGAGGTGGTGGCTCTCAGCACCGGCCCTCTCTGCCCAGGTCGGCCCACTTGTCAGACGGTATGGAGGAAGCCCCTGTTCATCATTCTCTGGATTCCACTGCGGGACTCCCTGCTCTTTAGGCTGAAGAAATTTTGGCTTTTCGTCGGATGATGCTCGGACCTCCTGCTGAGCCGTCAAGTTCAGCTTCTTCTTCTTATGCTCGTCAGGGCCCGAAAGGTGCACTCTGCTTCCTCCCATCTATCCTCTCAGTGGATCATTGATTCCGGGGCTACAGATCACATGACAGGATCTGCCACAGGTTTTGTGTTCTACACCCCTCTTTCTGGCAGAGACAAAATGAGCATTGTTGATAGATAACTATCTCTTATCGTTGAGAAAAGATTCATTTCATGCTCCTCCCTTACTCTCTCCTCTAATCTTCATGTTCCTGCGTTCACTCGCAATCTTATATTTATTAGTCATCTGACTAACTCTATGAATTGCTCCGTGACATTCTTTCCTACCTCTTGTGTTTTCAGGACCTGAAGATGGGGACTGTGATTGGCTCTGGTAGACTGTGCAACGGGCTCTATGTGTTTGACCCCTCTGCCTCCACTTCATCCAACATCGCTCGGCCTCCCAAAGCTCTTCATGTTGCTCGTCCCTCTGAGTTGGATTCTTGGCATTGTCGGCTATGACATCCTCCTATTGTTATTATGAAGTTGTTGCTCTCTACTATGTCTCCTACTTTGTTTAATGTTTTTCATTGTGATGTATGTGAACTGGCTAAACATAATCGTAGTACACTTCATCTTATATCTCCTCGTAACTCAGTTTCGTTTGCTGTTATTTATACTGATGTTTGGGGCCCTAGCTCTACTGCTTCTATTTCTTGTTCTTTTTGGTTTGCTTCCTTTATTGATTGCTACTTTCGTTATACCTGAATTTACTTAATGAAACATAAAAGTGAGGTGTTTTTTATTTTTCAACGCTTTCATAAGATTGTCACTACTCAATATGTGTCATGGTTAAAATCTTGTGTAGTGACAATGGTCGTGAGTATGACGCCCGCCTTGAGAACTATCTGAGTGACTTGGGTACTGTGAAGCACCGACATTTCAAAATGCCCAGCGTGTCGGTGTCGGAGAGTCTGACACTCGTCCGACTCTCCGACACTCTACGACACTCGAGTCGGAAATCCGACGCGCTGGCTCACGCGGGACTCGCAAGTCCCGCTCAATCGAACACGCGTGTCCTGCTCAATCGAACATGTGTGTCCCGCTCAATCGAACACGCGTGTCCCGCTCAATCGAACACGCGTGTCCCGCTCAATCGGACAAGCGTGTCCCTAAGTTAGCTACTCGTGGTGAGGCGAGTGGCAATTTGTCTTGGAAGTGCTTTTACTCCCTTCTAGCATTTCAAGTAGTGAAAGTGGATCTACTAGTGGCGTAGATATTTTCTCTAGAAAAAGGAAGATTAAAGTGGGGAAAAAAATTTGCATGAGAATCCATTATTTTTACTGATGATATATAATGGTAATATGTTAATGTTTTATCATTTTTTGATCATTTGTTAAGTTTTGCATTTAAGTATTTGATGAGTAATATTTAAACATGAATTAATTTATTTAAATATTTGTTAATTGTTAATTTTTTGTTAAATGTTTTAGGAATTTTATAATTATAAAAAATGAATATTTAATATATGTGTCTTAGCGTATCGTAATATGATATTTTTTTAGAATTGACGAGTCGCGTGTCGCGTCGTGTCGTATCGTGTGTCCCGTGTCGGTGTCGGTGCAATATAGCCTGGGTATCATTCATCAAACCTCCTGTGTTTACACCCCTGCTCAAAATGGGGTGGTTAAATGGAAGAATCGGCACCTCCTTGAGGTGGCTAGATGTCGCCTCCTTCGGATGCATCTCCCGAAGTACTACTGGGGTGATGATGTTCTCACTGCCGCTTACCTCATCTATCGCCTTCCTACGCGGATTCTTGGGTTTCATACCCCTCTTGCTACTCTAAGGGTTCGTCCCACTTCTCTCTCTCCTCATGACTTTGGATGTGTATGTTTTGTCCACACTCACCCTAAGACCAAACTTGATCCCCGTGCTCTGAAGTGTGTGTTTATTGGCTACTCTCTTACTTAGAAAAGCTATAAGTGCTTCCATCCTGCTACCAAGCGGATATTCGTTATTATGGATGTCACCATTCGGGAATCGGAAGCATATTATGGAACCTCTCTTCAGGGGGAGACTGCTGCTACGGAAGTGAGTTCCCCTCCTTCGGTTCCTCTGCCTATTCATCCTCTATCTATGTCGTCTCCTTTGTTCACTACCCCATCTATGGTGACTCCTCACGTCCCTACTCCTCTAGTGCCCCCTCTTACCTCTGGGAACCCGGTGATTCCTCCTCTATTGCAGGTCTACACGCGACGTAGGAAGGGCACGAACGCTCAGGCTCTTGCTATTCAACCTAAGTCATCACCTGATCCATCGGCAGGTACCAACACAGGTAGTTCTGCTTCTACTCAGTATCCCCTTTCTCACTTTGTGACATATGATTCTTTGTCTCTTGCGCATAGATCATTTGTCACATCTTTGACCTCCATTTCTATTCCACAATCCTGGCAGGAAGCACTTGAGCATAACGAGTGGAAGGCAGCCATGTTGGAGGAAATGGGAGCCCTTGACAAGAATCATACGTGGGAGCTTGTCCATCTTCCTAAGGGAAAAACAGTTGTATGATGCAAGTGGGTTTTCTCTGTAAAGCAAAACTCTCAAGGGCTCATGGAATGATACAAAGTCAGGTTGGTGGCTAGAGGCTATACGCAGACAACTGACATCGACTATCAGGAGACATTTGCACCGGTTGCAAAAATGAACTCCAGCAGGATTTTACTTTCATATGCAGTGTGTAAAGGATGGAGTCTCCTTCAGTTGGATGTGAAAAACGCTTTTCTCCACGGTGATCTTGAGGAGGAAGTCTATATGTCCCTGCCTCCTGGTGTTATTCAAGAAGGGTCGGCAAAAAAAATTTGCAAGTTAAAGAAAGCTCTGTATGACCTGAAGCAATCTTCACGTGCATGGTGTTCACCAGGCTATGATCTCTTTTGGATACAAACAGAGCAATGTTGATCACACTTTGTCTGTGAAACACGGGGAGGGTAAAGTGGCTGCTCTTATTGTCTATGTGGATGATATAGTAATAACTGGCGGATGATACAGCAGAGGATGAGCTTCTAAAGTTTAGATTGGCTAAGGAATTTGAAATGAAGGACTTTGGTCCCCTCAAGTATTTTCTTGGCATTGGGGTGGCCAGATCAAAACATGTAATCTATATATCTCAAAGGAAGTAAGTTCAAGACTTGCTTGAGATAACTTGAATGCTCGGGTGCAGGCTGATAGATACACCAATTGAGGTCACAAACTAGAAAGGGATGGAGGAGATGTTGTTGGTGACATACAAGGCTTCCAATGATTGGTGAGAAAGCTTATCTATCTCTCTCACACTCGTCCAGACATATCGTATGTGTGATGGTCCTTAGTCAGTACATGCACTCACCTAGATCTCAACTGGATGCTGCGTACAGGGCCCTGCAGTATCTCAAATCTTCTCCTGGCAAGGGAATACTGTTCTTACCCAATGAGGCATAGACTGTAAAGGTCTATACTGATGCAGACTGGGCAGGTTTAGTTGATGACCAGAGGTCAACATCAGGGTATTGCTCTCTTGTTGGGGGAAATTTGGCGACCCGGAGAAGCAAATAACATGTTGTAGCCAGATACAGCACAGAGGCAGAGTTCCGTGCCATGACACATGGTATATGTGAAGTGTTGTGGATTCAGTCGATAATGAAGGACCTTGGTGTGAAGGGTGAAGGTCCAATCATGAACTATTGTGATAATAAAGCCGATGTCAACATCGTCCACAATCCGGTCCAACACGATCGCACCAAACACGTGGAGATCTACAGACACTTTATCAAGGAAAACATAGTTAGGGGGATTGTGATACCCTTTTTGTTCCATCAAACCAGCAACTTGCAGATGTGCTTACCAAAGGGCTGAGTCAGAACTCGTTTGACAGAATACTGGACAAGTTGGGAATGACAGACATTATACGCCCAAACTTGCTCGCCCTCGCGTCTCTGCTTCGCATCCAGCACCGCATCCACAGTCTCAGTCACCGCTCGTACCTCGTGCTCCGTCATTCGTCTGCCGCTCCGGAATCCTATTCCGCTCCATCAGCGCGACAGTCCCGCAAACTATTCCTCTTCCAGTAGCCGCGCGGGGGGCTTTATACAACAAATGCGCGGTTTATTGCCGCTTCCTGCATGACAACGAGCATGCTGCCCTAATTTGAAGGCATTTTTGGTGTCGATCTCTATGGGAAGGTCCTCCATGAATTTTTGTTTCGTTTCACTTTCTATGAGCAAACCCTAATTTCTTTCTTGGTGGGTGTGGTGTTCATTCCTTTGATTCCTTGATATCTATTTTTGGATTATTATGTCGGGGAATGATGAATCTCCTACAAACTTTTCCAGTGCCGGAGTTTCCTCCGCTACTTTGATGTTTGGTGGACCTATTCGGTAAGTCATGACTATACTTCTAGATGACTCCAATATTCTCCCGTGGTCTCGGGCTATCACCCTTGCCTTGAATAGCAAATGCATGTTTTTCTATGTTCTGGGTACTACGTCGCTGCCTGCCTAGAATCCTCCGGATTGGTTGTGATGGGAATATGAGAATTCTTCAATTATGTCTTGGCTGAATAATTTCATGGTGAACTCCATTGTCGTGAATTACTTATTCTTAGATACTGTTGCAGATATTTTGAAAAGGGTGAGGCCACACACTCATGCAGGGGGAATGCATCCCAAAATTTTTAGCTGAGACAGAAGATCTTTCTCCTACGACAGAGTGATCGACCTCCTTCAATCTGCTACTTGGAGTTCACTCAGCTTTATCAAGAGTACAATCACTTCGACTCTCTCACCCTTGTGTCCCCTGAGGATAAGATTCTTGTTCGGGCACGAGAAGAAAGGTACCAAATTTTTAAGTTTTTTCATGGTCTGCATCGGAACATCGATCACATCAGTGTTCAGATCCTTATGCGCTCTCCCACACCATCTCTTCAAGAGATTTATAGTCTTGTTCAACAAGAATTTGATAGACAACAGACTTGGACTCCTGACTCTACTCCTAAAGGTTCTGCTCCGGCTAGTCAGTTTTGCAGTAGAGATCCTCGTGATAAAAGGTCCAAGTCCACTGGCATAGATCATTTGATATGTGATTACTATGGGAAGTCGCGTCATACCCGGGACACTTGCTTTCGTCTTCATGACTTTCCTACACCACGAGGTGGTTCTGCACGAGAGGAGGTGGTAGTTATGGTTGCTCTCAAGGCCGCTCAACTCAGTCACGGTCTGCTCATCTTTCTGATTCCTCGGAAGAGATCTTGTCTTTCTCTGACGCTACGTTTCCTCCTCTGTCTCTATCTGTCGATGAGATCCATACGTTCCGTCGCTTGATGTTGAGACAATCCACTGAGAAATCCGCTTCTTCGTCCTCTTTTGCCAATCAGGGACCCTCAGGTGCTCATGTTGCGTCTTCTTGTCCACCTACCCACTGGATTATTGATTCTAGAGAAACGGAAAATATGACCGGCACTGCTACAAGTTGTCTTACCTTCTCTTGTTTGGAGGAGACAAGGTAAGCATTGCAGATGGATCCTTGTTTCTGATTGTTGGGAAAAGATCCATCTCATGCTCCTCTCTCACCTTTTTTTCTATTCTTCAGGTGCCAAAGTTTACTCGCAACCTTCTATCCATTAGTCATCTGACCAATTCTATGAACTAATCAGTGACCTTTCCTTTGTCTTGTGTTTTTCAGGACCTGAAGACGGGGACGATGATTGTCTCTAGTAGCCTGTTGAATGGTCTGTACATGTTTGACTCCTCCAACCCTACTTCTCCTCCTCAGGCTTTTCATGATGATCAGTCAGCCACTTTGCATTCCTGGCATTATCGTCTAGAACATCTCTCTATCTCGTCTATGAAACATTTATTTCCTACTATGTCATCTATATTGTTAGATAATTTTCATTGTGATACTTGTGATCTTGGCAAACACCATCATGCATCCTTTATTCGTGTTTTTTCTCCTAGTTTTGCTCTGTTTGATATTATACATAATGATATTTGGGGGCTTTATCTTGTTGCTTCTATTTCTGGGTGTTTTGTAACTTTCATTGAATGTTTTTCTCGCACAACATGAGTATATATAGTGAAAGCTAAAAATGAAAAAAAAAAGATCATTATTTCGATGATTTCACAACATAAATTTTACGTAATTCAATACCACAATCAAAATTCTTCGTATTGACAATGATTGAATACATTGACTACCAATTTGAACACTATCTTACTAATCATGACATTATCCACCAAACATCTTGTGTGTATACACCTGCTCAAGATGGGGAATCAATTAGTAGACCGGGGTGCCCGGTCTACTGTGGGTGCACTACAAGTCTGCAGACCAATGACCCCAATCCATCTGCACGGATCTGATTGGCCGCAACCGCTAATTCCAATGACGGGTTGTTGAGGTTGGGTGTCTAACCGCCTCAATTGGTGATGAGAAGTAGAAAAACTCCATAGTTAAGCATGTTTTGGCGAGAGTACTGGCGGGATAGGTGACCTCCTGGGAAGTCCTTGCGCTGCCCACTTGACTTGAGTTTCCCTCACCAAAAAGGAGGTCAGCGGTTAGAGACCCAACTTCAACAATCTGCCATTAGAAATAGCGGTTGAGGCCAATCAAATCTGTGGAGATGGGTTGGGGTCACTGGTATGCAGAACTATAGCACACCCACAGTAAACCGGGGCATTACATTAATTTTTTCATTTAATTGCAATTATTACTTGATTAGCCTATTCAGAATCAATTGTAATCAATTGTGAGCATTTATCGCAATCTTAATTTTATGATATTTAATTCATTGCGAGTCAGAACTATTCACATGGTTGAATCATTGGCATCACATTAGGCTTACGGTATATGTTGTAAGCATCATGCTCATTAGATTGCGAGTCTTCATATAGAATTAGGTAATTGCGCTGATATCTACAGATTAGTCTTGTCACCTGGTTAGTAAGTGATGTAGTGATCTAGAGCTGCCCCGCTCTGGTTCTGCACCAGAGGAACGTTCAATCTCACCACCGGGTTGCAGCCCAAGCACCCCAAGCCTCTCCGAGCCTGTTCTCAGTAACGACACATTGTTGAGGCGGGGTCTCGAACCCACAACCCCCTAGATAAGAACCCTACATTGTGTCGTTGCTGAGAACAGACACGGGGAGGCTTGGGGTGCTTGGGAAGCAGCCCGGTGGTGAGATCGGACGTTCCTCTAGTGCAGAACCGGAGCGGGCGGCTCTAGATCACTAACTGAAAAAAGGCCTCCCCTAACGGGCCTTATCACCAGCTGAGCTGCAGCTCAATTGGTAATAAGGCATGTTAGGCGAGGTTCTTATCTAGAGGGTTGTGGGTTCGAGACCCAGCCTCAACAATGCGTCGTTGCTGAGAACAGGCACAGAGAGGCTTGGGGTGCTTGGGCTGCAGTCCGGTGGTGAGACCGGACGTGTTCCTCTGGTGCAGAACCAGAGTGGGCGGCTCTGGATCACTACATAAATAAGGGAAAAAGTGGGAGATCAGATCCAGCAAGAAGTGATATAGTTAATATCGTGAGGTATGCCTCTTGGTCAAGCAGTTGCTCGATACTTCTATTCTGAGACCAACTTTGCATAGTCTTTAGGTTATAACCACTTATTATTAAGTAGAGGTTCAAAAAGCTATAAAGACCTTTCATAATGAAAAAATAAGGTTACTAATAAAAAACCTTTTGGAAATCCCACTTGCTTTAGGCCTAGCCATCCTTGTCATATGTTTGTTGTGCATGCACATATCAATGTTGGTGCAATTCAACTCCATTTAGCCTTACGCATCTTGTGCCACAACTCAACAGTATTGTGCCACATTTCAGCTCAATTCCGACATATTCCTATCTTTAACAAATACTTTGAATGAGCATTACTCACTAGTTAAAGAAAATGTTTGAAAGTTGAAAAAAATTATAGGAAGTTTTCTCCAAAATGATGGATAATTGGAAAGTCTAAACTTGATTATGTAAGAACTAAAGTGTCAAAACTTTTTATTAGTATAGTATTGAATGGTAAATTTGATAAAGCCAAATGCTAGCCATCCACTCTAGCTGTGTACAGTAGACATCTGGGAAGGTAAAGTCTAACTAATTTAATCACTTAAAAATTCTATAGAACTTTATTCAAATAAGCCATTTTTCTAGAACCGAGATTAAGCAGTAGTAAAGAACAGTTCCACTAGATTCTGACCTCCATATATGACTTCGAATGGGGAGCACTTAAGGGCTCCACGGATGCAGAAGCTACGGATTGGGATGCTGTCAAGATATATTAGATGCAACTGATTAAAAGCACAAACAAAAGAGTATGCTATCTGATAGAGGTAAACAACAATGCTTTAGAATACATATATGTATATATATATATATATATATATATATATATATATGGGCAGCTCCACACAAGCTTCGTCCATGCTCGCTGACTCTTAGCGGGCTGAGCCCGCATTCGAGCACTTACTTTTATTCAAAACATATACATATGAGTACTTAAAATGACCGCAAAAATGAATTAACATTCCTATTTTTATTTTGTAAAAAAATATAAATTTTTACATACAAAATCAATATTTCTCTCCCCCTCTCTCTCTCCATCTCCCTTCTCTCCCCCTCTCCTTCCTATCCCTAAATGTAGAAATAGGAGGGCTATAAAGATTCCCTCTCCCTCTGTCACCCTCTCTATTCTCTCTTTCTTTCTCTCTCTTCATTGGATGACTGAGATCAAAAGTTTGACACATTGAATGACTAAGATTAATTTTACAAACTCTCAACTACTTCTTTAATGTAGTTAAAGATATATATATATATAGGGTTAATTATTGGAATCTCCTCTAGGAGTTTGCATAATTACAGGTTGCACCCCTCTATCTTTCGAAATAACATTTATTATTATTAATATATAGATAGAGAGTTAATATCGGGACCTCCCCTGAGAGTTTGCATAATTACAGGTTTCACCCCTCTATCTTTCAAAAATTACATTTACCTTCCCTCTAAATTTCCCCAATTTACAAAAATGCCCATTCCGTTAGAAATATGGAAGGAAAATGATAAAATAAGCGGAATTATTTTATGATATTCAATTTTACCCTTCGTAAAGATTCTACATTGAAAGGTGTGATCTTCTCCTTTAGAAATATAGATGAAAAGTGGTCAAATATGCCAATTTATTTCATGACATTCCAATTTTAACTCTACATTGAAAAATGTATGTTACATCTTACCCTTTGTGATGAATGCAGAAACATTATAAAAGGATAAAAAAATATCATAAAATAATTTGCTTATTTTAACATTTTCAATCCATATTTCTAACAGAAAAGACATTTTTGTAAACTGGGGAAACTTAGAGGGGGAGGTAAATGTAATTTCAAAAGATAGAGAGGTGCAACCAGTAATTATGCAAACTCACAGGGAAGGTCCCAGTAATTAACTGTATATATATACATACTATTAATAAAGATAAATATACCTAGCTACAGTAACCCCCGTCCGTCAAAAACGTGATGTCTTGCGTCGCTATTTAAAAAAATAATAATAATTTTGACCTCTCACGGTGGAGGCCGGCGGCAGCGGCGGCTTGACCGAACCCCAACTACGGGGTCGCCGGACGTCGGCGACCCCGATGGGCATAGGCTAGAGGCGGTACGGCAAGGCCACCGCCGGTGGTGGCCCTGAACGTGACCACCGAAACAGGCGGTCATGGTCAGGGCCACCACCGGTTGTGGCCCTGCCAGACCGCCTCCGGCGGTGGGGTCCGGTCAGGCCGCCGACGGCGTCCTCCTGACGTTTTTTAATTTTTATTTTATTTTTGGTTTTTCCGTTTTTCATATATAATAAATATAAAAGAAAATTAAATTAATTAAAATAAAATTAATTAATTAATTAATTAATAGGTACAAAAGTAAGATAAATAAATAAAATATAATAAGTATAAAATTTAAAACTAAAAAAAATTATAAATATACAAAATTATAAATACAAAATCATATACAAAAATAAATAAATATGATATACAAAAAATAAATAAATCTGATATACAAAAACTAAATAAATTATGGGTCGGCCTTCCACAGCATAGAAGCGGGCAAAAGCCCGCTTCCATGCGATTCACCAACAAGGCGCCGCACCCGCCCCTCGCGCCTGTCAGACCGCCTCCGGCGGTGGGGTCCGGTCTGGTCGTCGACGGCATCCTCTCGACGATTTTTTATTTTTATTTTACTTTTTGGTTTTTCCGTTTTTCATATATAATAAATAAAATAATAAATATAAAAGTAAAATAAATAAATTAAAATCAAAAATAAAATTAATTAATTAATAGGTACAAAAGTAAGATAAATAAATAAAATATAATAAGTATAAAATTAAAATTAAAAACTAAAAAATAAATTATAAATATACAAAATTATAAATACAAAATCATATAGAAAAATAAATAAATATGCTATACGAAAAATAAATAAATCCGATATACAAAAACTAAATAAATTCTGGGTCGGCCTTCGGCAACATTGAAGCGGGCTTCGCCCGCTTCCATGCAATTCACCAACTCAGCACCGCACCCTCCAGTCGCGGCCCCCATGAGCATGTATGCAAAATCAAGTAACAATCATAGTGCTCCAAGGGGCCGCAAGTGGCGGGTGCAACGCCAAGCTAGAGGATTGGTGGAAGCGGGCGAAGCCCGCTTCTATGTGGCTGAAGGCCGTCCGAGAGCATCGAGCACGGGCGTAGCCCGTGCGAAGTGCTCATATAAAAATGCAATATCTTACTTAATTTTCAGTTCATTTTAAGATCTCGGGAAAAAAGTGAGGAACGGATCTGAAAAATAGATAGGAGTTGAGGCGGTGAAGAAATGAAAGTTGAAGCTTATTTAGGGAGATGAAAAGTGTTCTCCTCTGTTTTGCGAGGAATGGTGGGTGTAAGGATGTGGTCGGGGGATGCAGGAAGCCTGAGCAGAGGTTGGAGGAGGGGCGCTTTAGATTCTTACTTGGTCGAAGAGGAGTTCCGCTGGAGCAGGAGTTCCGTTGGGAGTCCGGGATGGCTGATGTGGAACTGTAGCGGAGAAATGCCATGAGTAACACAGGGGCGGAGCCGCTAAATGCGAGAGGTCGGAGGAGGAGAGGGTTACAAAGGGTTTAGGGTTGCGTGGAATTAAAATGCTGTGAGTAGCGCAGTTTATTTGAAATTGTTCATCCATTGGAGGAAGTATGAATGAATGACTACGATTTTGCCAATGGATTTAAAATTCAAGGCTTTAAAAAACCATCTATACTTCTTTTTAGAATAGTATATATATATGGGGTTAATTACTCGAACCTCCATCGGGAGTTTGCATAATTATAGGTTGCATCCCTCTATTTTTCGAAATTACATTTACCTCCCCCCTCTAAGTTTTCACAGTTTACAAAAATGTCATTTCCATTAGAAATATGGATGGAAAATGATAAAATTAGTCAAATTATTTTATGATATTCTATGTTACCCTTTACAATGACTCAACATTGAAAGGTGTGACCGTTTCCTTAAGAAACATAGATGGAAAGTGATCTAATATGCCAAATTATTTTACGATATTTCAATTTTTCCCTTTGTAATAACTCTACAATGAAAATGGTACATTACATTTTACCCTTGGTAATGAATCTAGAATTATTATAAACAGATAAAATTAAAATATCATAAATGATTTGGTTGATTTTATCATTTTCCATCAATATTTATGAAAGAAGGGGCATTTTTGAAAACTGGGCAGAATTAGAGGGGATATAAATGTAATTTTCAAAGATAGAGGGGTGGGTGGAACCTGTAATTTTGCAAACTCCCATGAGAGGTCCCTGTAATTAACCCTACACACACAAACATACACACACGAGTGACAGACATGGGGCTCCGCCCCTACGGCCAATCGCGACAGTACCTTGACCCCGACATGTACGGGGCTCCGCCCCTATCAATTAATTAATGCAGTTTAAAATAAACACACTATCAATTAATTAATGTGAAAATTCGTTATACATCATTTTTCAATTTTTCTTACAAAATTTTCACTTTAATGCATATATTATCATGCATGTTAAATTAACTTTAATAAAGTTGATGGGTTTAATGGTAGCTCCTTTAAAATACCGTTGATATGTCTAATGACAACCTTTCTCGAAAAGACCGCTGATATGTCCAATGATAGCCTACCATAGTAGGTCTAGGAGCTCTACTAAAAACTTTTTCATTTTATGAATTTCCATAATTATTTTTAATTTGAGGATATGGTGTAATTACATAAATAGATATTGTATTTTATTTTTTTAAAATATATTATAATATATGTTTAAGTCATTAGAGTATAAGAATAATGCTATATTTGACAATTTTGAATATTTAACCAAAGACAATTTCCCCTTATAATATAGTAAAGACACACACTAGCACGCACGCACACATTATAACCAACCTGCTCCATAATTGGTATTTGGTGTGCCATTGAGTTTAACTTGCTGCAAAAAAAATTAAAGGCAGGTAAGTAAACAAATGAATCCCCATAGATGGTAGAAAGGAAAAGATCAGAGCTTACACTTAGAGAAATATCTGTTTGGTTGACCTGTGGAGTTCTCCACGAGTTGTTGGTAGTACCTGAATATTGTACAAAATATAGAACTGCAGTCAGAAAAACAGATAATAATTTCATGAAATAGGTAACAGATTATTTTCATCCGGCTAATCAAGTGCATATATGAGGTGTTTGTCATATCGAAGTATAATGAATAAAAAGAGAGAATATTTATGAACATCTTCACCATTGACGCAGGGTAGGGATGTGAAAGTGAACACTATGCAATGCAAATCCTAGGTGCAGTGCTATGAAGCACAGATACTTCCCTGAAGGCAGCGTACCTGTACCGGATACGTATCCGATACCGGTACGTACCCGATACTCAACGGATACATCTATGTGGACACACTTGGACTTAGCACATCATTCTGCATATTGTGATAGGAGTCTGGTTTTCTAGAGTAAACAAAAGTTGGATCTATGCTAGGAAGCGTTGATACGCCCAATTAAGTTGTGTTTTTATACTAAGTATGTTTCTGGTACTGGTATGTTTCTGCTACAAGTACGTGTATTGAAAGTGTTGATATGACAAAAGTTACTAACAAAACAGTTAACTTGTCTCTAGACTAACCGGAGATTGAAAATATTGATCTCCAACAATGAAGTTGATTAAGCTTCTCGCATCGGGTACCGACACGTACCCATATCATTGTTCTTGAAGGGGACTCCGCTAGTGCTTGTGAAAAAATCAATCGCATTTATTCCGGGACCTACATGGGTGATTCTGAGACATACTTTGCTAAGCTTCTACGGATGCCCATATATATAAGATACCGGTACGTACCCGTATCATTGTTTTTTAAATTTTATCGTACCGCCGTATCGGGTACGTATCGTACCCGGTACCCGTACCCGTGCTTCCTAGGTGCAGTGTAGGGAAAGTGCACCAAGTTTAATCTAGGATGATGTATGCATGCAGATAATAATCCAATGACAAATTACAAATAATAATAAGACATAAAACTCATGCAATTATCACAGGCATATTGCAAATAATAATTGGCAAGCAAATTAGGTTTTGCTCCTATTGGAGGGCCACAAGTTACCACACACCAGTAATAAAGGTCCTGCAAATAACGCTTAGTCCAAAAACAAATAGACTACCAGTGCAAGTCTGCAAGACATTCATAATTGTATAAATAGTCAAATTCGTACAACAATAGTGAACAATAATGAAACCGAACAACGGAACAATAAACACTCACAAACAAATAAGCGGTCGATTAGGCGTGGAGATTCCGTGATTAGAAAGCAGCGGTGGTGATCCGGAAGGCGGGGATGTGATGTATGGTGGCTGTCTAGGGGTAGGAATGGAGCGATGGTGTCCGGAGGGTGAGGGATGATGGCTGTTCGAGGGAGGTGCTGGAGTTGTGGTTTGATGCTGGAAGGAGGCTAGGGTGGTCAGCGGTGGCTTCTGGAGGCGGATGGTGGCTGTTGTGGAGGGGCTAGATGGCGCAGAAGCAGAGGATGGTGACTGGAAGGGCTGTAAAGGGCAAAAAGAGACAGGCGGCTGCAATATTGGCCATCTGCTGCTGCTGGGAGGGGAGGGCTAGATGCGGCTAACAGGGGCTGGGGAGGTCTGTTTTGGTAGGGAGGCTGATATGATCCTGGAGAGGAATCCGGCATGGGGAGGGCCGGTGGTGGTGAGGGAGAAGAAAGGAGGAGGGATCGAGAGGAAAAGCTAGAGAAGCAACCCTAAATGTCATACATCAAAAGATAATGAAAAAAGAGTACAACACAACCTCTTATAGGAGCAGGGTGCTGATAATGAAAAGATAGCGCGCATAGTAAAACATACACATAACAGAATATAACATAACAAAATGAAAATAAGATAATCATTTCGGCGGAGGGCATTTGGTCTCTCCTCCAGACAGACCTGTCATCGTCTTCCTCCGCGTATGGACTCACCACGGCGTTTCGACGGCAAGCGTGTGTCTCGTCGGCATGCGGAACCGTAACAATGTCTCCATCTGGAAAATATGCCTTGTCCCCAAGGTAGTAATCGGAGTACTGATGACAAAAGTAATCTTGGGGCAACCATGTTGCTTCGAACTCCAGACAATAAGACCCTGCAACAAGGCCCTCCTGCGCGACAGAGTCCCCTTGAAGGTGTTAGCGGCGATCAAGTAGCTTGTCTGGGTAGTACGGCACCAACTGCCGTCTTTCTTCTGAAACCAGAAGAACCTGACTAGAAAATGGGCTTGCGCCAGAACAGGCAAGGCCCCCATCCACATCCCCTGCACCCGAGGTTCGAGCTCATCTTTTCACCCATAGTTAGAACGGAGCGGCTATGTCGAGACTGTTGTGGCCCTAGACGGGAGGGAATTGGTGCGGTCAATCGGCCAGGCTGGTGACAATCCTTCCGGAGGCTAGATGACATCAATGAGAGCAGTGTAAAGCTCTGGGTGGTCCATCGAGAAAGGGAAAGGCATATCGGATGTGCCCGAGATGGGCCACAGCCCCGCGGAGAGGCCGACGTCCGTGGTTCGCTAGATCATGCAAAGGGAGACCAGAAAGCAGAGGAGAGCGGAATCACGGTCGAGGGGACATGGCTAGCCCCCGTGGAGGAACTGCATGGCCATAGTCACCCAATTGACGCATACATCGCCAATCATGCGAAGCCAAGGCACCCCCAAAATGGCGTCGATACCGCCCAGGCCGAATGCGTAGAAGCCTGTGATCAAGGAAAAGGACCCTACGTCAGTGCAACGGCCCTAATTCGGTCTGCGTCGCCCATCGCCCAGGTGAACCGCAATATACGAAGAGATAATCGAGGAAAGACGGAGCTATTGCACTATGCGCTCAGAGATGAGGTTGTGGCTTGCCCCGCTGCCACCATAATGATGATTGGGTGATCCCGCGGCGTGCCTGAGAGCTGCATGATATGCTAGCCGGAGATCCCGCCCGCCAAGGCACGGGATAACTCCAGGCGGTGGAACGTAGCCGCGGTGGGGTCGAGAGGGGTATCCCCTGCTGAGAGCTCCAGGGCCTCAAAGTTGGCCAAGGTAATCTCAGGGTCGACGTCGCCGATGATGACGCGGAACTCCTTCACGGAGCACTCATGGTTGGGGGAGTGGGGTCGGCGACACCAAAAGCACATACCCTTGCTACGAAGCTCATTGTAATCACTGTTCGAGAGGCGTTGAGGGGTCGTGGGCGACCCGGACGATTTCCCCAAGGCGGTGGCCGCGGTGGAGGAGTCGGGGCTAGACGACTAGTGGTCGTCAAGGCAGCCGAGGCTGGTGGTGGTCGTCAAGGCAGCCGAGGCTGGTGGTGGTCAGTCATAGGAGCAGGTGGTCGGGGGGAGAGGTCGGCTTCCACCAGATGCGCCAAGTCCAGGACGTCGAAGACTGTGTAATGGTGGTGCGTGCGGAGACGAGAGCGGATATGTGGCAGTATTCCCTGCATGAAGAGGCCCAAGTAATGATCGGACGGTAGCCCGGGGACGTGGGAGACCAGAGCGACAAACTCATCAATATAGTCATCCAGGCCGACTATCTGGCGGGCGCCGGAAAGACGCTCGATAGCGAAGGAGTCGGGTGTCATATCGCCGGATCATCTCCTGCTTGAGCTCGGGCTAGGAGAGGCACAAGTTGGATTGGCGGAGCCACCGAACCCAATAGAGGGTCAAGCCGTCCAGGCCAACCACAGCCATAGACACCTTGTCGTGCTTCGTTGTATAGTTAAGGTCAAAATATTTCTTCGCTTTGACGATCCGGCCCATCGAGTCAATGCCGACAAAGGAGGGAGTGTCGAGGAGGAGGGCGGACCGGCCCAGAATGGGTGGAGGAGTGGTCCCAGAGGGAATGAGCGAAGGACTGGCGCCGAGGGGAGAGCCGCCGTCCGTGAGTGAGTCGAAGCCGAACGCGACAGAAATGGAGGTGGCGGACGCCTGGAGGGAGTCAATCTTGGAGTGGAGGGCGAGGAGCAAAGCGTGCATGGAGGCGAGGAGTTGATCGTGAGCGTCTATGCGGCGGCTAAGGCTGTCGTCGGTGACATCCGGAGTGGCCTCAAATTTTTGGCGAGTGTGCGGAGCTTAGAGGCGACAGCGGGTGCGGTACGCGGCAGAAAGGTCGACTGGCATGCCTGGGGGCACAGGTGGTGGCTGGAGGCAGAGGAAAAGCGTCCCTACGGGATGCAGACGGACGGTCGGCGCTGGAGGATTCGCGGCTGAGGGGATGCGTGCAGAGAGTAACTCGGGCATTGGCGTGCACAATGCAGGTGTAACCCCCCCCCCCCCCTCTGGTTGGAGATAACATATGGGATCAGCGGATTAGGGCAAGATCAGTCGGGATCTGGGCGCTAGACGAGCAAACTAAGCCGATCTGGAGCTAGATGATAGTGGACTGCCGATCGGGTTGCTGAACGAGAAGACGACGACAGATCGGGCGCTGGACGAGCGATGAAGGACGGGGTCTTGTTCTGGCGCGGTAATGAAAGCAGCAAGCATTTGCGGCTTGGGGCGGGCGGTGAGGCAGGTCAGACCAAATTGATATGATCCCGGAGAGGAATCCGGGAAGTGAAGGGCCTGCGGTGGTGAGGGAGAAGAAAGGAGGAGGGATCGAGAGGAAAAGCTAAGGAGAAACTCTAAATCTCATACATCCAAAGATAATGAAAAAAGAGTACAACATAATCTCATATAAGCGCGGGGTGCAGAAAACAAAAAGACGGTGTGAATAGTAAAGCGTTCACATAATAGAATATAACATAACAAAATGCAAATAAGATAATCATGTCAGCGGGGCGTCTTCAGTCTTTCCTCCTCCAGACGGACCCGTCATCATCTTCCTCCGTGTGTGCACTCGCCACGACGTCTTGACGGTGTGCGCGTGTCTCGTCGGCATGCGCAACCATAACAGAGACTGCTGGTAGTTGATTGGCTGGGTTGGCTGGTTGTATGGGGGAGGAAGACGGTGCACTCTTTTAGGGTTATGGAAGTGGGAGGTTGTAGTCTAGGGCTGTAGGAGGGAAAGGATAGTGAGGGGAAATAAGGGAAAACAAGATAGCATATCAAGAAGCCGACACCTTGAGATTCCGTGGAGTCGGCATCACAAGAGATTGCTGGATTGCGAGAAGAAAAGTTTTCTAAATTCTGCAATAAAATCAAACTAGACTTTGCACTTTTATTTATAATAAAACATGACTAGGGCAACTATCTTGGATTCTTGAATGACTATTATTGATCGTACAAGACGGTTGTTCGATCTCACTAAATAAAACATTAGAAAATAAAATCAATACATGAAAAATATCAATTTGTTGCCCTGAATGCAACTGCCGACTCAAATTGTCCATCGATTAATTTTTTACTCTTTATTATAGTTTAGTGGTAAATTTTTACTCCTTTTAGCAGCCTCCTGCAAAAATGCAGGGTAAGGTTTGTCTACATTTCACCCTACATAGAATGCAAGTGAGCAAGTAATGAATGTAATGGACTGACAACAAATCCTAAAATGAAGATGTCGATGAGGGCACACACGTAATCCAATGAACTAATGAAGGTTGAGCCAAATGTGATGCAAATGCAATGACTCAATCAAACAACTAATTATGCCGCCCAATTAATTCAACAATATTAATTTTAAAATACTTGAACAATTAACTTCAATTAAGCGCAAACATCAAAGATTGGTAATTGTGCGACTATTGCATAATAAATTGAGAGTGCGCTGAAATTTAAATACAAGATGAATAAGTAACACACGTCTAAATAAAGACCATAATCAAACTAAAGAGAGTCATATATTATTAGCAATAAAGATGACATTTGTACACAAGTAAAAAATTTGAAAATAAACGTGAACTCACCAAGTAGAGAATCGTCGGTGTAGGTGGGAAATTTTGGTGGTTGCAGATGTGGTGCAAGTGCTCCGGAAGAATCACTGTTGTCGGACGGGGATCGCAAGGAGGGATTATAGGGTTGGGATCTTGAGAGGTGGAGATAAGGAAAGGGGGCTGAAAGGTGGTGGTCGGTGGGATGTGGGGTGGTTGACGGTGGTTGACAGTGGTTTAGGGCGGTGTAGAAGGGGCTGGAGGTGGCTGTCCAGGGATTAAGAGGTTTGGATAAAGGCTATCCAAGGGCTGGAAGGCCTCGACGGGGAGGATGAAATGAGTGGGGTCAGTCAGAGGTGCTGCAGGCAGTACAGGTGGTGGCAGTGCCCTGGAAGCTAGAGAATGGAGGTGTCGGGGTGTTGGGAGAAAGGGGCGCGGCATCGGTCTCAAATCTGGCCTAAACATAGAGGATGAATGGAGTATGGGACGCGAAACCGTATGTTGAAGGCAGTGCGGGTGGTGGCAGGGCACTGGAAGCCAGGGAATGATGGTGGTGGGGTGCTAGGAGGACGGGACAGCGACAGTGGACTAAAATCTTATCACTGTAGATAAAGTTGGCAATGGATAAGGGCATCATCACCCCTGGAGGCGGGAACCTGCGACATCACGTCGTAGGATAAATGATCGATCGCCCAAACGGTCAATCGCATTACTTGGCCAAACTCCCAAAATATACGTCCGACAAAAAAAAACAAATACATGAAAAATGCAAAAAAATGAGCTTGGCGCGATCACTGACTCTGATCGCCCATCTAAGGATCCTGTTGGAGCCATTAGTTTATATTATTAATTAAGATGTCTTAATCAATGGTTATTTAGTTCCACACCGACTATCGGTGTTTTGCATCTTAATGTAGTCCTATAAATTAGCCCCTATATGGGATGAATAAAATGCACTTGTTATTTTCCCTACTCCTTTCAACATGGTATCAGAGCCAAAAGATCTGAAACCCTAAAAAAATGAATTTTGTGGCTGCCACTTAATTTCCCAGTGTCACTCCTATCGAGAAATTTTCTGCTTCTCTGCTTCGGTCTGGTCGACTCCTCTGCTAGGGCTCCGGACGGCTGCTTCTCCCCCCCCCCCCCCGCTCCCATCGACGAGATTGTCCCATCGAAGGGAGCGGTCCTTCCCCCCACGAAAGCTCGTCATGTCTTCTTCTCCCGCCATTCTTCACCCGTGTCGACGATATCGATCCTGTCTCCTTCAATTGATGTTGAAATCCTCGACTACCTCAGTCGTTGGTGTTATCCTCGATGACAATGACGACTATCCTCAGCCGCTGGTGTTATCCTCGACGATGAATGCAACTGTTGCGTTCTTGTCATGCCTGCATCGCTGATTCTGGTGCCAGCTTCTGAGTACGATCCCGACTGCCCTTCAACGCCCGTGCCTATAGCTGCTTCTGACTCCTCTCCTCATCAACGATCGTGTCTGTCGCTGCTCCTGTCCCTCCCGACTCCAGATCTAAAGCTCGTAGAAGCTCTTGTGCGCTCTCTGGCCGACTTCTTGGTCCACTGCTCCTTGCAGTTCTTCTGTGTCTCATTGCTACCCATTTCAACGGCTTCTTCTAAAGCGTCTGTGGCTGCTACTTCCACAAGGATGAATTGATTCCAGATTGCTTCTCTCATGCCCCAGCCACTTCGCTGTTCCAGATCCAGCTGCAGAATACCCCTTCTAGGGCAATGATCTCTCGCCAAAGCTGAAGTTGTGTTGTTTTTGGTCGTTTTGTGTGGTCTTTAAATTTTTTTTTGTTAGTAGTTACTTCGTATTGTCGTGTTATGCCTTCATGCACGTGTTATCCACGTGAGGGAGAGTGTTGGGATGAAGACGACTCGGATGATCTTTCCCGACTTTTTTGCCTTAATTCCACGCAGCCTTCAGGCTTATGTTGTTTGTGTCTCCCCATTTTTCTTTTGATTGGTCGTGTGTTGGGACGCGATTGATGTTGGTGTTTTAATCTCAGCGGGTTGTGTCGCGTGGGACTGTATCATGCGAGACTGTGCCGTGAGGGATCGCCCCTTGTGCAGATTATCCCCGACGGATTATCCTTGGTTGCCTGTTTGATGATTTGATCCACATATTTTGTTTTCTTTCGCATGTTGTGTGTGGGTGATATTGGTTGACTGGTTTCCAGCGAGTCCGCATTGTGTATGAGTCTTGCGTCGGGTGTGAGTCAGCATCGTGTGTGGCTAAGTCCCCAACTTGATTCCCCGGTTTGGAATTTCCCCTATTGAATCGTCTGATGCATCGCCTACCTCCTTTGTCTTTATTTAATGTGTCCAAGCTGAAGGGTCCCCTTTCAGCTTGGGGGGAAGTGTTGGAGTTATTAGTTTATATTATTATTTATGGTGTCTTAGTCAATGGTTATTTAATCCCGCACCAGCTATCGATGTTTTGCATCTTATTGTAGTCCTATAAATTAGCCCCTATATGGGATGAATAAAATTGCAAGTGTTAGTTTCCTACTCCTTACAGCATGGTATTAGAGCAAAAAGATCTAAAACCCTAAAAATTTTATTCCTGTGGCTGCCACTTAATTTCCCCGTGTCGCTCCTGTCAAACAGTTTTTGCTTCTCTGCTTTGGTCCAGTCGACTCCTCCACTAGGGCTCTGGAAGGCTGCTTCTCCCCCCGAACCCGTCGACGAGATAGTCCGGTGATTCCATCGACGGGAGCAGTCCTCCCCCCCCCCCCCACGAAACGCCATTCTTCGCATGCACCGACAATATTGATCCTGTCTCCTTCAATTGATGATGTTATCCTCAACGACCTTAACCGCTGGTGTTACCCTCGACGACGACGACTATCCTTAGCCGTTGGTGCTATCCTTGACGATGACTGCAGCCATTGCGTTACTGTCATGCCTCCATCGCTGATTCTGGAGGCAGATTCTGGGTACGATCCCGTCTGCTCTTCAACGCATGTGTCTGTAGTTGCTTCTGACTCCTCTCCTCATCAACGATCGTGTCTGTTGCTGCTCCTATCCCTCCCGATTCCAAATCCAGAGCCTGTACAAGCTCATGTGCCCTCTCTGGCCGATTTCTCAGTCCACTGCTCTTTGCAGTTTTTTTGTGTCTCGCTACTACCCATTTCAACGACTTCTTCTACGACATCTGTGGATACTACTTCAACAAGGATGAATTCATTCCAGATTGCTTCTCTCATGCCCCGGCCACTTCGCTGCTCTGGATCCAGCTGCGGCATACCCCTTCTAGGGCGCTGATCTCTCGCCAAAGCTGAGGTTGTGTTGTTTTTGGTCGTTTTGTGTGGTCTTTTAATTTGTTGTTGTTAGTAGTTGCTTCGTATCATCGTGTTATGCTTTCATGCACGTGTTATCCACGTGAGGGGAATATTGGGATAAAGGCGACTTGGATGATCTTTCCTGACTTTTTCGCCTTTTTTCACACGGCCTCCAAGCTTATGTTGTTGGAGTCTCCTCATTTTTCTTTTGATTGGTTGTGTGTTGGGACGCGATTGATGTTGGTGTTTTAATCTCAGCGAGTTGTGTCGCGTGAAACCGTGTCGTGCAGGACTGTGTCGTGAGGGACCGCCCTTTGAGTGGATTATCCCAGATGGATTTTCCCTGGTTCATTTGATGATGTGCACCTCATCTTTCGTTCTCTTTCGCATCTTGTGTGTAGGTGATGTTGGTTGACCGGTTTTCAGTGAGCCCATGTCGTGTGTGGGTCAGCGTCGTGTGTGGCTATTTCCCCAGCTTGATTCCCCAGTTTGGAATTTCCCTGGTGGATCGTCTGATGTTTGTCCCTCATTGTCTACCTCTTTTGTCGTTATTTGAAGTGTCTAAGCTGAAGGGTCCCCCTTCAGCTTGAGGGGGAATGTTTGAGTTATTAGTTTATACTATTATTTAAGGTGTCTTACTCAATGGTTGTTTAGTCCCACACCGACTATCAGTGTTTTGCATCTTATTGTAGTTGTGTCTTCTTCTCCCGCCATTTTTCACATGTGTCGACGATATCGATCCTGTCTCCTTCAATTGATGCTGCTATCCTCGACGACCTCAACCGTTGGTGTTATCCTCGACGATGACTATACTCAGTTGTTGGTGCTATCCTCGACCACGACTGCAGCCGTTGTGTTCCTATCATGTCTGTATTGCTGATTCTGGAGGCATCTTCTGAGTACGATCCCGATTGCTCTTCAACGCCCGTGTCTGTAGCTGCTTCTGACTCCTCTCCTCATCAACGATCGTGTCTATCGCTGCTCCCGTCCCTCCTGACTCCAGATCCAGAGCCCGTAGAAGCTCTTGTGCCCTCTCTTGCCGACTTCTCGGTCCACTACTCCTTGCAGTTCTTTTGTGTCTCGTCGCTACCCATTTCAACGGCTTCTTCGACGGCGTCTGTGGCTGCTACTTCCACAAGGATAAATTTGTTCCTGATTGCTTCTCTCATGCCCAAGCCACTTCGCTGCTCCGGATCCAGCTGCAGCATACCCCTTTTAGGGCGTTGATCTCTCGACAAAGCTGAAGTTGTGTTGTTTTTGGTTGTTTTGTGTGGTCTTTTAATTTTTTGTTGTTTAGTATCTTGGATCGATAATTCAAAAGGACGAAGGTATTGATAAAGATGTGACAAAATCCAAGCGGGTTGGTTGAAGTGGAGAGGCGCGTCAGGGATCTTATGTGATCGTAAAGTATCATTAAAACTCAAGGGAAAGTTTTACCGTACTGCAATTAGACCAGCAATGCTCTATGGTTCTGAGTGTTGGGCAGTGAATTGTGTACATGAGCAAAAAATGGGAGCTGCGTAGATGAGAATGCTTAGGTGGATGTGTGGACCCACGAGACTGGATAAAATTAGAAATGAATGTATCAGGTTTAAGACAGGAATAACACCAATTGCAGAGAAGATGAGAGAAGCTCGACTAAGATGGTTTGGACACGTACAAAGGAGGCCATTAGAGGCACCTGTTAGGCGTTGTGAGAGTCTAGTCACCAAGCATGTTAAACGGGAGAGGGGTAGACCAAAAAAAACTTGGAATGAAACTATACGGAAAGATATGATGTACTGAGGCATTAATGAGATTATGACAAAAGATAGGACACAATGATGACAAAGGATCCATATAGTCGACCCCAATATAGTGGCATAATGGCTTGAGTGTTGTTGTTGTTGAGTAGTTGTTTCGTATCGTCATGTTATGCCTTCATGCACGTGTTATCCACGTGAGGGGGAGTGTTGAGATGAAGGCGAATCAGATGATCTTTCCTGACTTTTTCGCCTTTATTTCACACGACCTTCAGGCTTATGTTGTTTGTCTCCCAATTTTTCTTTCGATTGGTCGTGTGTTGGGACGCGATTGATGTTGGTGTTTTAATCTCAGAAGGTTGTGTCGTGTGTGACCATGTCGTGTGGGACCGCCCTTTGTGCGGATTATCCCCAACGGATTATCCATGGTTGCCCGTTTGACGACGTGATCCACATATTTCGTTCTCTTTCGCATGTTCTGTGTGTAGGTGATGTTGGTTGACTGGTTTCCAACGAATCCACATCGTGTATGGGTCTTGCGCCGTGTGTGGGTCAGCATCGTGTGTGGCTATGTCCCCAGCTTGATTCCTCGATTTAGAATTCCCCCTGGTGGATCGTCTGATGTTTGTCCTGCATCGCCTACCTCCTTCGTCATTATTTAATGTGTCCAAGTTGAAGGGGCCCCCCTTCAGCTTGAGGGGGAGTGTTGGAGTTATTAGTTTATATTATTATTTAAGGTGTCTTAGTAATGGTTGTTAAGTCCCACACTAGCTATCGGTGTCTTGCATCTTATTATAGTCCTATAAATTAGCCCCTATATGAGATGAATAAAATTGCACTTGTTATTTTCCTACTCCTTCCAACATGGTATCAGAGCCAAAAGATCTGAAACCCTAAAAATTTTATTCCCGTGCCCGCCACTTAATTTCCCCGTGCAGCTCCTGTCAAGCAGTTTTTCGCTTTTCTGCTTTGGTCCGGTCGACTCCTCTACTAGGGCTCCGGACGGCTACTTTTCCCCTGCTCCCGTCGAAGAGATCGTCCCGTGATTCCATCAACGGGAGTAGTCCTTCCCCCCACGAAAGCCCGTCGTGTCTTCTTCTCTCGCAATTCTTCACCTGTACCGACAATATCGATCCTGTCCCCTTCAATTGATGTTGTTAGCCTCGTCGAACTCAGCCGCTGGAGCTATCCCCGATGACGACGACGACTATCCTCAGCCGCTAGTGCTATCCTCGACGACGACTGCAGCCGTTGCGTTCCTTTCATGCCTCCATCGTTGATTCTGGCGGCAGCTTCTGAGTACGATCCGGTTTGCTCTTCAACGCCCGTATCTGTAGCTGCTTCTGACTCCTCTCCTCATCAACGATCGTGTCTGTTGCTGCTCCTGTCCCTCCCGACTCCAGATCCAGAGCATGTAGAAGCTCTTGTGCCCTCTCTAGCCGACTTCTCGGTCCACTGCTCCTTGCAGTTCTTTCGTGTCTCATTGCTACCCATTTCAACGGCTTCTTCTACGGCGTCTGTGGCTGTTACTTCAATAAGGATGAATTTGTTCCAGATTGCTTCTCTCATGCCCGGGCCACTTCGTTGCTCTGGATCAAGCTGTAACATACCCCTTCTAGGGCGTTGATCTCTCGTCAAAGCTGAAGTTGTGTTGTTTTTGGACGTTTCGTGTGGTCTCTTAATTTTCTGTTTTTAGTAGTTGCTTCGTACCGTCGTGTTATGTCTTCATGCACGTGTTATCCACGTGAGGGGGATGTTGGAATGAAGGCGACTCGGATGATCTTTCTCGGCTTTTTCGTCTTTATTTCACACGACCTCCAGGCTTATGTTGTTTGTGTCTCCTCATTTTTCTTTCGCTTGGTCGTCTGTTGGGACAGATGACTTCGTTATTAAGTTGGGTGATCAAGATATTTCTCGTAGTGAGTGTTTTAAATATTTTGGATCGATAGTTCAAAAAGACAGAGGTATTGATAAAGATGTGACACAGAATCCAAACGGGTTGGTTGAAGTGGAGAGGCGCGTCAGGGATCTTATGTGATCGTAAAGTATCACTAAAACTTAAGGGCAAGTTTTACCGTACTGCAATTAGACCCGCGATGCTCTATGGTTCTGAGTGTTGGGCAGTAAATTGTGTACATGAGCAAAAATTGGGAGTTGCGGAGATGAGAATGCTTAGGTGGATGTGTGGACACACGAGATTGGATAAAATTAGGAATGAAGGTATCAGGGATAAGACAGGGGTAGCACCAATTGCAGAGAAGATGCGAGAAGCTCGTCTAAGATGGTTTGGACACGTACAAAAGAGACCATTAAAGGCACATGTTAGGCGTTGTCAGAGTCTAGTCACTAGGCATGTTAAATGAGGGAGGGGTAGACCAATAAAGACTTGGAATGAAACTGTAAGGAAAGACATGATGTACTTAGGCATTAGTGAGATTATGACAAAAGATAGGGCACAATGGCGACAAAGGATCCATCTCAGCAGGTTGTGTTGAGCGAGACAGTGTCGTGCATGACTGTGTCGTGAGGAACCGCCCTTTATGCGGATTATCCCCGATGGATTATCCACTGCTTGCCCGTTTGATGATGTGCTCCACATCATTAAACGTCTCTTTCATTCTCTTTTGCATGTTGTGTGTGTAGATGATGTTGGTTGACCGGTTTTCAGCGAGTCCACGTCGTGTGTGGGTTAGCGTCGTGTATGGCTATGTCCCCAGCTTGATTCCCCGGTTTGAAATTTACCTGGTGGACCGTCTGATGTTTGTCTTTCATCGCCTACCTCATTTGTCGTTATTTGATGTGTCTAAGTCGAAGGGTCCTCCTTCAGCTTGAGGGGGAGTGTTTGAGTTATTAGTTTATATTATTATTTAAGGTGTCTTAGTCAATGGTTGTTTAGTCCCACACCGACTATCGGTGTTTTGCATCTTATTGTAATCCTATAAATTAGCCCTTATATGGGATGAATAAAATTGCACATGTTATTTTCCTACTCCTTCTAACATGGTATCAGAGTCAAAAGATCTGAAACCCAGAAAATTTTATTCCCGTGGCTGCCACTTAATTTCCCCTTGCCTCTCCCGTCGGGCAGTTTTTCGCTTCTCTGCTTTGGTCCGATCGACTCCTCTGCTAGGGCTCCGGAAGGGCTGCTTCTCCCCACGCTCTTGTCGACGAGATCGTCCTGTGATTCCATCGACGAGAGTGGTCCTTCCCCCCCCCATGAAAGCCCGTCGTGTCTTCTTCACCCGTCATTCTTCACATGTGTCGACGATATCGATCCCGTCTCCTTCAATTAATGTTGCTATCATCGATGACCTTAGCCGTCGGTGTTATCCTCGACGACGAAGACGACTATCATTACTTGTTGGTGCTATCCTCGACGACAACTGCAGCAGTTGCATTCCTGTCATCAAGGTTGTCAGGATCAAGATCCTTGGTGGGATCATTTTGAGGTTGGATCGGATCGGAACGTAGGATCGGATCGAGAATCGTAAGATCCTACAACATTCATAAATTAAGACAAAAAAATAAAATTGAATTTTTTATCATTAAATTTCATGCTCAATTAACAAAAAAAACAATAAATCGAGTAGTATGTAAATAACTATATTAATTTTTTATAAATCGAGTAGTATGTAAATAACTATATTAATTTTTTTTTTGAATAATTAAATCTAAAAGATAATATCATATTAAGTTCAATTTCAGTTTCAGGTATGACACTAAATGTATACTAACAATAAAAATAAATCTGGACTGAAAGCAACCGAAGAAGCCGCTTTTGGCCTAAGTTTGCAGTCAGCAATCAACACTTGGGATACGGTAAAGAAACATGATATGATTTTGTGATGGAGTATGAGGCGGGATTGGGATAAGGTTAAGCAATGGGTTATGGGCGTTGGACCGATTGAATGGGGTCGGAATAGGGTTGGACATGTTTATAATTACCTTTGGCCAGACCGGTAGAATCGGGTCAGGATCGCGATCCCAGTCGTAAATGTGTCGATTTAGATCCTAGGTAAGATCCGGATCGATTTACAAAATCTGGATCGTAGGATCGTAAGATACTACGATCCGAATCGCGATCCTGATAACCATGCATGTCATGCCTCCATCGCTGATTCTGGCGGCAGCTTCTGAGTACGAACCCGACTGTTCTTCAACGCCCGTGTCTGTAGCTGTTTCCGACTCTTCTTCTCATCAACGATCGTGTTTGTCGCTGCTCTTGTCCCTCCCGACTCCAAATTCAGAGCCCATAGAAGCTCTCGTGCCCTCTCTGGCCGACTTCTCGGTCCACTGCTCCTTTCAGTTCTTTTGTGTCCCGTTGCTACCCATTTCAACAGCTTCTTCTACGGCGTCTGTGGCTGCTACTTCAATAAGGATGAATTTGTTCCAGATTGCGTCTCTCATGCCCGGGCCACTTCGTTGCTATGGATCCAGCTGCGGCATACCCTTTCTAGGGCGTTGATCTCTCGCCAAAGCTGAAGTTGTGTTGTTTTTGGTCGTTTTATGTGATCTTTTAATTTTTTGTTTTTAGTTGCTTCGTATCGTCGTGTTATGCCTTCATGCACGTGTTATCCACGTGAGGGGAATGTTGGGATGAAAGCAACTCGGATGATCTTTCTCGACTTTTTCTCCTTTATTGCACGCGACCTCCAGGCTTATGTTGTTTGTGTCTCCCTATTTTTTTTCGCTTGGCCGTGTGTTGGGACGCGATTGATGTTGGTGTTTTAATCTCAGCAGATTGTGTTGCGTGGGACCGTGTCATGCATGACTGTGTCGTGAGGGACCACCCTTTGTGCGGATTATCCCCGACGGATTATCCCCGACAAATTATCCCCGACGGATTATCCCCAAGGGATTATCCCTGGTTGCATGTTTTATGATGTGCTCTACGTCTTTCGTTCACTTTCGCATGTTGTGTGTGTAGGTGATGTTGGTTGACCGGTTTTCAGCGAGTCCATGTCGTGTGTGGGTCACCATCGTGTGTGGCTGTCCCCAGCTTGATTCCCCGGTTTGGAATTTCCCTGGTGGATCATCTAATGTTTGTCCTTCATCGTCTACCTCCTTTGTCGTTATTTGATGTGTCTAAGACGAAGGGTCCTCCTTCAGCTTGAGGGGGAGTGTTTGAGTTATTAGTTTATATTATTATTTAAGGCGTTTTAGTCAATGGTTGTTTAGTCACACACCGGCTATCGGTGTTTTGTATCTTATTGTAGTCCTATAAATTAGCCCTTATATGGGATGAATAAAATGGCACTTGTTATTTTCCTACTCCTAACATGGTATCAAAGCCAAAAGATCTGAAACCCAAAAAAATTTATTCTCGTGGCTGCCACTTAATTTCCCCGTGTCTCTCCCGTCAAGCAGTTTTTCGCTTCTCTGCTTTGGTCCGGTCAACTCCACTGCTAGAGCTCTGGAAGGGTTGCTTCTCCCCCACTCCCGTCGACGAGATCGTCCCGTGATTCCATCGACGAGAGCAGTCCTCTCCCCCCCCCCCATGAAAGCCCGTTGTGTCTTCTTCTCCCGTCATTCTTCACATGTGTCGACGATATCGATCATGTCTCCTTCAATTGATGTTGCTATCTTCGACGACTTCAATCGATGGTGCTATCCTCGACGACGAAGACGACTATCCTCAGTTGTTGGTGTTATCCTCGACGACAACTGCAGTCGTTGCATTCCTGCCATGCCTTCATCGTTGATTCTGGCGGCAGCTTCTAAGTACGATCCCGACTGCTCTTCAACGCCCGTGTATGTAGTTGCTTCTGACTCTTCTCCTCATCAACGATCGTGTCTGTCACTGCTCTTGTCCCTCCCGACTCCAGATTCAGATCCCGTAGAATCTCTCGTGCCCTCTCTGGTCAACTTCTCGCTCCACTGCTCCTTGCAGTTCTTCCGTGCCTCGCTGTTACCCATTTCAACGGCTTCTTTTACGGCGTCTGTGATTGCTACTTCAACAAGGATGAATTCATTCCAGATTGCTTCTCTCATGCCCTAGCCACTTCGCTGCTCCGGATCCAGCTACAGCATACCCCTTATAGGGCGCTGATCTCTCGCCAAAGTTGAAGTTGTGTTGTTTTTGGTCGTTTTGTGTGGTCTTTTAATTTTTTGTTATTAGTAGTTGCTTGAATTGCTTCGTATCGTCGTGTTATGCTTGCATGCACGTGTTATCCACGTGAGGAGGAGTGTTGGGATGAAAGTGACTCGGATGATCTTTCCCGACTTTTTCTTCTTTATTTTGCACGGCCTTCAGGCTTATGTTGTTTGTCTCCCCATTTTTCTTTTGATTGGTCGTGTGTTGGGACGCGATTGATGTCGATGTTTTAATCCCAGTTGGTTGTGTCGCGTGGAACCGTGTCATGCGGGACTGTGTCGTGAGGGACCGCCCTTTGTGCGGATTATCCCCAACAGATTATCCTTGGTTGCCTGTTTGATGATATGCTCTGCATCTTTTGTTCTCTTTTGCATGTTGTGTGTAGGTAATGTTGGTTGACTGGTTTCTAGCGAGTCCACGTCATGTGTGGGTTCTGCGTCGTGTGTGGGTCAAAATCCTTTGTGGCTATGACCACAGCTTGATTCCCAATTTGGAATTTCCCCCGGTGGATCGTCTGATGTTTGTCCTGCATCGCTTAACTCCTTTGACGTTATTTGATGTATCCATTGCACTTATTATTTTCCTACTCCTTCCAACAAATCTAAAAATGTTGACCCAATTAAATCCCATGATGTCTCGCGAACCATCTTCATCATAAGGTCTATAAATTTTGTAGTTGTTACACTTCACGACAAATATATGAATAATTAAGAAGCATCTGACCTATATTACATACTAGGAATTGAGATTTTGATTTATGTCAAATTCTTTAAGAACCTACTAGTGGGCTGAAAAAATTCCCTAGGAAATCATGACCTATATTATATTAAAACCCTTCATTCAACATCATTTTGTAGCATAACATCATAAAATGAACATTTGAAAAAGTTATGGCAAGGAGCTGCTGGTGCTCAAAAAGAGAGAAAAATGCAATCATGTTAATATAATCATGTGCAATGAGGGGAAGGTTTTATTTGGTCAAAAATAGAATGAGCTTCTTGAAATAACTTTAAGTGAAGAAAATTCAACATTATTTTGAATTTTACACCGCATTGCAACTTTAATAGTTTATCATTATTTCAATTTTTCACAAGAAATTAAATGTCAATTATAAAGTTTGCATTAAACACTAAAACGTTACGTTCTTATACTATTCCGATTTACTTAACTATTCCAAATTCAATTTATTGTCTTTTGTGATGCGGGACAGACGTCACACCTGCCCGCCACCCTGGAGTCCCACCAGGGGGCCCACCTGGAGTCAGCACCGGGCGGCTTTCATCAGGGTCACGGCCCGTGCACCCCAACCAGCTCTCCGCCATGGAATCACCGCTATGCGGCAGGTTGTTGAGGTCGGGGCTCGATCCCCTGACCTCCTACATAAAAGGTCTTCACCAACGCTCTCATCATCAACTGATCCGCGGATGAAAGCCGCCCGGTGCTGACTCCAGGTGGGACTCCAGGGTGGCGGGCAGGTGTGATGTCTGTCCCACATCATAAAAGTGTGGATCAGTTGGTGATGGGAGCGTTGGTGAAGGCCTTTTATCTAGGAGGTCAGGGGATCAAGCCCCGGCCTCAACAACCTGCCGCATGGTGGTGATTCCATGACGGAGAGCTGGTTGGAGTGTACGGTCTGCGGCCCTAATGAAAGCCGTCTGGTGCTGACTCCAGGTGGGCCCCCTGGTGGGACTCCAGGGTGGCGGGCAAGTGTGACGCCTGTCCCACATCATTTTGTTTCACTATAGAATTGATAAAAGTACTTTTTTCATCGCTCTTTAATAGACAAATCATTTGTCAAAACTATATTTATTTCACCTTTTTATGCATTTAACTTGGTTTAAATCTCGTCTTCCTTTTTCTAGCTCGAGCAATTTTATATATGTCACGATTTTCATCTTTGGATTCTAGTTATTTATAAAATTCTTCAAAAGCTTGACTTTTTATTTTACTTACTGCATATTTAGCTTCTTTATTGACAATTTTATACTCTGTCAAGTTTTCATCATTTGTACAAGCGTAAAGTGTTTTATAGCTGACCTTCTTTGCCTTTACTTTGTCTTGCACTTCTTATTTATTTCACCTTTTTATGCATTTAACTTGGTTTAAATCTCGTCTTCCTTTTTCTAGCTCGAGCAATTTTATATATGTCACGATTTTCATCTTTGGATTTTAGTTATTTATAAAATTCTTCAAAAGCTTGACTTTTTATTTTACTTACTGCATATTTAGCTTCTTTATTGACAACTTTATACTCTGTCAAGTTTTCATCATTTGTACAAGCGTAAAGTGTTTTATAGCTGCCCTCTTTGCCTTTACTTTGTCTTGCACTTCTTATTTGCACCACCAAGATTCTTCATTTAGAGGTGCACAACTTTTTGATTATCCAGGTACGTTCTACCCACTTATCCTTAAATGTGAAGACAACTTCCTATAAAATATTAGTATTAACATAAGGGTCATCAACTAGTTGTTTCATAACTGCTGTCTTCAAAGCAACCCGTTTTTGTATCTTCAAATTCCACCACCGAATTTTTGGCAACATTTTGTTCTTGTCTTAAATTTATTGTATTTAATATGTACGACTAACATAACTAACATATGTTGTGTTGTCAAACTCTCTCTTTGTATAACTTTGCAATCCATACAAATCATTTTATTCATTTTGTGAGTCATAAAATAATTAATTTGTGACGTATTTGATCCTCTTTTAAATATAATTAAATATTTACCCTTCTTTATGAAAAGCGTATTTGTCACAATTAGCTCATGTGCTATGACAGTCTAAGGCTCTATTTGTTTAAGCTTTTGGTTCGGTCCGTTTTGGCTAAACGGAGAAGTTGGTGAGTTGGACCATTTGTTTTTCCGCCTAGATTTCGATCCGCTCCGCGTTTTGGCCGGCTCAAAATCCAGCTGCTCGAAACCGTGCTGCTAGGCTCCAGTTGATCGCGTTTGGGGGAGGGGGAAAAAGGCAAGCGATAGAGCATCATCCCCGTCGTCGCCGCGAGGAGGAATCCTGGCCGCTTTTTCAGAAATTTTTTTTGAATTCACCATAATCCTGAAGCTCGTCGGCCCAACCCCCTCCAACGCCTCCCTCAAATCCGGACTCTTCCGCATCCTCCAAACCGGAGCATCTAATAAAAGTTGCCGTCGCCGGTGGAGTTGATACCGACCGGAGGAGATCTGCCTCCGCCTTCTCCAAACTCCAACACCTCCGCCATCTGTAAAAGTTGCCGTCGCCGGAGCATGTAATAAATTATATACTAGTATGTACAGCAAAGGTCGGGCGGCGGAATGGGGGGAGAAATGGCAGCAGTGCTGCGGACTGGCGGAGGAGCAGCGCTGCGGTTGCCGGAGGTGGAGTTGAGACCTACCGGAGGAGATCCTCCGCCTACTCCAAACTCCAACACCTCCTCCGCCATCGCCGGGAGCATAATAAAGATTATTAATATACTATAGTATGTACAGTAACATTAAAAGAATTAATTTTTAAATTTTTTATATATAATATTTATATATATATTAAAATTTTAAAGAATATATATATATATATATACAGATTATCCAAATACAATATATATACAAATTTAAAATTATATATATTTAAAAATTTATATAATATTTTTTTAAAATAAAAAATATATACAAAACGCCACCGCAGATTTGCCAAATGATTCTCGGTTTGGAACAGCTCTGCAAACACAGACTATCCAAACAGATCACCATTTCCAGCATCCAGTTTCCAACAGCTCCCTTTGCAAACCTGCCTTTACAACAGCTCCTTTTACAACCGCAACCGCTCTACCAAATGAAGCCTAAATGGTTCGTCCTTTCCCGTTTCTTTCTCCATACTCAAATCCTTCATGAGTTGTTGTATAATCTATATTTTAGTTCAATATATGTCCTTTTAAGTCCACTCCTATGAAATTCTTCTCTCTTTATGAGATTTTCTTTACTAAATCATCTAAATCTTCTCAAAATTGCGTTTTAATAGCATCACTTAATCCTATTTGTGGTGCGGCGCGTAGGCATAGATCACATTAATAGTTTCATTTTCTATAACCAATTTAAGAGTCAATATTTTATCACCTTTTTTACTTGCCCCAACAACTTCATCCTTCCAAGCAGTATCCACAATAATATCTAAAAATTTAGATTTCTCACATGCCCATCTAGTCTCTTTAAGACATAAGGTATTTATTTTTTACTTAATCATCGTATTCACTACTTCCATCGCCTTTTCTGTTAGCGTGCCTATATTACAATTTCCAAATCTAAGTCGGTCACAAATCCTACAACATACTTTCCTATGACGTCTAATATGTGGGGATTTTTTTCTATTTAACACTACACTTAAGGCTCCATTTGTTTGGGCGTTTTGTTGCTCCGTTTTGAGCAAACGCCGCCGGAAGGAGGAAAAACAAATGAACCTCCGGCGGCGTTTGCTCCGTTTCCACCCGCCCCCTTGAGAAACGCCCCCAAAAAGCTCCGTTTGGAGCAGCCACCTCCCCCTCCGGTTCGAACACTCCGTTTCCACCCGCCGGATCGACCCGCCACCGCCGAACCAAATGAAGCCTAAGTCTTTTTGGAGGTGCAACGGTCCTTGTTAAGACACCGCATTCAGACCATACGACAATGACTCTTAAATATTTAACACTACATCCAAGTTCTAGAAATGTAGCGGCTCTTGTCAAGACGTCGCATTCGGACCATACGACGTGTTTCTTAAGGGGAACAACCTAGCTTTTACACAATTTGATCCATATTCATAAGGGTGACTAAATTTTACGTTGGTCGTCTACCTAACACAAATCTCATCATTTCTCATCTAGGCTTGAGACCAACATACACTGGTTTTACATAAAGCTTTCGTAGACAAAAAAAATTAACTTTTTTATTAACTTTGAAAAAACATATCCAAGCTGCTCTTTCAAAAAAATTCATTTACCTTCTAGGAAAAAGAAAGAAAAATATTTCTTTTTCCAATTCCACTTTCCAAATGATGAAACCACACGTCATATCATCTCAAAACTTTCCAAATTTTCATAACATAAAAAAGAACAGTTTATATTTTAGTAATCAATCCATTGTGATTTATGAAAGTTACAGACAATTATCAAGCAAAAAAAAGACCAAAATTGATCTTAAAAACAACTTACCATTTGATGTAGCATACTGGGCATAATCTTCTATCATCTTCTCTTGATCCCTTGCCTTTTCTAATCTATGAATAGCTTCACTCATGGATTTCATTTCTTTCACTTGCACATCAATCATTCCCATGAAAGCTTCAAAATATTTTCGATCTAATAAAAAAGCAAAGCAGTTGTATTACAATACAAATTCATAATCATCATCAGCAGCCTTATTCTACTATATTGAGTTAGTTATTGCATAAAGTGAGGACATAATTTTTTTGGTCATTGCAGGGTCAAGAAAACCAAGTACCGCAATGAATGCTATCACATAAATGCCCAAAGCAAAAAAAAGTAAAAAATATTCAAGGACATAAAAAGTAATTAAAAGGAAAATTCATATAATTCCTCAATCATTATTATGCAGTGGCACCTTCTATTTTTGAATTTAAAAATTCCTGACTTGCTGTAGCAGCAATGGCAGCTGCTGAGGCAGCTGCTTTAGCAGCTTCTGCTGTTTCTTCAGCCAAGCTTTTGCTTGCCTTAACCTCCTTAGCAGATAAATTTTCTTCCACTGCCACCCTCCTGATCCAAGCTTTTAAACGAGGAAGAACCGCTTTCTGAGTGCACAAAAAAGGTTCACACGATCAAAAAATGCAAACTAATGTAATACAACAATCTTGAAGAACCTCCGTAGATACATAATGAAAGAACAAAAAAGCATTCAAAAAAGATTCAGTTGAAACATTTAACAATAGTAATGGGATTAATTACATGTCAGAGAAATAGATTATATCGACCTTAAACAGTAGAGCTGATCCAGCTCCAGAAGCAGAAAGCACTCCAAAAGCAATTAAAGCATGGGACCAACTGAATCTAGGTTGATGGGAAGTTGGAGCCAAAGAAACAACACCAACTTGAGCTGTTGTTGGGAGGGGAGGCTGAACAGGAGCTTGGGGCTGCAAGGTAGTAGATGTTCTAGCCGTAGTAGCTTCCACATGTAAAGCACAATAAAACATATTACACATCAAGGACAAATTATTTGACTTTATTATATTGCAATGCCAAGATAGAGTTGTATCCAGTTACGTTTTAAATAGGTACTTCAACAATCATGTGTTTTTAAGCTAATGAAAAAGGTTCAGTCTTGTTAGAAATCTTTTTTGTAAACAATGCTTGCATGGATAGAACAATCTAGGCCATGTCTAAATGAGATTTTTGAAACCAATCCGGAATCAATTAATAGATCATGCGTGTGAGTTTGAGCAACATGGGGTGCAAATTCTAAAAGATGGGTCGCTAAAACCTTTAGCACTGTGACTTCTCCTCAGAGGGACGGAATTCTATCTTTAAAAACAGTGGTTTAAACTTGTAAGGTTCTCCACTTAAAACAAATACATATTAGCTATTAGGAGTACAATTTTCTAGTGTGAGACATGGGAAAAGAGAAAACATGTAGAAAAGATGTTCAATTAGGTTTATAGATTCTAGCCACATTGGCTGATGTTTGGAATAATAACTAAGCCCAGCCTCTTCAGACCAAAAGAGGTTACTCATTAGTAGCTCGGGTTTAAAAGATTACTACTTTAAGAATCGTTACTAGAAGAAAAAAATGACAGTGATTACTGACTTGTCGGAACAGGAGCAGCCGTTGTAGCACTAGGAGGGGGATCCTGTAGTTCATAAAGATTGTCAAGCATAATAGTAACTAATTTGATACCAAGAAAATGATAGAAATCATAAATGGCTCAAGGCATACAGGTACACGCTGAAATGCTTCATCTATTTCCTCCTTTGTTAGCCCTTTCCTCTCGAGAAAAGAGCGCCTGTAAATGACAGGTGAGCCCCTAACTTTTGGGTGTGATAGAAACTTGACAGCATTTTGCACCTGATCTTCTCTCAATGGTTCAGGTGTTATAAATGGTAGTTTCTGTTCCGATCCACTAGTGGGATCATTCTGTGCAATTAAATCCCCTGGTTGTGATAATTCAGATCCTAGAAGCAAATAGATTCGATATCATATTAGTCCAGTGAAGTAAGCTTATCCAGCCAAAATGTACAAAACAATATGAAATAAAAAGTGAGCATATTATGTAATAAAATGGATGTTCCTATAGAAAACTAACAGAAGTTTTAATGCTAAAATATTTAATAGCAACGGTGCCAAAAGAAGTAAGCAATACCATTACCTAAATTAACAATGATTTGCAGGCAAAGTATGTCTCTTTAAATGTGAACATTCCTGTTGAAAGAGCTCAAATACTTGTATGTATTACTTGTGTGTCTAAATACAAGGAGAGAATACAAATATATAGGAAGAAGAAGAGAGAAGAAAATCCTATACAAGATGTGGGACTAAAGGAGGAGAGAAGATAAAACAATAAATGAGCCCAATAATGGGCCCTTTACATGGGCTATTTTAACACTCCCCCGCAAGCTGGAGCGTACAAATCGTATGCGCCAAGCTTGGAAAAGCATTGATAGAAGAGTGTCTTGGAAAGAGCCTTCGTGAAGACATCCGCAACTTGTTCCGATCCTGGGACATGTTTTAGGTCAAGCTTCTTCATTTGAACCTTTTCCCGTATGAAGTGACAATCGACCTCAATATGCTTCGTTCTTTCGTGAAAGACCGGGTTCTTCGCGATGTGTATGGCGGCTTGACTGTCACAAAAGAGAAGAGCTGGTGATGGTAATTTTACACCCAGATTAGTAAGAAGACTCTCAAGCCATGTTAATTCTGATACAACTGATGTCATTGCCCGGTACTCTGCCTCGCTGAAGATCGAGCAACGACCGCTTGTTTCTTACTTTGCCAAGTAACAAGATGTCCGCCAAGGTAAGTGCAAAAACCACTCGTAGATCGCCGGTCATCGAGAGAGCCAGCGTAATCAGCATCTGAATATGCCACCAATGTTGGAGCAGAAGAGGAGGTCTTGTAGACAAGTCCCTGACCAGGAGCGGTTTTCAGATACCTGAGAATTCGTTCCACTGCTTGAAGATGAGATTTTCGAGGAGAGTGCATGTATCTGCTGACAAGACCAACAACAAAGGAAATATCTGGTCTGGTAACTGTGAGATATATCAGTTTTCCAACAAGACGTCGATAATATTCAGGATTCTGGAGAAGAAGATCGGAGTCAGATGTCTGGGCACACAGTTTGTGGTTCACATCCATAGGAGTATCACTTGGCTTGCAGCCGGACTGCCCCGCATCATGAAGAAGGTCAAGACAATATTTCCGTTGAGAGAGAGTGAGCCCATTCGGCCTTCTGGCAATCTCAAGAACAAAAAAATAGCGAAGAGGTCCCAAATACTTTGTCTGAAGACTGAGTTTAGATGGACTTTGACTGTCTGTATCCCTTGAGAGTCATCTCCAGTAATGATGATATCGTCGACGTATACTAACAGAATAACCGTTCCTGTTGGTTGGTGACGAATAAAGAGCGAGAAGTCGGCCGAGCTCCGTATGAAGCCAATCTCACGGAGGACTTGCTGAATTTTTCAAACCATGCCCGTGGAGATTGTTTGAGACCATATAGAGCCTTTTTAAGATGGCAGACCTGAGACTCCCCCGTGGTCTCAAACCCGGGTGGTTGTTGCATGTAGACAGTTTCCTGGAGATCCCCATTCAAGAAAGCATTTTTGATATCCAGCTGAAAGAGAGGCCACCGGCGATGGACAACAACAGAGATGAGGACGCGAACACTATTAAGTTTCGCAACCGGAGAGAACGTTTCCTCATAATCTAGCCCCTCCTGTTGAGTGAAACCTCTAGCCACAAGACGGGCCTTTAGACGGTCAATTGTCCCATCGGCAGCATGTTTGATGACAAAGACTCACTTGCACCTAACTGGTTTCTGACCCGGTGGAAGGGGAACAACAGACCATGTCTGGTTAGACCAGAGAGCAGACATTTCTTCCTCCATGGCCGTTCGTCATCCCGGATGTTGAAGCGCCTCCTCCACAGAATTAGGAATAGCAACCGAAGAGAGAGAAGTAGCCAAAGTGTGTAAATGGGGAGAGAGACGATGAAGAGAGATGTAGATTGCCAGCGTATAAGCAGTGGAAGGCGATACCTGATCATTTGGACGCGGAGTATCCATGGTAGAGACCGACGGCAGAGGGGCAACGAAAGTGGGAGAGCGACGAGTGTAGACGCGGATAAATGGTGGTTTGGAGGGAACGACAGTCTGTTTAGAGGGAACGACAGTCGGAGGAGTAGTTGCGGGAATGACCGGGCGGGGAATGGATGGAGGAGTAGGTGTGGGTGGTAGATGGTCAGGTAAGGGAGCAGAAAGAATGATTGATCCTCGCGGAAAGTGACATCAGCAGAAACGGAGATCTTGTGTGTAGCAGGAGAATAACATACATACTCATTTTGGGTGCGTGAATAACCAACAAAGATATGATTGGCCGCTCGGGGATCCAACTTAGCCGAGGAAGGCCCCAAACGGTGGACATAACAGAGGCTACCGAATACACGAGGTGGGAGAGGAAAGGCCGGAGTGGAGGGAAAGAGTATGCTAAACGGAGTAGCATAGTTGAGAATAGAGGAAGGGAGACGGTTAATGAGAAAACAGACGGTCGAGAGCGCAAAGTTCCAATATGGTTTGGGGACATGCATTTGAAGCATGATGGAACGGGCAACATCGAGTAAGTGGCGATTCTTGCGTTCGGCAACAACGTTTTGTTGCGGCGTGTAAGCGCAAGAAGTTTGATGTAGAATCCCGAACTCAGAACATAAAGCAGTAAATTTGTGACTAGTGTACTCACGAGCATTGTCAGTTCGTGGTACTTTGATGGTCGTGTGGAATTGCGTACAGGTTTCGAGGACAAATGCCTGAAAGACACGGGGAAGCTCGGAGCGATCACGAAGTAAGTATAGTCAGGTAGTGCGAGAGTGATCATCAATAAACGTGATAAAATACCGAAAACCGAAAATACTAGTAATTTTAAATGGCCCCCAAATATCTGAATGCACTAAATCAAAAGGAGCAGCGCTCCGAGCAATGGGAAGAAAAAGATGAACGAGTCTGCTTGCCGAGGATACATGAGTCACACTGAAAGGGGGTAAAAGAAACATCGGGGAGAGCCCGCTGGAGGACCGGTAGAGGAGCATGCCCAAGTCGACAATGCCAATCAGTTGAAGAGACGGATGAGAGGATGGTGGGAGAGTCGTCGAGAAGGTAGAGCCCATTCCGCAGCCGGCCTTTACCAATGGTAGTCTGCGTCCGCCGATCCTGTATAACAAAAGAAGAGGAAGTGAATATAACAGAACAATCCAGATCATTAGTAAGTCGTCCAACAGAAAGTAAATTGAACGGTGAACTCGGGACGTGAAGAGCCGAGCGAAGGGAGATGGAGGAGGTGAGAGGAAGATCTGCCGAGCCGGAGACGGGAACAGTGGCTCCATTGGCCACAGTAATGGATTGTGGATAAGGGGAAGTCAGGTACTGGGCAGGTCGATGTGGAGTAATGTGATGAGTAGCGCCAGAGTCCACAATCCAGCCCAAGCTGGTGGAGAGACAAGCGGTATCTGTGATAGAGAAGGAGGCAATGGAGGCAGATGGTGGTTGGAGAAATCCCTGGAGATGCTGGAGCTGAAGACAGACACTCTCAAGATCAGGAGGACCAGCATCGGTAGCAACAGAAGCCGTCAGGCGAGGAGGATAGCCAACTTTCTTGTAACAGGTTGCCTCGAGATGACCATCTTTCCCGCAGAAGGAACACTTCGGTCGACCCCGGCCACCACGACCACGGCCGCGAGATCCCGAACGACCCCCCGAGAAGGAGGAGGGAATGGTAGAAGCGGAGGTGCCTGCGGAAGAAGGGCCGGAGGAGCCGTAGTATCTGGAGGAGGGGATACTCGGAGAATCATGGAGCACACATCAGAAAATGATGGTGTAATAGAGGAAGCCAGGACCTGAGCACGAATGCTTTGAAGGTGAGGGGGAAGACGGGCCATGATGATGGCAGTACAGGCGGCTTCCTTCTGAGCGCGCTGAGCAGCAGCATCATTGGTGAAGGGCTGATGCTGGATCCATGCTTCAGCAAGAGTCTTCGCACGAGCAACAAAGGAGGTCATATCTGAAGCCCCTCCAGCGTCAAGAGCAAAGAGGTCAGTGAGGATGTCGTAGAGATGCTGGAGGCTGTCCCGTCCAGAATATAAGGAGTGTAGCTCAGTCCACATATCTTTGGCAGTCTCATGATACATAGCCATTTGATATGACTCACCATCTAAAGAATTCAAGATCCAGGTCTGAACTCGGACATCATTGCGGAGCCAGTCATCGGTAGGAGGGGTGGGAGGAGCCTGAGTAAGGTGAGGGAGAGGGTCCTTGGCCTGAAGAACCCGTCTAACAGAATGTACCCAAGGGACGAAGTTCTTCTTTCCAGAAAAAGAGATGGTAGTGATGCGCAGCTCGTCACGGAATTCTGTAGTGCAAGTCGGGCGGTCAGTCGGACAAGCCGGGCGGTCAGCAGGCGGGCTGGCCGTCGAGCAAGAGGAGTTACCGGAAGAGCCCATAAGGGCAGACCGCAGAGGCAGCCGGCTGAGGTCGCTGCGAGAAGGGCAGGAGGCCGCTGCGAGAAGGGCAGGAGGCCGCTGCGAGCAGGGAGCAAGGCCGCGGCGAGAAGAGGACAAACCGCCTGCGAGAAGACAAGGAGACCGCCTGCGAGAAGACAAGGAGACCGCTGCGAGAAGGGAGCAAGGCCGCTGCGAGAAGAGGACAAACCGCCTGCGAGAAGACAAGGAGGCCGCTGCGAGAAGGGAGCAAGGCCGCGGCGAGAAGAGGACAAACCGCCTGCGAGAAGACAAGGAGGCCGCCGCGAGAATGACGGAGGAAGACCACGAACAGAATGCGGATAGGCAGCAGTCCGCACGGTCAAGCCGGACACCAGCGAGTAGTCAGTTCGCGACCAGAGGGCAGAAACAAAAGAGAGACCGCCCCGGTCTAGGTGAAGCCAGCAGCGGTCAGAGAGCGGAAGGAAACCGCGAGAGATTGCAAACGAGAAGAAGGAAGCAGAGAGAAGGCGAAGCCGTAGTGGACAGAAGGCGAAGCCGCAGCGGACAGAAGGCGAAGCCGCAGCGGACAGAAGGCGAAACCGCAGCGGACAGAAGGCGAAGCCGCAACGGACTTGCAGCGGACAAGGAAGCAGAGGCCGTGCACGAAGCAAGAGGGAGAGGAACTCGCAGCGGATAGAAGGGGAATCCGCAGCGAATAGAAAATAAGTGGACCCCACGAAATAGAGAGAATGGTGGCTATAAAAGGGCCTGAAGAAGGTGGAACCACGGAGAGGGAGAGGAGAAGAGGAATGCAGAGGCAAACCGCAGAGCCCGCGGATAGGAGCCCGCGGATAGGAAACCGGAGTGGGTAGGCTCACAGTCCTCAGGAGAAGCGGAGAGGGGCGGGCGGGGGCGGGTTGGGCGGTTAAAGATAATGAGACCGCACCGGAAAGACCGCTCCCTCTGATACCATGTTGAAAGAGCTCAAATACTTGTATGTATTACTTGTGTGTCTAAATACAAGGAGAGAATACAAATATATAGGAAGAAGAAGAGAGAAGAAAATCCTATACAAGATGTGGGACTAAAGGAGGAGAGAAGATAAAACAATAAATGGGCCCAATAATGGGCCCTTTACATGGGCTATTTTAACAATTCCCAATTTCATTAAAGAAGAAAATATATGATCAACTTCCAAATCCATTTGAATTAGACCTTGGCTAGCCACCTTATCAGCTCAAATTTGATTACTTTTAAGAAATTATGGTTAACTCCCTCCTTGGTTTTGAAAACAGTTTTTCCCCTTTCAATCCCTTTGGTTTTTTTTAATAAAATATGCTGACAACATGGGTTTGCTCACCTAGAAAATACTCCTAAGCTAAAAATCTTATTTCTCTTGAAGACTAGTTCAAAGTTCAAGCACTTGAGCCCATTGCTTCAACTCTAGTCGACGCACAAATTGTGTGTCTCCACAGCAAACGTCTAAACTTCTCTGGCAACCCTTTCAGCTCACGGGTGTATATGCATCACTGGCCACATGGCCTACTAAATCATTGATAAATCAATGGCTGCTTCCCAAACACACCTTGTGACGTCGATGAACGCGCATAGAAACATTTTAACTCCATCAAAGCTCTCCTAATGGACTCCGTGCACAATCCCACACCTCCGCCACTATACCTGGGGTCTCCCAGCCTCATCAATCCCGATGTGTTCACCCTACGTGGCACATTCGACCAAGTGCCGCTTGAGGATCATTTCATCCAAGATAATCGAACATGTTATTGTCGCAATCGTCGGCATGGAAGGTTTGGCCCTTCATTGATTACGCCAAACCACAATGTTCTTAGCATAGCTTACTCACTCAGACCTTGATTCAAGTATTCAACGGTAACGTACAACCACCGCTACACTGGATATGGTGTAAAGCATCTCAACGTGATGCGCCAACTTCCACCATTTACGAGCATGGATGAGTTCATCGACCTTGTCACCCACATGCTTGATCTGATTTCAGATCACTACATGCATACTTATGCACGGCCTTTAGTCACACATCTGTGATCACGGCATTACATCCACCCCAATTCAATCAAACATGTCATGGATACCTCATGCATGGTAGAGCCCAAATTCCCAATCTGCCCATAAAATAATTACGGCAACTCATCTACCTCATCCTCTACTCCGCTAATAAAACCTCCACTTCACCAAACCACCAAATTTGGCACCCCAAAGCCCCATCGCCGCCAAGCTACCATCCCCCATTGCCTCTCAAGCTTCCACCTTCCTCCACCAATACTTCTTGCACACCTCACTGACACATTTCCAACCAGGAAAACAACTACCATAAGAATAGTCTCTGCTTCCGTTGTAAGCCATCACTCACTTCCACGAAAAGAGTTGCAAGCCTATATTGATGAATATGACGAGAAGGTTATAATGGTAGACTTCGAGGCATTGGAAATCATTGACAACCCACCTCTTGAGCCAAAAAGTGCTGCCCTTCACCCGCTAAATCCACGGTGCTTCTCGGTCGACAGCATATCCAACCCCTGAACTATGAAACTTTGCGATACATTGCCTCCGTTGAGATCTGTCATGATTGATATTGGCGCCAACCACATTTTCATTTTCTAAAACCTTGTAGACTGATTCAAGGTCTACTTAGGTGACGAATGCCGCTCTCCCACAGTTGGGCCATGCTGCAATCTCGCATTCATTATGGGCTCGTACTTTATTATGGAGAATTTTTACACTTGTCGGCTAGGAGAAATTGACGTCATGCTCAGTGTAGCTCAGCTCCAGACACTTGCCGATGTCAAAGTCAATTGGTCTAAATAAACTTGCCGATTCAAAGTCAATTGGTCTAAATAAACTATAAACTTTTCCTTGTCGATCATTCAGTTACACTACAGGCATTTCTCTAGTGCGCACTCCAGTGACACTCGGCTCCTTGCACACGACACAACAAGTTGACTTTAGGGCCCTGTTATGATAGTCTTCACATCACTAATAACTTTGATTGAGGTCAACACTAGTTGTGGAACGAAAACTGCTCAAGGCATTTTCTCATGTGTTAAGATAGCCTCAGTGCTGCAACATTCCTTTCCATCTACACATCAGCTCTATTTTGGGCTCCTCTAATGATACGGCCATGTGCAAAAAGATGAGATTGACACCCCCATGTGTGAGATGCACATAGTAGGTAATATTCGACCAAGTGCCAACCCTTCTCAAACCCAATCGTCCTGGTGGAGAAGAATGATGGAGGTTAGTGATTTTGCCTTGACTGCCAAGAACTAAACCGCGTAGGATAAATATTTGATTATAGTCATGAAAGAAAAATAGATTTACTAATACTTTTTATCATTTGCAAGTCATTGCACTCATAGATGCTCTTCAAACAACTTAGATGGATTTTGCAAACCATTAGGATGATAATGTTAGACTATCATTATTATTAATTTGATTCCCAGAAATGTTTGGCATGGTACATTAGAACATGTAAATTATCATACTTTAAATAATATGATAAGCATGAACATGACTTTTGAAAGTAGTGAGATTTTTATTCAAAATATGAACTAAGCATTCTAGTTTTAAGCATGTAGATTGTACAAACACCTGGATTGTTTGACTTTGATGTATATGGCTCTGCTAAACAACCTATTAAAGGAGATAGAAACATTTATGTTACATTTATAGATAATAGAATTTAATTATGTCTACTTTCAACTAAAGATGAGGTTTTTAACAAATTTATAAAATATATAAGACATAGAAAAGCTCACTAAAAAAATAAAGTTGAGCAGGTAAATCATAAGAAAAGAATATACATTAAATGAATTTAATTTGTTCGGTTAAGAATATGGTATAAAAATGCAAATTTTCAACATACACTTCTAATCAAATGGTGTTGATGAAAAGAAAAATACAAGTCTAATGAATATGGTTAGTTTTATGTTTTTAAGTTTTGATGTTCTTAAAAATTTATGGGGTGAGTCAATTTTATCCAAGGTTTTAAAAATCGAACCGGACCGGCCGGTTCAACTGGGCGGTCCAATCGGGGTTTTAAAATCGCTCCCTCCAGAAACTGGTGAATCGGTCGGTTGAATCGAATTGGGAACTGAAATGGTCATCAGGTAACCACGCGGTTCAGATATGCATGATTGATTTATGATCCAAGTCATCCAACGGTGAGGATTGTGGTTGTCTTTAGGTTTACATTTTTATTTTCACTTTTTTGGTATCATGATTCATTCTCGCGCGACCAAGCCGGCGACCTGAATGATCTAGGTATCGTGATTCTATTCCTCTTCCTGGACGACACATTCTTCCTCGCACGAAGCAACTTCTTCCTTGCACAAAGCATTATTTTATTCCTTTTTCTGGACGACGGGAACTGAATAATCTGGGCATCAGCGACGGCGGGCACATCTTCTATTCCTCCTCCTTGTGCAGGCAAGGGGCAACTAGGCGAGCACTGACTTGAGTTCTCGTGTATGTTAGGGGTCGGTAGCATCGCAGAAAATGCAGGTGAATGATCTTCTTTGCTTATGTGTTTGACACATCTTATTTCTCGCCCGAAGCTTTGGCGAAACATTCATTCTTATAATAGCATGATTTATGCATAGAATTTATTTATAGCAATGAGGAAGCATAAAATCACTCCATTCAATTTGTGGAACCAATACGACAATACCTATACAAGATGAAAAAACCCTTAATGGGTCATTGATACGCAAAATTTTTCCAACCAATCTCTGTTTCCAATTTTTCATTTGCAACTAATAAGGAGGGGACGTGTGACATGCACTTTTGCATGTGGGGCCGAAGAGTGGGGTAGTCGGTCTCCTAGGAGATCGAAATGATCTCCTAGTTGACCCAAATGATCTCCTAGAAGATTCCTCGGCCGGAAAAAATTTTTGTCCAAGTGCCGATCACAAAAATTTTGCCATTGATAGCGAACCATTACATTGTGCTTCTATGCACATAATCTTCAGCTACACTATAAATTTGATGTTTTCCATTGTGAATTGAAATCAATAAAAAAACCAACATGTTTCATTTATATTGATTAAAAAAATGAACATGTCTTAATTTCTTCTTATTCAGTAATGGGTGTCTTGATTTCTTCTTATTCAGTAATGGGTGTCTTGATTTCTTCTTATTCAGTAATTGGTGTCTTGATTTCTTATTTAAAAATTGCATATTGATTGTGAAAGAACCCGTCAACCCAACAGTTTATCTCAAAACCCAGGTATTGAGATGAAGGGTGGCGGGGTACATGAACACGGAGGGGAGAAAGCTGCAGGCGGTGTGGGATTAACCCCAACCACAGGCCCGCAGGCATATTCCTCCAGAGGGGACCACCGGGGTCAACACCCAGACATGGAACGCGGTGGGGAAGCCAAACGCGGTCCCACATACACGTGACCTGCTGGATAATTTAATCTCAACACACCCCCGCAGCAGGACAACCTGGCTCTGATACCATGAAAGAACCCGCCAACCCAACAGTTCATCTCAAAACCCAGGTATTGAGATGAAGGGTGGCGGGGTACATGAACACGGAGGGGAGAAAGCTGCAGGCGGTGTGGGATTAACCCCAACCACAGGCCCGCAGGGATATTCCTCCAGAGGGGTCCACCGGGGTAAACATCCAAACCTGGAACGCGGTGGGGAAGCCAAACGCGGTCCCACATACATGTGACCTGCTGGATAATTTAATCTCAACAGATTGTAATTTGGATTGTCGTAAAGTGGATCTTTTTTTGCTCACATTGTTTCCATTTGATATCAAAAAATTGATTATTTGCATTCTTAGTCAGAATTCATCATCTGGATGTGAAAGAAACTGGAGCGTCTTTGAACAAATTCATACAAATCGAAGAAATTATCTCGAGCATCAAAACTCAATGAACTTGTTTATGTTCATTACAATCTTAATATGAGAGATAGACATGAATATTTAATCATTACATAAAAATATTCAATTTTGTTGTGCTTTCTAGTTTTTTATTTGATAACTTAGCATACACATTGTGGATCTTCTCTAGGATATACAACAACACTCAAGCCTTTATCCCACTATAGTGGGGTCGGCTACATGGATCCTTTGTCATCAATGTGTTTTATCTTTACTCATAATCTCACTAATGCCTAAGTACATCATGTCTTTCCTTATAATTTCATTCCAAGTCTTTATCGATCCGCCCCTCCCCCATTTAACATGTCTGGTGACTAATACCCCACAATGTCTAGTAGGTGCCTCTAATGGTCACTTTTGTACGTGTCCAAACCATCTTAGTCGAGCTTATCGCATCTTTTATGCAATTGGTGTCACTCCTATCTTATCCTTGATTCATTCATTCCTAATTTTATCCTCCACTTACGCATTCTCATCTCCACAACTCCCATTTTGGCTTATGTACACAATTCACTGCCCAACACTCAGAACCATAGAGCATTGTTGGTTTAATTGTAGTACGGTAAACCTTGCCCATACGTTTTAATGGTACTTTAGGATCACATAAGATCCCTGACACGTCTCTCCACTTCAACCAACCCGCTTGGATTATATATGTCACATTTATCAATACCTTGGTAAATTTGAACTATCGATCCAAGATATTTAAAACACTCAATACAGGAAATATCTTGATCAACTTAATAACGAAGTCATCTGACCTTCTTGCACTGCTAAATTTAAGCTCCATTACTCTGTCTTTGCTCTGCTCAACCTAAAACCATTCTTTTTTAAAGTGTCTTGCCAAGATTCAAGTTTTGTGTTTGCACTCCCGTGCGTCTCATCGACCAAAACGATATCATCTGCAAACAATAAACACCAAGGTATTGCTTGTTGGATATGTCCAGTGAGCTCATCTAAGATAAGGGTAAAGAGATAAGAGTTTAAAGCTTAACCTTGATGTAAGTCGATAGTGATAGAAAATTTTTGTGTTAATCCTCCAGATGTCCTCGCCCTTATCACTGAATTTGTATACATATCTTTGATTATGTCAATGTATGATACATTTATACCTTTCTTTTCTAAGACTCTCCATAAGATTTCTCTTGGAACTCTATCATAAGTCTTCTCAAGATCGATAAACAACATATGCAAATCTTGTTTTCTTCCTCGGTAGTTGTCAATGAGTCTCCTCAAGAGATGTATAGCTTTCATGGTCAACCACCCTAACATGAATCCAAATTGATTCTCCGAGATGTTAATCTCTCGTCTTACTTTTTTTTCTATTACTCGTTCCCAGAGTTTTATGATATGACTCATAAATTTAATTCTTCTGCAATTAACACAATTTTATATATCTCTTTTGTTCTTATACAAAGGTATCAAGATACTTTCTCTCCATTGGCCTGACATTCTCTTTGACTTCAGTATCTTTTTGAAAAAATATATAACCTCAAAATTTCTTCATTTTCTAGACATTTTCATACTTCAATGGGTATAAAGACATTAATTTACTTCAAACTTTTAATAGGTCACCTCTTTTCATTCAATTGTTGGTGGTCCTTTTTATTTTTGAATTGTAAGTATTTTTCAATGTCTATCTCATTACTAAAATTTTACTCTCTTGCCACAGAAATTTGATCCTCTGATTTTCAGGTCTTCTCGAATTCTCCGGGTTCTCTCTCTTTCTTTCTTTTTTCAATCTGAGCAGCTGCCAACAAAAAATCTTCTTCACTACTACGATTGGGTCACTGCAAAATTGCACTAGGGGGGATACAATTTGATCTTAGAACAGTGCAATCAATTGCGCTTCAGCCCCACATAGACTCGTTATCACTTCTTAATTTTCTACTATGAAAATGATTATTCTAATTTATTTTACTGTTTTTGTGCGATTGTTCCTACACCAATGACTCCCTGGCCCTTTCTAGATATCATGGAAGAAGTCTAAATACCCCCAAAACAAACTCCTACATGCAGAACCAGCAATCCGATCCTCTGAACATCAAGCTGAATTCTTCCACCGAGGATCCACCGGGATACTCGAAATCAATCCAATAAATTAGCAATCGGAAGAATCAGACAAAAAGCTAATGGACGAACAAGAACCCTAAGAAGACTTAATTAAGAGTTTGGGAGGAGAGTAAGTAGGATTCACCTCCAACTCCGGGTTTTTCGTCGCCACCGCCACCGCCACCGTGCGTCGCCATTAGCAGCGCCTCTCTCTCTCTCTCTCTCTCTCTCTCTCTCTTCAGAATTTAATAATTTATCCTTAATAAGAGAAGAACAGAGACTTGGGAGCATAAAAATCTCTCCATGCGGGCGAAATAAGACGCAGGAACGACGGCCTTGTTGGGAGTTGTTCGCATGCGACAGTCATGGACTTCGCAAACGGACGGTCGAGTTTCTCGGTTCTTGATCATCGCACTGTTCATATTGGTCTAGAAAACAAGGTTGTGGATATTGGGAAAAAAATCGTTTGTGACTCGAACTAAAAGAAATTCATCGCGAGATCAATTAGAGCAGCGGGAGCATGTAAAAATACTGAGGCTTGCAGAGCACAGATTTATTGTGCGTTGCAGGTCCCACAAAATAGGAGGTTGTGAGTGCATGTCATTGATCTCGGACTGTATTATTCGTCTGGGTCGCGGACCTAATTATTTCTCGTGGATATTTGTTTGGTGTGCGCCCAGCTCGGCGGCTATGCTTTCTTTGTGAATGATGGGTACCTCCTAATTTATAGAAAATTATGTTAAGTCTCACGCATCGGATCGTAACTCTCGCGCACCGGATCGCAACTCCCGCGCACCGGATCGCAACTCCCGCGCACCGGATCGCAACTCCCGCGCACCAGATCGCGTAACCACCGCGCACCGGATCCCGCAACCGCCGCACGCCAAATCGCAACCGCCGTCGCCGTTACGGGCGGCCGGCGGCCGGCGCCCGACCACCCATGGCCGGCCGCCGCCCTCCTTGCTGCCGGCGGCCGCGACCGGCCTCCCGCGGCCGTCCGCCCCCTTGCGGCCGGCGGCCGCGGCCGGCAGCCCCCTTGTGGCCGATAGCCCCGGCCGGCCCCCTCCGTGTGGCCGGCCGTCGCGGTCGGCCGCCCGTGGGCGGCCGCCTCCTCGCGGCCGGCCGCCCCCTTGTGGCCGATAGCCCCGGCCGGCCCCCTCCGTGTGGGCGGTCGTCGCGGTCGGCCGCCCGTGGGCGGCCGCCTCCTCGCGGCCGCCAGCCACGGCCGGCCGCCCCCCCCCCCCCCCCCCCCTCTGGTCGGGCGGCCTTGGCCGGCCGCCCGCGGTCGGGCACCCCCTCCCTCGGGCGGCCGCCGGCCGGCGCGTCTCCTCCGACCACCATCGTGGGCTGGCCTTCTCTCCACCGCCTGATCGTGGCGGGCCATTACGACCCTCTGATCACCACAAGCGATCACGGCCCTCCGATCTGTGATTAACCAACGTAACCACCCTAACCACCTCGAAAACCTTATATAAGCACCCCTGATAGTTCATTTCAAGGGATCCGGCTTCATTCTCTCCTTCGCTTTCTCTCTCTTCAATCATACTACTCCTCAGAGCTTCTCTCTCTACTTCCCCCCTCCGTTTCTCTTTCACTCGCTAACTTCGCAGGTTCTCCTCTAAGCGCCGCCCAAAGAAGAAAGAATGAAGTGCCGACTAAGGCAGCCCTCCTCAGTCTGAGGCGCAAAGTGCAGGCACTCTGCGGAGCGCAAGCCTGAAGAGCAAGCACCCAATAAAGATGCACGACAAAGTGCACGAACTCCTAAGCGGTGGCTTGTCACCCAAGGAGAGCTCTCTCAACCCCCCCAGTATTTGTAACGAGGCGCGGTCTGTCGCCCTTGCATTCTTTTTACAAGAACACTATAACAGAGGCAAATAGTGGATCTTGGCTGACACAGACCCGGCTACGTGGTTTTTTCCCCTTTTCGGGGTTTCCACACTAAAGTTGTGTGTGTACAATCTCTCTTTTTCTACTCTAACTGTGTGCGTACTCGATCGCCCGGGGCTAAGACGGACCGATCCGGAACCGGTCTACCGAGAGCATTGAGCGAACCGCAACAGTTTGGCGCCGTCTGTGGGAAACATTCCCATCAAACAACAACAAACCCAGGAGATTGACAACGGAGCATATGGCAGAGCGCGAGCACAGGGACAAAAGGTTCAAGCAAGCCGACGTAATAACTTTCGAGGGTAAGGACCTTGAAGGAGTCCATCACCCCCATCAAGACCCGCTGGTCATTAGTGCAGGGATCGGGGACCCTTGCCACCGCGTGAAGAGAATCTTAATTGATGTCGGAAGCTCAGTCGACGTCCTGTTCCTCGCCACTTTACGGAAACTAAAGCTCACTAGCGAGCGCCTTAGCCTCCAGGCGGGACCCGTCTTTGATGTCAGCAGCATTCTCGTTTGGTTGGAGGGAGTAATTGTTCTATCAGTCACACTGGGAGTATATCCTAGGCAGGCCACCCACAATGTGTGGTTCGTAGTAGTAGACTCCATCAGTCCCTACAACGCGATTTTTGGGTGGCCGACCCAATTGACCTTCGGGGCAATTGCGTCCATTCCTCATTTCGCTTTAAAGTTCCCGACTACGGGAGGGATCACAACTGTTCGGGGGAACCAAGAGATGGCCTGAGCCTGTCATCTGGAGACAACACGGGGAAAAGAGATGGTGGCCCACAACATCGACAACTTTGATTTACGAGACGAGGCAACCCTACAGCGGGGAGCGCCCATTGAAGGGTTAGTAGAAGTGTCAATCTCGCGGGAAGATCCGACCCGGACCGTGCGAATCGGATCCCTCCTGGCTCAGGAGGAGCAGGAAGAGTTCACTGCCTTCCTCCGCGCCAATCAAGATAGCTTCGGTTGGAGCCCGGAGGACATGCCCGGAGTAGACCCCCAGGTATTCTCCATTCCCTAAACATTAATCCGGCCAGCAGGCCGGTCGTTCAGAAGAAAAGAAACTTCGCACCAGAGCGACATCAAGCCATCGAAGAGGAGGTATCGATACTCCTGAAAGAACGGTTCATTCGAGAGGTGAAGTACCCCATATGGGTGGCAAATGTGGTCATGGTTAAGAAGGCCAACGGAAGTTGGAGGATGTGCATGGATTACAGCAACCTCAACCAGGCATGCCTGAAAGACAGATTTCCCCTTCCCATGATTGACCAGCTCGTCGACGCAACGTCTGGTCACGAGCGGCTCAGTTTCATGGATGCATACTCAGGCTACAATCAGATCAAGATGAACCCGGCAGACAAAGATCACACAGCATTCAGAACTGACATGGGTGTCTACTATTATACGGTAATGCCCTTCGGTCTCAAGAATGCAGGGGCGACCTTCCAAAGGCTAATGCACAAGGTGTTTAAGGACCTGCTCGAAAAAATCATGGAAGTATATGTGGACGACATGCTGGTAAAAAGCCTGCGCCGATCCAGTCACATAAAGGACTTGGACGAATGTTTTCAACTTCTTCGTCATTACCGAATGAGGCTCAACCCCAGTAAATGCGCATTTGGCGTAACGGCGGGAAAATTCCTAGGATTCATGGTAACGCAGCGTGGGATTGAGGCAAACCCAGAGAAGATCAAGGCTCTGGAAAATATGTCACCCCCGCGATCCATCAAGGAAGTCCAACGACTCAATGGAAGGATCGCGGCACTCTCCCGATTCTTGGCCCGGGCAGGGGATGAGTATCTTCCCTTTTTTAAAGTGCTCCGGGGGGCGCGTAGCTCCGGGTTCCAATGGACAGACGAGTGTCAGGCAGCTTTCGAGCTTCTCAAGCAATACCTTGCCTCTCCCCCGCTCCTGTCGAAGCCATCCCCCGGAGAGGCCCTGTATTTATACTTGGCAGTATCCTCAACGGCCCTCAGTTCGGTCTTAGTAAAGGACGAAGGAGGAGTCCAGTGACCCATCTATTACATCAGCAAGGTCCTTTCCGACGCAGAAACTAGATACCCAACGGCCGAAAAGACATCCTTGACACTAGTCTTCTCAGCGAGGAAGCTCCGTCCTTACTTCCAGGCCCATGCAATTAAAGTGCTGACTCATCTACCGCTACGGGCAATCTTGCAGAAGCCAGAGGTATTTGGGAGGTTGGTAAAATGGGCAGTCGAACTGGGCAAGTTTGGTATTCACTTCTTGCCCCGGCCAGACATTAAGTCGCAAGTACTCGCGGACTTTGTTGTGGAGTGCACTATCTCACCAAAAGCAGATCCTGCGCCAGAAAAAGCCCCGGCTTGTTGGACTCTCTATGTTGACGGAGCGTCAGGGGCCGAAGGGGCGGGAGCCGGATTACAATTGATAAGTTCGAAAAAGGTCACTCTGGAGTACGGCCTCCGATTAAGATTTCCTGCTACCAATAATGTCGCTGAGTACGAAGCCTCGATTACCGGACTCAGACTCGCTACCGATTGCAAAGTGGAAAGCCTAACAATCTACGCTGACTCGCAAATTGTCGTCTCACAGGTCGAAGGTGAGTACGAGGCGAAGAATGACCAGCTGGCGCAATATCTTGCGCTCGCAAAGTCACTCCTGGCAAAGACCCCTCGCACCAGGTCATTCACATCCCAAGGGAGTAAAATACCCAGGTGGACGCACTGTCTAAGCTTGCGACCTCGTCAGCTAGCTATCAGTCCCGCCGTCGGCGAATCGAAGACATCATGACCCCAAGCATTCAGGGGCCTTGGGAAGTATCGACGATCGACGGGAAGGTAACGTCCTGGATGACCCCCATACGAGATTACCTCGAGCACGGGCAACTACCAGATGACCGCATAGAAGCATGACGGCTCCGGATAAGGGCCGCAGCGTTCGCAATCATCGACGGAGAGCTCTACAAGCGGGCCTTCTCTGGTCCTTATCTGAAATGTTTGCCAGCATCGGAGGCAGACTACGCCCTACGCGAAGTACATGGAGGAGTTTGCGGAGAACACTTATGTGGCAAGGCTCTGGCACGTAAGATCTTGCGCCAAGGTTTTTACTGGCCGACAATGAAGAAAGACGCCGCAGAACTCGTCCAAAAATGCAAAAGCTGTCAGCTCCACGCCAATATGCCACATCAGCCGCCAGTTGCGCTCACTGCACTCCAAGGGGCCTGACCTTTTGCCCAGTGGGGGATCGACATCCTTGGCCCCCTCCTCGTGGCATCGTGTCAGAGGAAGTTCATCATCATGGCAATCGATTACTTCACCAAGTGGGTAAAAGTCGAGCCGCTCGCCAAAATAATGGAGGAGAACGCCAGACAATTCGTTTGGAAAAGCATCATCTGTCGTTTCGGGATCCCGACCATAATAATCGCGTACAATGGCATGCAGTTCACCGGGAAATCATTCACAAAGTTGTGTGAAGACCTAAAGATCAACTTGCGCCACATCGCTGTAGCGCATCCCCAGGCAAACAGTCAAATAGAAGTGACAAATCGAACGATCCTCAAAGGTCTAAAGACGCGCCTTGAAGATGCTGGGGGGAAGTGGGTCGATGTGCTCCCCAACGTATTATGGGCATATCGTACCGCTGAGAGAACTCAAACTGGAGAGACCCCTTACAACTTATGCTTCGGGAGTGAGGCGGTCATCCCGGTCGACATCGGCGTACCAAGTACCTGCGTGGAAACCTTCGACGCAGACAAGAATGAAGATCTGCTCAGAGAAAACTTGGACCTCCTAGCTGAAGTCAGAGACACCTCCGCTCTGCGCGTGGCAGATTATCAACGACGTGTTGCCCGTTTTTACGATAGAAGAGCAAAGCCTCGACCAATCAGCGTCGGAGACCTGGTCCTCCGAAGTCTCGAGGCTGTCGGTAAGGGACCTCAGCAGAACAAGCTTACAGCAGCATGAGAAGGTCCATACGTCGTCACCGCAGTGGTGAAACCTGGAACCTTCAAGATCAGAAACGCGGAAGGGAAGACCCTCCCCCGTACCTGGAATGCTCAAAACCTATGCCGGTTCTACCAGTGAACTCATTCACGCCCCAAACCACCTAAGGACAACTATAAAGTCGCGAGAAAAACCCTCGTGCAAAAACTATCCTACTTACTGCATTTTCTGCTTTCATACTAACTTTTGCCATGCAGCAAACGCGTCAGAAGGACATCTCATCCCTCAGGCCCCCCTAAGTCCAGGATCGTTTGTTCCTTAAGGCGGTCCGGGATCCATCGACATGCGACCCGCTTGGCGGTTCGGAATCCGTCATCGTGCAATGGCTTGATCCAGGCTAAAGAAAAAACAAAATAACTCATCTCTTTATATTTATATACTGTGATTGCGATGTCACTAACTCCTAAAACTTGCAGGATCGATTTGGAATTCGTCCCCTAAGGTCCGGCGAGCAACTGTAGCACGATTGTCTCAATCCCCCTGCCGCGGTTCAAAGGTTCGCCCTTCACCCGTCCAACGAATTGCGATGTCGTCGGGAATGAGCACCCGCGGTTGACTGCGGCCCATAGCGTGACAGCCTCGGCCTAGCAACAGGTTGCGATGTCGCTTGGGGACCGAATACCAAGTCCCACGCAGACTATAGCACGGTGGCCTCGACCTTTCTCCTATGGTAGAAATGCTCACTCTTCTCCTACGGAGTGGGTTGCGACATCATCAGGGACTAGCTCCCTCAGTTGTGCGCAGCCCACAACGCGATAGCCTCGACCTCACTCCACCGGCGCAAGGACCCGGTCTTTGCTGCGTAGTAGGTTACGACGTCGTCCGGGTCTTCGGGGCCATGCCTCAGCAAATACTAGGGTCCATCAGCTGCTCGTGGGGGTTCAAATCGACCATGTCCTCCTGCCGACAAGAGGCCGAGGATTATGACTCTTCACCTGCATCCGAAGCTTGACGCCCCTCCATCCTGGGAAAGTCCCCACGATCGGTGTAATTACAACCTCAGGGTCCATCAGCTGCTCGCGGGGGTTCAAATCGACCATGTCCTCCTGCCGATAATAGGCGGAGGATTATGACTATTCACATGCATCCGAAGTCTGACGCCCCACCCTCGCAGGGCCTGCCCCCCTCGTGACTGGTGCCTAACTAAGCTACAATCGCAACTAAATCGGGTTCCGGCCCCGCTGAATCCACACCTAACCAACCACAGCCATACTGTGGCGCGATTGCTTCACTCTCTGCCGCGGTTCAGGGGTGCACCCTTCGTCCGCCCAGCGGTTTGCAACATCGCCCGGGACCAGCTCCCCCAGTTGTGCGTTGTCAACAACGCGATATCCTCGGCCTAACAACAGGTTGCGCTGTCGCCAAAGGGACCAAACGTTGAGTCCCCCGTAGACTGTAGCACGGCGGCTTCAACCTCGCTCTCATGGTGGCAAGGCTCGCCCTTCTCCTACGAAGCAGGTCGCGACGTCATTGGGAGCCAGCTCCCTCAGTTACGCGCAGCCCGCAGCGTGATCGTCTCAGCTTATCTACCCTAGCACGAGGGGACGCCCTTTGCCTCGTAGTAAGTTGCGACGTCGTCAGGGTCTACGAGGCCACGCCCCTCCACTGCAACCGGGTTCACCGCAACTCGCAGGGGTTCGAACGAACATGGCCTCCCGCCGACAATATGCCAGAGCACTCATAACTCTTCACCCCCGTCCAGAGCAAATACTCTTCCACCACTCAGGGCCCACCTCTCGCAGTTGGTGCTTGGCTAAGACAACAATTGGTCACAACAGTCAGAAGCAAAGGCAATGACAACCACTAAACAAATATATCAACAAATCAAAGAAGTACAAAGATACGAATCGACGGGGACAAGCCAACAAATACAACCAGTACATATACACAAATCAATAATGAGCATCAAAGAGATATTGTTGTCACTCAGCGGCCTCGCCCGCCTCAGCATCGGATCCCTCCTCCTCTGACAAATCCTCAAGCCCGAGGCCGACAATGTCGCATCCCTGTTTTCAGGATACCATCCGAAGGGTCTTTGCCATCCCCTAGCAGAAAGCGACTTCCCGCAAGTCCTCCATCTGTGGCTCCACCTCCTGAGTCCACACCTCCTCGCGGACCTCCTCTGAGATCAAACAGTGGTCTCGTATGTAATCCACAGAGTCCCGGAACTCTGCCAGACCAGCCACCTTAAGCTCAACCTCCCGCTCTGCGGAGGAAAGGCGCATCACCTCCGCCCTGGATAGCTCCAGCTCTGCCCGAGTTTCATCTAGAAGACGCAAAGTCTCCTCCGCAGCCGTCTTCTCAGGCCTGTGCGCAGCTCTGGCATCCTCCAGCTCGCACCGTAGCTCGGACCCAATCTGCATAAGTCGCAAAATATCGCGCTCTCGTCGCCCCTTCAGATCCGAAAGGGCACTCTTCGCCTCCCCGAGCTCACCCTGAAGGGCCATATAGCCGTCCTCCAGGCTCACGAAGTGTTCATTCCACGTAAACGCAATATTCGTCTGAGTCTACATCTGCAAAAGAAAAGGGACAAGTCAGAAGAGCTTTCCTCAAAATCCACCACTCAAAAGTTGAGAGCATACGTACCGCATGGTTCATCGCCTCCAAGGAAGAGGAGACCCTCTTTCTTTTCACCACCTGCCGCACCGCAACCCGTGCTGGGGAGGCCTGGGGGGCAGAGGTGTAACACCCATATCTGTCGCATAACATATAGCAGTAGGTCCGGCCGGGGCCCGACGTCATATACTACGGACAGACCGGTTGGTTACGCATTGAAACCATACAACAAAACACAAACGTCCTACACAGAGTCATTCTAGCAGAAGCAATTTCTTAAGTTGCACAAATAAAAGAACCCTGCCAAGCACGAATGTCCACTACTTAGATAAAATAGGAATGATTAATACAAAAGTACCGGCCTTATGGCCTTACAATAGTTCCCTCATACAAGAGTGTCTTTCATACTTCGGCTCGCAGGCCGGCCATACATGAGATAAACGAAAAACATAAAAATGGTAGGCCTTCGAGGGCCAGCGCCGCAATATGGGCTTTAGCCCGCTATTTCCCGCTCGGCTCCGCAGCACCTGCAAGCCACAATCTACCGTCCGGTGGTAAACAAAAGCAACGGTCAGCTATGCTGACCAAATTATAACGATCCTGCCCCCGTAATCGGGGCGGCGATGCTCTTTCCCTGCACTTTATTAGTATAGCATCAATATAGTGTAAACACACTTCAACACAGGCGTAGGCTCGCACGGCCACACACCTCGTGCACACAGGGCACGTTCATGGCGAACCGACCAACGTCACATCAATTCAAGCCATAGACGTTCCCGTTCCACCACCGCCCCTTGGACGGCCAATCACATGAGCATTTTGTCTTCCTGGCCTTGGTCACGACAATTTAAGCCATAGACCGCTGAAGACTCTCATCCATGCCAACAGTCCCACCGAACGACATAGATCGGGTATGGTTCCGCCTGACCCGTGCTCATTCCGCAACGACAATTTAAGCCATATGCGCAGGTCAAGACTCACCGAGTCCCATTTCCGCCACAACAATCACATAACCCGGTTATGTTCACGTTGGCTCCCCGGCCATCGTGTTGGCAAAACCCGCTTTTGCCCAGTTTTCCGGGTGCACCTTGGAGTTAACCCCCAAGGCTCCCTGCTGCAATCTACCACGTAGAAAACCCGAAAAACGCCCAAACACCCGGAGTCTTCCCCGGTTCATATGCAATGCAACATCACCGATCCGGCTCTACTTGTCTGGATAGGCTTCACACACAATGCCTATGCCCGTTTTCGCATACGGACTCTATACAAGGGGGACTTTACATATCTATCCCAAAGAACGCTCCAACTCTTCGCTCACTCGCGAGAGAGGGCTTCCTATGCAAAGGGAAAAAGGGTTTCACATGCCCAAGGATGAGAAATCGTTACCCTTGCGTTCTTCCGCGGCGCCATGAAAAATCTACGCGGTTAGAAAGCACCGCAACGGCGTCGCCTTCGCGGATCTGGACTCGGAACGCGATTCGGAGCTCCGACGCTCCACCGGCGGCCAGATCTTGGTCTTCAACCTCTTCCTTGCTCTCCCTTCTCTCTAAACCCTTAGAGAGAGAATGCCCAAAAGAAAATGGGGTATTCCACCCTAATTCCTGGCTAAAAGACCCCAGTAACAGCCCCCAACCGTTGGATCCAAAGCCAAGGAAACGAACGGCCACGATTAGGCCTGAAATTACAAAAACTGGGCCGAACACGGGTTGCAACACGGCCGTGTGCATGGCCGTGTCACCCATTCGCCGTCTCGACCGACTCGATAACCAGCACACGGCCTTTGACACGGACTCCGACACGCCCGTGTCGAATGCGACACGGTCGTGTCACGACCCGTGTCACCCCCGTGTGCAGCGACCAACATTCTGAACCCGAGAAGGACACAGCCTGCGACATGGCACCCGACACGCCCGTGTCTGTGCCCGTGTCATGACCCGTGTACACCTCACTCAACGATCGTTGAGTATGGGCTTTGAGGGACTGACATGCCCTGGGACACGCCCGTGTCCCAGGCCGTGTTCAGCCTCTAAACGATCGTCGACCCCAGCAACGTCGAACACGCGGCCAACCAGCGAACCCGAGCACGACACTCCATGGGACACGTCCGTGTCCCAGGCCGTGTCACCCCTGCCAAAACACAGATTTGGCTCAAAACGCCCCCCGTCACCTTATTGAGTTTCGGGGCGTTACAAGAGGACCCCAAGACCTCAAGATCTGCGACATCCGGCTCGCCTCCAACTCTAGAGCCGCAAGGGGCAGCCCCCTCCGAAAGAACATCCTGTCGCGGTAGAAGGCTAGGACCCGCCTCCTATGCTCCACAGTATCCAAACTCTAGCTTCCTCTTTCTGTCACGGGAGAGAGGAATGACGGCAGCACGTCCCGAATCGACAGACAACCCGCATAGCAGCAGACGCTTCTCATCAACGAAAGTAGAAATGTTGTACAAGATATTCCCCACCTCTCGGGGCTCCACAAAACTAAGGACGGGAGTAAACTCCCGCTCTTGTCCTCTAGAATGCCGACAACGATCCGGAAGCACGATCCACACCTCTGGCAATCCACCTGAGTTCCTGACATATCCAAACAAGGTATTCCCATGGCGACGATCCGCCCGGGTCTCAAACTCCAGCCACCGCTTGTTGCTGAAGACATCCATGTGACCCCCACCGTCGACACACACCTCACACCAATCCTTGAAAGTATCCAAGGAAAACCTCGATTCGCGCTCGCGAAAAATGCGATCAACCCTATGATCCGCGTCATCCCAAGAGGGGTAAACTGCAACACAGGAATGCCGCAAAACTTCAGAATCTCGACAACTTCCTCGCAAGTCGGAAGGCGAAAGCCGCACCGAAGAGACGACTCACAAAGGGTCATCCAGCCTCGCGGAGGGTTTTGCACCCGCTCTTCAGGACTAGGGATCCGCACCTCCAAATCGGGGGGCAAGTTGAAGTGCCTCCTCCAAATAGGTACGTGCTCGAGAGAGAGACTCGAGCGCAGCTGCATAAGACGGATCTGCACGTACCGCTTGGAAACCTGAAAAAACGGAAAGTAAGTGTTGAAACCAAAAACTTGGTCTCTGTGGAGTTCGACCCTTTGGGAAGGGGTGACCTCACACCTACTACACTCGGGGGAACGTCACGGACTAAAGACTTGGGAAACTAGGAACAGACCCTCGGCTCTAGCGCGGAGGTCCCACCACACACCCGGAAGGTCACAAGAACACTTCCCCTCCCTTACCAATGAGAGCTGGGTACCTTGGAGAGTTCTCTCGACTCTACCAAGAAGAGAACTAGGGAGGAGGAAGCCACAAGCCAATGCCTCTCCAAAGGTACCTAAGGGGGTATATTTATAGTTTTTCCAAGTCCTGAGTTTGAAAAGTCCAAAATTCCCTTAGGCAAAAAACATGGCAACAGGAGATTCAAAGGGGGGGAGGTGGAGGATGAACCATGCTCCTCCCCCTTACCCTACTTCGGACATCCGAAGCGAACTCGCCCAAAGGCTGGGCGCTCGGGCGAGCTCCAGGCCGCCGGCCGAGCTCGCCCAAGGGCTGGGCGCCCGGGCGAGCTCCAGGCCGCCGACCGAGCTCGCCCAAGGGCTGGGCGCCCGGGCGAGCTCCAGGCCGCCGGCCGAGCTCGCCCAAGGGGCAGGGCGCCCGGGCGAGCTCCAGGCCGCCGGCCGAGCTCGCCCAAAGGCTGGGCGCCCGGGCGAGCTCCAGGTCGCCGGTCGAGCTCGCCCAAGGGACTGGGGTGCAGGGGGTGAGGCCTTGGCCTCCGTCCGGAGTACCGCTTTTACCTCGCTCATAGCAAGCCGGGGGGGTGTAGATTTTTCCTCCCCCTACTAGTATATTCCCAAGGCCAAGCCAAAATTGGTCACCAAGAGTCCAAAATCTCTAAAAAGCTTAAAAACTTAAAACTGGCCCAGCGCCTGCCGAATGGACCCTACTCTGCGAATACGGGGTTGTACACAATCCCCACTCTTTTTGAGGTTGGCACAAGCTCGGAAAGAAACATTCAACCCAACGTATTCGCTGAGTGGCCTTCATGGGGCCGAAAATACTCGGTCTCTCTGAGGGGTCAACCTGTCATGCCAGCTGATGGGAGCCTGGGTGACGTGACGGCCTCGGGGTGAAAACACTTAGCCTCCTGAGGGGTCAACCTGTAAGGCCAGCTGATGGGAGCCTTGGTGACGTGACGGCCTCGGGGTGAAAACACTTAGCCTCCCGAGGGGTCAACCTGCCATGCCAGCTGATGGGAGCCTGGGTGACGTGACGGCCTCGGGGTGAAAACACTTAGCCTCCCGAGGGGTCAACCTGCCCTGCCATCTAGTGGGAGCCTGGTCAGCGGAATCATCCCGGAGCTAAAAGGACTTAGCTTCCACGAGAGATCAACCTGCTCTGCCAGCTAGTGGGAGCCTGGTCAGCGGAATCATCCCGGAGCTAAAAGGACTTAGCCTCCACGAGGGATCAACCTGCCCTGCCAGCTAGTGGGAGCCTGGTCAGCAGAATCATCCCGGAGCTAAAAGGACTTAGCTTCCACGAGAGATCAACCTGCCCTGCCAGCTAGTGCGAGCCTGGTCAGCGGAATCATCCCGGAGCTAAAAGGACTTAGCCTCCACGAGAGATCAACCTGCCCTGCCAGCTAGTGGGAGCCTGGTCAGCGAAATCATCCCGGAGCTAAAAGGACTTAGCCTCCACGAGAGATCAACCTGCCCTGCCAGCTAGTGGGAGCCTGGTCAGCGGAATCATCCCAGAGCTAAAATGACTTAGCTTCCACGAGAGATCAACCTGCCCTGCCAGCTAGTGGGAGCCTGGTCAGCGGGATCATCCCGGAGCTAAAAGGACTTAGCCTCCACGAGAGATCAACCTGCCATGCCAGCTAGTGAGAGCCTGGTCAGCGGAATCATCCCGGAGCTAAAAGGACTTAGCCTCCACGAGAGATCAACCTGCCCTGCCAGCTAGTGAGAGCCTGGTCAGCGGAATCATCCCGCAGCTAAAAGACTTAGCCTCCACGAGAGATCAACCTGCCCTGCCAGCTAGTGGGAGCCTGGTCAGCGGAATCATCCCGGAGCTAAAAGACTTAGCTTCCACGAGAGATCAACCTGCCCTACCAGCTAGTGAGAGCCTGACAACGGAATCATCTCGGAGCTAAGGGACTTAGCCTCCACGAGAGATCAACCTGCTCTGCCAGCTAGTGAGAGCCTGGTCAGCGGAATCATCCCGGAGCTAAAAGACTTAGCTTCCACGAGAGATCAACCTGCCCTGCCAGCTAGTGAGAACCTGACATCGGAATCATCTCGGAGCTAAGGGACTTAGCCTCCACGAGAGATCAACCTGCCCTGCCAGCTAGTGAGATCCTGACAGCGGAATCATCTCGGAGCTAAGGGACTTAGCCTTCACGAGAGATCAACCTGCCCTGCCAGCTAGTGAGAGCCTGGTCAGCGGAATCATCCCGGAGCTAAAAGACTTAGCTTCCACGAGAGATCAACCTGCCCTGCCAGCTAGTGAGAGCCTGACAGCGGAATCATCTCGGAGTTAAGGGACTTAGCCTCCACGAGAGATCAACCTGCCCTGCCAGCTAGTGAGAGCCTGACAGCGGAATCATCTCGGAGCTAAGGGACTTAGCCTCCACGAGAGATCAACCTGCCCTGCCAGCTAGTGAGAGCCTGGTCAGCGGAATAATCCCGGAGCTAAAAGACTTAGCTTCCACGAGAGATCAACCTGTCCTGCCAGCTAGAGGGAGCCTGGTCAGCGGAATCATCCCGGAGCTAAAAGAACTTAGCCTCCACGAGAGATCAACCTGCCTTGCCAGCTAGTGGGAGTTTGGTCAGCGGAATCATCTCGGAGCTAAAAGACTTAGCTTCCACGAGAGATCAACCTGCCCTGCCAGCTAGTGGGATCCTGGTCAGCGGAATCATCCCAGAGCTAAAAAACTTAGCTTCCACGAGAGATCAACCTGCCCTGCCAGCTAGTGGGAGCCGGGTCAGCGGAATCATCCCGGAGCTAAAAGACTTAGCTTCCACGAGAGATTAACCTGCCCTGCCAGCTAATGGGAGCCTGACAGCGGAATCATCTCGGAGCTAAGAGACTTAGCCTCCATGAGAGATCAACCTGCCCTGCCAGCTAGTGAGAGCCTGACAGCGGAATCATCCCGGAGCTAAAAGACTTAGCTTCCACGAGAAATCAACCTGCCCTGCCAGCTAGTGGGAGCCTGGTCAGTGAAATCATATCGGAGCTAAAAGAACTTGGTCACAAATGTTTTACGACGGTCCTTTTCATTAATCATAGGTGATACAATGCTAACAAAGTTCATTACAAGAGATGATCTACTTTGTGTACCGCCCTCTTTCCTCGTGCATCAAAGGATCCCTCCCCGGGTGGCCACATCAACCCTGTCCTCACACCTCTCCCCTGCTGTCTCGGGTTGGACTTCTTCAATCCGTACCGGATCTTGCGGTTGTGGAGGCTGTGATGCCGGAGATCTTGTCCTTCTCAACTCCTGGAACTCAGGGCAAGTAGTTGTTTCATGGCCCTCCTCCTGGTGAAACTCACAGTAGGTTAACTCTACTCCGACTCTTCCTCTTCCCGTGCGGTTTCTCCTCTCCCTTCGACCGATCGCCATCGCTTGCTGCGGTGGGGGTAGGAGCTGCCTAGGGGCTTGCCTTTGGAAGTTGTATCTTCCTTGGCCTCCCTGGAAGTCCCCCCCACCCTGGATGAGAGCTCTTCATGGACCCTGGGCAGGTCCTCTTTGCTGCCTCCAACCTAGCTCCGGACCCTCCCGTCCTTGGAACCCCTGAGCTCTCTGCTCCTCTCTCCTTCTTCCTTCCTGATGGCTCGAGCCACCTTGCTCCTTTGACTCTGCCTCCGTCAACTTTGCCAACCTCTTGACAAATGCAGGATTGGCCGCCTCCATGGCTATCTCCCCTGCCGCCCTTTCCATCAGCTCCTCGAAGGAAAGGGGCGCCTTCCGAGTCAAGCTCATCTTGAAGAAGCCCTCCTTCAGCCCGACAGTGAAGGCCATCTGGAGAGCATACCCCGGCATCTCCTGGATATCCAGGATCTCCTCTTGGAACCTGTCAACGTAGTGGGCCAGCGACTCCTCGACCCTCTGCCTTATCAGAAAGATGGACTCGGGACTCTTCTTCCTCTTCTTGGAGGTGGAGAAGCGGAGCTGGAAGCTTCGGCTCAGGTCCTCGAACCCATAGATCGACCTCGGGGGGAGTTGATGAAACCAGTCCCTTGCCTTCTCCTTCAACGTGATCGCAAAGAGGCGACACTTGAAGGCATCCGTCATCGGCCTGATGGAGACGGCATCCTCGAACCACTGCAGGTGCTGGACTGGGTCATCCTTCCCGGTGTAGTAAGCCATGTCTGGCTCTCTGAACCCCTCGGGAACGGGAGCTGAGATGATCAACTCACTGAAGGGTGACCCCCTAAGGGGTGCTCTCGCGACCTCTACTCGCGCGACCTGCTCGCCTGGAGGGCTAGCACTTGCCGGGCTGGGGAACAACTCCCGGCCGAGGAGGTCTCGCTCGACCCCCTCTCCCATCCTCTCCCTCCCAGGTCGCCAACCTGGTGCACTTCCTTCTCCCCCTGCTGGGGTTATCTCGCCTGTACCCCTGTGAGGCAGCTCACCGAGAGGGGGAGCTAGCTCCTGGGGGGTTGGAGTGGAGCTGCCACCCCGAGGAGACAAACTTCGCAACATCCCCATGATGCCTTGGATGGATGTCATGAACTCCTCCCTTCCTACGAAGGGTCCGGGGTAGGGGAGCTCGCCGAGGTCATTACTACCTCCCTGATCTCCAGCCATGACACTCTCCCGAGCTCTTCTGTGCTGGTCACTCTCCACGCTCACCGCACCAAAATGTTGAAACCAAAAACTTGGTCTCTATGGAGTTCGACCCTTTGGGAAGGGGTGACCTCACACCTACTACACTCGGGGGAACGTCACGGACCAAAGACTTGGGAAACTAGGAACAGACCCTCGGCTCTAGCGCGGAGGTCCCACCACACACCCGAAAGGTCACAAGAACACTTCCCCTCCCTTACCAATGAGAGCTGGGTACCTTGGAGAGTTCTCTCGACTCTACCAAGAAGAGAACTAGGTGTTGGAACACCCTATTACTAATTTGGGTAAGGATCACTATGTTTGTCTTAGGAAACCAGGTTGACCTAGTTGTATAGTTGTAAAGATCAACATTAGAATGAGTCTAGGGCTTAGAACTTAGGTTTGAAGCTGCCCCCAGGACCATTCCAATGTCAAGGATATAGAGCCAAGTCTAAGGCAATTTTCGTCGAGCTCCGGTCGACGAAACGTCGAACTCGGTTCGACGCTCTCTGAGCTCAACTTGATAAATCGTCGAACTCCGGTCGACGATCTTCGAGCTCAGATCGACGATCTGCTTTCAGACAATTTTGGTTAGTCGTCGATCTGCATTCTACGTTTTTCTAGCTCAGGTCGACGATCTCTCTTCAGCTATTCTTCAGGTCGCTGAGCTCGGTTCGACGATCTTCAAGCTCAGTTCGATGTTTTCTGTCTGTTTGATCTATTTCCATCTCTGAGCTCAGTTCGACGATAGTAGAGCTCAGATCGACGATTTTTCTGAGAGATCAATGATTCTAAGGATTCAAATGCTGCCAGTCTTTGGAATGTTTTTGAAATCCCTCAGCATTTATGTTAAGGAGATCTGCCAGCCGTTTGTCTTTATTCTGGAGCAAGTTTCAAGGAATTATTCAGGAAATGTTTTATTGGACCTTCCTCTAGAAGACAAGACTCTTTATGGAAGACATTTATGACTGCCAACGGCTATCCTTGACAAGAATTCTTTTCAGAGAATGAGATCTTTCTTCTTGTCTTCAGAAATATAGAGAGAATATACAACACTCAGAGTACAACAACAAGAAAAAAGCTGTGACAGATAACAAGTGATCATCTTCTGAAGAATCAGAATAACAGTCTTTTTGCTTACAGAAAAGTGATCACAGTCTCATCTCAAGAACTCCAGACACCTCATCTTTCAGCCTTTTTGCTGAAACAATTCTTTGCTGGAGATCTAAATTTCTGAAGGCCTATCACCCTAGAGCAAAGCTTCCATTCCTGAACCTGTCTACAACTCAGGGGGAGTTTTGACAACAAAAGATCCACTAGTCTTCTCTCATTTGATTTGAGAACAGAGAAGACAACTTCACCCCTTTATCTTTTCTTTTTCTACTGTAAAAGGGTTCTTGAACTCCCTTCAAAGGTTCTATTTGGTTCTAAGAGCCTTGTCAAAACTCAGTGGTGGCAAGACACCTTATCAAAAAATCCAGTTTTGGTTTTTGAGCACCTTATCAAAAGCTAATTGGTGTCAGGACACCTGATCAACTCATCCTGAGTGGATTCCTACCAAGGGTGGTAGAAGAGTGGATGTACCCAGGTTTTTGGGGAACCACTATATTTCCTTGTGTCTTCTGGGTTGTTTGTGTGATTGATTTACTGTGTGCTGTGCTCTTTACTTCTTTGTTTTTAACTCTTCATTAACACTCTACACTATACTATAAATTGAATTTTATATTTGCTGATCAATTTCAACTGTGAAATTAATTTAAATAAACTCTATTCACCCCCCTCTAGAGTTGAGATAGATCTTACCCTCACTTTCACTAGGGAGGAGGAAGCCAAAAGCCAATGCCTCTCCAAAGGTACCCAAGGGCCAAGGGGGTCTATTTATAGTTTTTCCAAGTCCTGAGTTTAAAAAGTCCAAAATGCCCTTAGGGAAAAAACATGGCAACAGGAGGTCCAAAGGGGGAGTGGTGGAGGCTGAACCATGCTCCTCCCCCTTACCCCACTTCGGACATCTGAAGCGAACTCGCCCAAAGGCTGGGCGCCCGGGCGAGCTCCAGGCCGCCGGCCGAGCTCGCCACAGGGCTGGGCGCCCGGGCGAGCTCCAGGCCGCCGGCCGAGCTCGCCCAAGGGCAGGGCGCCCGGACGAGCTCCAGGCCGCCGGCCGAGCTCGCCCAAGGGATGGGCGCCCGGGCGAGCTCCAGGCCGCCGGCCGAGCTCGCCCAAGGGGCAGGGCGCCCGGGCGATCTCCAGGCCGTCGGCCGAGCTCGCCCAAAGGCTGGGCGCCCGGGCTAGCTCTAGGCCGCCGGCCGAGCTCGCACAAGGGACTGGGGTGCAGGGGGGTGAGGCCTTGGCCTCCGTCCGGAGTACCGCTTTTACCTCGCTCATAGCAAGCCCGGGGGGTGTAGATTTTTCCTTCCCCTACTAGTATATTCCCAAGGCCAAGCCAAAATTGGCCACCAAGAGTCCAAAATCTCTAAAAAACTTAAAACTGGCCCAGCGCCTGCCAAATGGACTCTACTCTGCGAATACGGGGTTGTACAGTAAGGTCAGAAAGTCAAGTCCGAGCGCACATTGCGCCGACGCACTCGAGCCACGCATGCGCATGAAGCACGCGCGGAATCAGCCTGTGCAAGCAAGCGGGCGCCCTGCGCGCTCCCTGCGCGCGGGTTTAGCCCCGCGCGCACCCGCGCACGGGTTCAGCCCCGCGCGCACCCGCGCGCACCCGCGCAAACCCGCGCGCACCCGCGCGCGGGTTCAGCCCCGCGCGCACCCGCGCGCGGGTTCAGCCCCGGGCGCACCCGCGCGCGGGTTCAGCCCCGCGCGCGGGTTCAGAGCCGCGCGCACCCGCGCGCGGGTTCAGCGCCCCGCGCCCCGCGCGCGGGTTCAGCGCCACGCGCCCCGCGCGCGGGTTCAGCCCCGCGCGCGGGTTCAGCCCCGCGCGCGGGTTCAGCCCCGCGCGCGGGTTCAGCCCCGCCCGCGCGCGGGTTCAGCCCCGCCCGCGCGCGGGTTCAGCCCCGCGCACGGGTTCAGCCCCGCGCGCGCCCCGTGTCCGCATGCACCGCCTACGTGCGTGTGGCGCGAGGGGCCTCCTCCCCTCCGGCGTCGTCCGGTGCCCAAACCTTTCCCTCGGTCAGAGACTCACCTTAGCATTGTCGCCGTCGCCGCCTGTCTCGATGTTATCACCTATTCCGTCCATCGCCGCCAAGCCCCATCGCAAAGAAGAAAATTCCCGCACTTTCCGTTCGCTTCAAGATGATGGAATTTTGGGAGGCAAATGTTGGGTACCCCCTAATTTATAGAAAATTACGTTAACTCCCGCGCACCGGATCGTAACTCCCGTGCACAGGATCGCAACTCCCGCGCACCGGATCGCAACTCCCGCGCACCGGATCGCAACTCCCGCGCATTAGATCGCGTAACCACCGCGCGGCGGATCCCGCAACCGCCGCACGCCAAATCGCAACTGCCGCCGCCGCCGTTACGGGCGGCCGACGACCGCCGCCCCCCTTGCGGCCGGCGGCCGCGGCCGGCCTCCCGCGGCTGGCTGGCCCCCTTTACGGCCGGCCGCCCGGGGCCGACCGCCCCCTTGTGGCCGGCGGCCCCGATCGGCCCCCTCCGTGTGGCCGGCTGCCGCGGCCGGCCGCCTCCTCGCGGCCGGCGGCCACGGCCGCCCCCCCCCCCGGTCGGGCGGCCTTGGCCGACCGCCCAGGTCCGGCCGCCCGCGGCTGGCCGCCCCCTCCCTCGAGCGGCCGTCGGCTGGCGCGTCTCCTCCGACCACCATCGTGGGTCGGCCTTCTCTCCACCGTCTGATCGTGGCGGGCCATTACGGCCCTCCGGTCGCCACAAGCGATCACGGCCCTCCGATCTGCGATTAACCACCGTAACCACCTCGGAAACCCTATATAAGCACCCCTGATAGTTCATTTCAGGGGATCCAGTTTCATTCTCTCCTTCGTTTTCTCTCTCTCTTCAATCCTACTACTCCTCAGAGCTTCTCTCTCTACTTTCCCCCTCTGTTTCTCTTTCACTCGCTAACTTGGCAGGTTCTCCTCTAAGCGCCGCCCAAATAAGAAAGAGTGAAGTGCTGACTAAGGCAGCCCTCCTCAGTCCGAGGCGCAAAGTGCAGGCACTCTGCGGAGCGCAAGCCATAAGAGCAAGCACCCAAGAAAGACGCACGACAAAGTGCACGAACTCCAAAGCGGTGACCTGTCACCCAAGGAGAGCTCTCTCAACCCCCCAGTATTTGTAACGAGGCGTGGTCTGTCGCCCTCGCATTCTCTTTACAAGAACACTGTAACTGAGACAAATAGTGAATCTTGGCTGGCACAGACCCGACCACGTGGTTTTTTCCCCTTTCTAGGGTTTTCCACGCTAAAGTTGTGTGTGCACAATCTCTCTTTTTCTTCTCTGACTGTGTGCGTACTCGATCGCCCGGGACTAAGACGGACCGATCCAAAACTGGTCTACCGATGACATTGAGCGAACCGCAACAATGAAAAATACTGAAAATATTATAACTAGGCTTGTGTTTTATGAGAGATATTGAGGTACATGTAATGCATGGTGATCATCAAAGATCATCATATGGGATAACATACAGTCATATGGTCTACGATTCAACGGTAAAAATTATTTGTGCAAATATAAACGTAATGCCGCCGTCTTGAAATACAATTGTATTTTAGATCAATTGCGTTGAAAAAATCATGCTCGTAGAAAACAAATGTGTGATTGCGCATCCCGCAAGGTGATCTTTCGTACGTTACACGCACCAACAATTTTCTCATATTTTAGATGGTGGTGCCGGAAAGAAAAGTTCTAATCTCATCATCTCCTTTGTTTTGCAGATGTTTGTGTTTTCAGTAGTGAAAAATGTGCTTTTGTCAAAAAAGGTGTTTTCATGCCTCTTTGAAAAACATTAAACCATCTTTCTTCCAAAAAAACTTGAGTTTTTCCAATTTTTGTGTTTCTTTACCCTAAGTAAACATCACTATTTTTCTTGCAAGTGCGGGCATGCCAATCAAGAAAAAATTTTAGGTGTGTTTCTTCCACCGAGTCTTAGGTGAGAGATTAAATACGGTCGTATGATTTGGTATTCTACGGTTGAGTTATTTTCACGGAATACTGCAGTATTCTAACAATACTGTTAGTATTGTCAGTATTCGATCAATCATGTTGTTTTTCTAGGAATCAACGATTTGATGCACACTTTCACAGTGATTTTAAATGGGAGAAACACACCTAAAATTTTTTCCCCAATCAAAGCCTAAAGCTCTCAAAAAGCACGTTTCATTCATTCATAAAAGTCAGTTCATTTGGACACGTTTTTTCCGTCCGGACGAGATTTTTTCACTTAAATACGTTTTTTTGCCTATGTGCGAATTTTTCACACGGCCGTGATTTTTTCTTACGACAGCGATTTTTCGCCCAAGCACAAATAATTCGCCCGGACACGGTTTTTTCTCCCGAACGCGTTTTTTTCACCGCGGCGCGGTTTTTTCGCCCCGACGCGGTTTTTTCGCACGGGCGTGAATTTGTCGCCCGAGATCGAATTTGTCGCCCGGGTGCAAATTTTTCGCCCGGACCAACGTTTTGAAAACTGGACCGGACCGTCCGGTTCAACCGGTCGGACCGTGACCCGGTTCACTGGCCGGTCCGGTCCACCTATGAAAACCGGCCTAGCTAAGAACCGCTGTCGAACCGGCGAACCGCCTGGTTGAACCCGAAAACCGCTAAACCAGACGGTTTTGTTGGAACCGGTTTGGGTAATTTATATAAAAATTGAAATTTTTGAGTTGAAAGAGATTCGAACCTGGGCCTTTTTTATAGAAATAGAGTGACCAACCACTCCAACACTTAATTATTTATTGTTAAAGTGTATGAATAAATTTATACATAATCTTTTAAGTTATTAAAAAACAAAAATACACATATTATATTTAAAATTTATACAATACATATTTAAATTTATTTATATGTGTCTTGCTACAATATTTTATATATATTCAAGGTTCAACCCCGGTTGAACCGGTTAGACCGGTTGAATCTAGAACCTTTCCATCATCCGGTTCAATGTCCGGTCTGGTTCTCACAACCTTGGCCCGGACGCGATTTTTCGCTCGGGCGCGGTTATTTCGCCCAGGTGTGATTTTTTCCTAGAAGCGTTTTTTTCGCTCGGGGGCGAATTTTTCGCCCGAACGCGAATTTTTCGCCCGAACGCGAATTTTTCGCCCGGGCGCGAATTTTTCGCCCGGGCGCGAATTTTTCGCCCGAACGTGAATTTTTTGCCGGGGAGCAAATTTTTCGGCCGAACTCGATATTTTTGTCCGGAAGCGATATTTTTGCACAAAAGCGAACAAAACACTCGCGGACAAAAAAATCGCGTCCGATCGGAAAAATCGCTCTTGGGCGGAAAAATCGCATCCAGGTGGAAAAATTCTTGCCCCGACTTAAATTTCACTCCCGGGCGAAAGTTTCGCGCCCGGGCGAAAAAATAGCGCCCGGGCAGAAAAACCCCGCCCAGGCGAAATATCCTAGCCCGGGCGGAAAAATCGCGCCCGGGCGGAAAAATCGCGCCAGGACGGAAAAATCGCGCCTGGCGAAAAAATCGATCACAGACGGAAAAATCGCGCACGCGCGGAAAAACGCTCCCGGGCGGAAAAAACGCGCCCGGGTGGAAAAAACGCGTCCGGGCGTAAAATTCGCGCCAGGGTGAAAAAATCGTGCCCGGGCGAAAAAATCGCGCCCCGACGAAAAAATCGCGTCCGGGCAAAAAAACACGTCCGAGCGAAAAAATCACGCTCTGGCGAAAAAATCGTACCCTTAAGAAAAAAATCACACCATTGCGAAAAAATCACGTCCCGACAAAAAAATCAATTTTGAGTTTTCTTAAGGTATAAATGCTTATGAGAAGTCATAAGCTAGACCAGGATAACTTATGAAAAATCATCAATTTTTAAATAAATGATTTTCTATAAGCTGCACAAACAAACAGCTAAAAAACTATGTTTGCATTTTTAATAAAGATTACTCATCAGCATAAGCTGTTCCAAACAGAGCCTAATATTTTCAAAAAAACCTTTTTAACACAATCATTTTTTTCAGCACCGAAAAACCAAACATCTCCAAAACACGAAAGCTATAGAGTAGGATGATTAGAATTTAGCTATAATTGCATGTGTTAGATATATTAATGTATGTCCGCACGTATTGAGACCGATTCAGAGCGTGTTATTGGGTTCGTGTCACTCTAGGACCAGACTCTATGTTAGAGATTTTATATATACCTTATTCCAAATTTGATAGGGCATATGAACAATCTTGTTGGTGATTGTAGACCCCTTATTTTCTGGCAAGATGTTTAAGAATTCTATTGATAGAAGACTCTATTTTCTTTTACAGCTCACTATTTGATCTTTGTTTAAGGCCCCGTTTGTAGGCCACGGTGGTGGCGATCGTAAACGTATGGATTAAAACGTCATTCGTTAAGAATCACCTAACAAAATCATCCGTTTGAACATAAAAGCGGATGAAGTTCCTTAAGTGGGCGTTAACAAATGGCAATTTAACCCTCGTGTTCATAACCGCCGCCACCGTGTCAAACGGAGCCTAAGTATGTATTTCAGAAAACATTATAATTACATAAAAACCTCTCATTTTATTTTATATGTAACCTAGATTTGAAGGTTAACTCTTTGAACAATACACTGTAGCAGCAGTTTAGGGTATTATTATGTTTAATGAATATATCAATTTGAGAGAAAAAAATAGTCATCAAAATTCCATTTTTACCAAACAATTTATTGTTGCTAAGTTCTGACAAAGTTGCATCCAAACAATTTTATACTGCAAACTTTGGCTATGTTTGGGGGGGACTTATTTTCACCGGTCAAGCGGTTACGGCCGCATGTACCGGACCTTTCGATCGTAACCGCTTGACCGGTGAAAATAAGTCTCCCCAAACGGAGCTTTTATTTCTCATAAACAGATCCTTTTTCAAACTCCATTTCCGATAGCCGTTCGATCAAAATGTTGGAAAAAAAAGGGGACTCCAAATCACTCTGCCTATGTCAAAAATGAGTAAGCACATTGGAGACAATGATAAGACTCTTTGGTGTGTCAAAGTCTCAAACCCCACAGATATGAGTGCCAACAGATGCTTCATTTATATTGATTTATAAGTTAATGTACTTTAGCATCATTCAGCAACTTAATACACACTATTTCTTAATAAGTTGCATGAAAACGAGTTGTCATTTCATTTTTAATGTAATACTGCAAACTTCCTATTTGTTTATAAAGTACTAACTTATATAAGTAATAAGTATGTAAAAGGTCCAATCAAATATACCCCTGGCCCTGGCCCTGGCCCATACACTTTTTCAGATGTATATATATTATTTATATTTATCAACAAAGTTAGAAACTAAATATTGCATCAAAAAAATAAAAGGCTGGGGTTACTTTATAAGAACAATGTGATACAAATTTCAGAATTTCTATAGTCTGTAAGAATTAAATATACAGACAGCATTAACTATCATCTATCTTCCCCTCCAATCTCATCAAGTGAAATGAATGTTACATGAAACATTGAGAATATAATCTCAATACACCGCTAACCATACAATTGACGCATTCGACGCGTGCCGAATGCTGAAAATTTAATATTTCTCGACAATTTATTCATGAACCGCATCTTTCTTAAGAGCATGAAAGTTGGCTTCGAGGAGATGCTCGAGCGACTTGGCTTTCCTACTCCGAACCCTGCCACTCTCCTTCAAAAGCTCAGCCAACCTCCTCTTCTCGTCGTCCACATCGGGATTGGCTGTCCCAAGCTTAGCCTCCCTAATCTCGACAACTTGCTCTAAAAGCTCGATCGCTTCGTTCAACCTGTGCCAATTTAATAATGAACAACGAATTATGAGATTGCAATTAAAGAACAGACTTCTCATTTACCAATATACAATATATATAGGAAAAAGAACATTTGGTAAAACATTCATCTTTCAAATTTTACCTTTTTTTATTACTGTAAAAGAACACTTGGGCGAAAATAAAACTTTATATATCCTTCTTGTGTATGTAAATACAAGCATGAGTACAAATATATAGGGAGAGAAGAGAGAGAAGAATCTCAAATTCAAGATGTGGGACTAAAACAAATTGGAAAGAAAATACACAAATGGGCCAAAACATGAGCCTTTACATTATCCTTTCTAACACTCTCCCGCAAGCTGGAGCGTACAAGTCGATAGTATTCTGATAGGGCCTCAGTGAGAATGTCAACCACTTGGTCCGTAGCCGGAACATGTCTCAATTCCAGCTTCTTCATTTGTACTTTTTCCCGAACAAAATGACAGTCGACTTCAATGTGTTTCGTTCTTTTATGAAAGACCGGGTTCTTAGCTATGTGTATAGCAACTTGATTGTCACAGAGTAAGGTAGCTGGTGAGGAAAGTTTTACTCTCATATCACTTAAGAGGCTTTCAAGCCATGTAAGCTCGGATACAGCAGATGTCATTGACCGGTATTCAATTTCAGCTGAAGATCGAGCAACCATAGTTTGTTTCCTACTACGCCGGGTAACAAGGTGACCTCCAAAGTAGGTACAAAATTCACTGGTAGAACGCCGGTCATCCAAGAAACCAGCATAATCGGCACCTGAATACGCAATCAATGTTGGAGTAGAAGAAGAGGATTTGTACATCAGCCCTTGAGCAGGAGCAGTTTTTAGATATCTCAGGATGCGTTCGACGACCTGAAGATGAGACATCCGAGGAGAATGCATAAACCGGTTGACCACCCTAACAACAAAGGATATGTCCGGTCTCATGACCGTTAGGTAAATCAATTTCTCAACGAGTCATCGATAGTATTCTGGATTTGGAAGAAGAAGATCTGCATCAGAAGAATGTGCACACAGCTTGTGATTGACATCCATAGGAGTGTTAACCGACTTGCATCAGAATAGCCAGCATCTTGAAAAAGGTCGAGACAGTACTTTCGTTGAGATAGAACGAGGTAATCAGGACGTCTTGCGATCTAAAGGCCAAGACAGTATCGAAGGTTCCCCAGATCTTTTGTTTGAAACACAGAACTAAGATGCTCTTTGCCAACTTGTATTCTCTTTGAATCATCTCCGGTAATTAGGATGTCACTAACATACACCAAAAGAAGAACCGTTCCCGTTGTTCGATGTCGAGTAAACAGAGAGAAGTCTGCCGAGCTCCAAGTAAAGTCAACCTCCTAAACAGCCTTACTGAACTTATTGAATCATGCCCGAGGGGATTGTTTGAGACCATAAATTGGCTTCTTAAGATGACAAACTCGGGGCTCCCCCGTGGGCTCAAAACCGGGAGGTTGTTGCATGTAGACCGTCTCTTGAAGATCGATATTTAAAAAGACATATTTGATATCCAGTTAATGAAAGGGCCACTAGCAATACACAGCCACAGAGAGGACACGAACTGTATTGAGCTTGGCTATCAGAGAGAAGGTTTCTTCATAATCTAGACTTTGTTGTTGAGTGAAGCTGCGAGCCACCAGACGAGCTTTAAGACGATCAATTGTCTCATTAAGAGCATGCTTGATGACAAAGACCCATTTACAACCAACATTAGTCTGGCCAGGAGGGAGAAAAACCAAATCTCATGTCTGATTAGCCCAGAGGGCCGTCATTTTTTCGTCCATGGCTGCCCGCCAGCCCGGATGTTGGAGAGCCTCCTGTACAAAGTTAGGAACAAAAATAGAGGATAATGAAGTAGCAAAGGTGCGAAGTGTCGGGGGCAGACGATGTAAAGAAACATAATTCGTCATTAGGTGAGTTGTAGAAGGCGCTGTTGGATCATTGGAACACAAACTGTCATTAATAGAAGGTAACGGGCTTGGGGCAGTAGAAGAGGAAGGATGACGAGGGTACACATGGATTATAGGCGGCTTAGGTGGTTAGGGTTGGAGTGGCGTGGGGAGGAAAGGTAGTAGTAGCAAAGGAACATGAACAACTGGCCGCAAAGGAGGGGACGGTAACGGCAGGGGAGGGTCAAGGGGTTGAGAATGATAGGGCTGATCCTCAAGAAAGATGGCGTCGACCGATGTAACAGTCTTTCGATCAGTGGGAGAGTAACAGACATAACTTTTCAGAGTGGTAGAGTACCCAACAAACATATATTTTGTTGCACGTGGGGCAAGCTTGTCAGTAGAGGGGTCAAGGTTGTGAATATAACAGAAACAACCGAAAATACGAGTGACTGAAAATAAGGGTGTGGAGGGAAAAAGAAGGGAAACAAGAGTTTGAAAATGGAGAATAGAGGAGGTCAAACGGTTAATGAAATGGCAGGCCGTAAAGATTGCAAAATTCCAGTATATTGTGGGAACATTCATTTGAGTCATAAGGGTGCGAGTGACCTCCAGAAGGTGGCAATTCTTGCGTTCGACGACACCATTTTGTTGAGAAGTATAAATGCGAGAGGTTTGATGGATGATGCTGAACTCAGTGCACAAGTCGGTAAACGCATAACCTGTGCATTCACGAGAATTATCGGTGCAGAGAGTTTTAATCGTTGTAGAGAATTGGTTACGAATTAGAAAGATAAATGAATGAAAGGCACTAGGCAATTCAGAGCGATTATGAAGAAAGTACAACCAAGTGACATGAGAGTAATCGTCAATGAAGACAATGAAGTAGCGATAACCAGAGACGCAGACAGTTTTATAGGGTCCCCAAATATCGGAAGGCCGTAGCGGCTAGGAGAGAAATCGCCAACGAACAAGAGATAAGATCGCAGTGAGCAGAAAAACGACGCGCGGTTTGAAGCAGGCAAAAATCTGGGAAGGTCGCAGCGGTCTGAGAAGCCGCGTCCGGAGAAGAGACTGCCGCGAGCTGAGAGAGACCAATACCGTGGCGGGCATAAACCAGCGACAAGAACAGACCGCGGCGAGTAGAAGGTAGACCGCAAGAGTTGCGGTTAGACAGATCGCGCGATAAGAACAAACCGCACGAATACAAAGAGAGGAAGCAAACACGTGGCAGCGTGCGACAAGATTAAGTCGGCACGAGCAAACCGCACAACAAGCAACCCATACGAATAAGAAAGAGGCCGGAGTGGCGTAAAATCGCACGAGAGGCTGGTTGCGGGGAGACCGGAGGATCCAGAAGAGAGGACCGCAGCGACTAGAGGAGAAGGCCGCACGATAAGAGAGGAGGTGGAACCCACGGAGCAAACCTGAGAGAGTTATAAAAGGAGAAGAGGAGAAGGATGGTGGTTCTACGAGAAGAAGTAGCAGAGAAACTGGCGGTTAGAAGAAGTAAACCGTGCGAGAAGAAGCAACAGAGAAACTGGCGGTTAGAAGAAGTAAATTGCAAGAGGTGCGAACACTAAACCACAAGGACGATTGCGGTTAGAAACTCAGAGACCGCCTAGGATAACCTAGCTCTGATACCATGTAGAAGAACACTTAGGCGAAAAAATGAAATCTTGTATATCTTTCTTGTGTATGTAAATACAAGTATGAACACAAATATATAGGGAGAGAAGAATCTCAAATCCAAGATGTGAGACTAAAATAATAGGAATAAAATACACAAATGAGCCAAAACATGGGCCTTTACATTGTCTTTCTAACAATTACAAAATTTTCAACTTTTCATACATGAATTTAATTTGTTTGTTTTTTATTTAGTTTTAAAAAACATCTTCATCTTCTCAATTTCAGTTGAGTTTTGCACTCGACGTGACAATGTTTTATAGAAACGATGAACATAAGATGCACTATCGGGCTAAGGGCGCGAGGGGACTCCGTGCACGACTAATTGTACAGTAATATAGATAAAAGATATATATGTTCAAGCAATAAATAAGCTAATAAAATTAATGAACACAATCCTCCTTGGCGCAATATCAAACCCTTTTCTTATGATTAAATAGTTCTTTGTGAGCAAGCTTCCCGCTTGCACTCTCTCTCTTTTTCTCTTCTCGTTGTACCTCTTCCATGTGCGGATGAAGGGGTAACCAAGATATAATATAAGGGGTAAACTAGGAAGAATGAATGTTGTCTCAAAGAGGAGGTTTTCCTTATATATATAGTAATAACTAATAGATACATATTTTAAAGAATTGTTTCCCAATCCTGCAGCCTATAGAACTAATGCTACAGAGAACAATGAATGAAGCACCTGGAAAAAGTTCAGTTATGCTAAAGAAAGCATCCCCAACCCCCAAGTCTAATGGCACTTTTACTCTATTAATACTTCTAGCAACACATAGAAAAGTTCATAAAATTAAACGCACTTCGCCAGTTTCTCTTCAAGGAGCAATGGAAGAAATCAGGAGAAAACTTGATTGAAGGACAAAACAATACTGGGTCAAAGCTACAGATGTCACTATTGGATCAATAAATATATTCCCAAATAGAAAATTTAAAGCTATATCATCATCATTCTAATTCTTTAGGGAGAGCACTCGACACATCATGTGCAATCCAGGTAAACATGCACAAGACATGTGACTTCTGGAAAAAGAAAAGAGCAAAAGCAAAAAATCTACATGAAGAAAGACTTCCCCAATTTCCGGAATCAAACCCAAAAAACTGAAAATTTTTGTCACTCTTAAGCAATGAATCCTAATACTTTTAGGCTTTATTTGTGTTCCTTTGCTTATTGCATTGGTTATCTAGAATTTTACTTGTTATCTATACTGCAGGGCTTAGATCTTATCATGAATTTTCGCTCTTTCTTATGCATATTTGAACTGAGATATCATCATTATTAGCGGTATCCCAACTATTTAAAGACAACAAAATCATTTTTTCCATGTGTTCTGCCTTAGTGTTGTCTGAGATGTTAAACATATTCTTCAAAAAGTTAAAAAAAATTCAATCCGTGCTTTTTAATCTAATTCTAGAAAGAACTTGTAATGCATAAGTATATATTGTTGCATTCAAAAAAATAATCACCTTCCCATGGCATCATAGGTTCCCGCGAGATTGCTATAAACTCCGAGCGTTTCCGGATGATACAGTCCATATTCCTGCTCGAGAACAGCCTTCGCTTCCTCGAACAACTCCGCAGCCTCGTTTATGGCATATCTTTGCACGCATGCCAGCCCCATTTGATTCAAAGCAATGCCGTAGAAAGCGGACTTCTTCTCCCCGCACGCCCTCAATTTCTCGATCGTGCTCTTGAAGGCGGCATACGATGCGCCGTAATTTTCCAAAATGTAATGTAAGACACCGATTTGAGCCTCAATTCCGGCGATGGTGCTCTGATGACCAGGAGCATCGCTGTACATCTTCAAGGCCCTTTGAAGCAACTTCAACGCATGCTCGTGCTCGCTCAACGACTCGTATATCGCAGAAACATCGGCGAGCCCGCTCGCGATCTCCTCGGAGGCGGTTCCTTGTGTCGGTCTGCTGTAGATGCGCAGCGCATTTTCGCAATGAGATCTCGACTCCTTGAACTTGCCGGTCTTGTTGTATAAATCAGCGAGGCGCACGAGCACGGCAGCCACACTCGGGTGGTTGTCCCCTTTCGACAATTTGAACACCGAGAGCGCCTTCTGGTAAGCCATGACGGCTTCATCGTACCGACCTAGAGAGAGGTAGATGTCCCCGATGCTGCAGTCGACCGAAGCAACTTCATTTTCATGTCCATTGGCGGCCATCGACATGCTCGCCAACAGCAGATGCTCGAGGGCAGCCTCGTGATCGCCCTTTGAATCGCAAATGAGACCCATGAGCCTTCTATCAGCACATTCCTCGAGCGAGGAGGGCTCGCCGTTCTCGCCGTGGACGTCGAGCGCCATTCTGCACAGCTTCTCCGCCTCGTCGAATTGCATCGCCTGCACGTGGGCCTCCGCCAAGTACCGGCAAGTCTCTCCGACCCTCGGATCGGTGTCCCCCAGCGCTTGTTTTTGAATGTTTAGTCCGGCGGTGTAGAAATGAATTGAATTCCCAAGCTGGCCTAGCATGGCATAAGTGTCACCCAACTGCATGCATCCAGAGAATTTGGCGAGGGCGTGGTCTCGTCCGAGTTTGACATCGGGGATCTCGATGGATTTCTGGAGCGAAGCGATCGCCTCGTCGGATTTCCCCAAACGGCAGTGAATTGCAGCAATGACGTGCAGTGTCATGACAAGATCTAAACTAGGATTTCTTTCAGACATTCTCTCGAACACCTTGGCTGCACGGAGTGCGTACTTGAGGGCCATTCTGTGGTTGTCTGAGGCGATGAGATCACGGGCATGCTTGAGGAGGAAAGGGCCGAGTTCAGGGCTGTCTTCTTCCTGATCCACGATTCCCCCTCTTTGTTTCTTCGCAGCAGCTCTTGCAACAGATTTTCTGTTCTTAGGGCTTGATTCTAATTGGGAATTATAAGGTTTTCTCGATTTCTTCGATGATTCCGACAACTTGCTTGGGGATTTCCGACCATCATTTCGTATTCCGGTTTCGATAACAGCGTTATTCGAGTTGTCGATCTCATCTACAGCTTCCTCCACAATCTCTGAGTTGGTCATCAATTCACCGCCGACGAGATGACGCAGCTCTGAATCGATTCTGGATTCCTCGCCGTCGGATCCGAAACTCCGACGGGAAGGAGTGCCATTGCTGGAGCTTTCCATCTCGCAGACATTATCGTAAAGCCGATCTATGGATGTGTCGACACAATGCTCCACAGGTAGATCGAGGGCAGAACCTTGGAGGCCCGCAGAATCTTCTCTTGTTGGAGATTTGGGAACGGTGTTTTCTTTGATATGAGAAGAATTATGATCAGTTGATCCATGATTCATACGAATTCTCTCGGATCCATCTGTTATAATACCAGGCATTGTAGCAACAGTAGCAGATGGATTGGAAACGTGAAACGCAGCAAGGAATTAAACTCCGCAATCTCTAAAATCCCTGTAAATTCATCAACTCAATAGTAATTCAGAAAAATCGAAGAAAGCAATCAACCGCAAGAAATTATTGAGAAAAAACGAAAAATCAGTAACAGAAGAAGTACAACCAATTGTCAGAAGAACAGGACAAGCCGGAGAAAGAAGACAAGTTGCAGCAGAGAGACGCAAATTCCCATCCTAAAAAACCACAGAAAATCCAAAAATAATAATAATAATCTACAACATCAATTTTTTTTCTTCAGATCTAATCCGAACCCGGATCACACGCCAATCTTGAATTCCAGTCTGGATCTCATGAGTTCCAGCTGGCCACCAAATTCCCCGCCAAAGACGCCATTAACACCGAGAAACACAAAACCCTCCCAAAAAAAAAATCAACCCGAATCGAACAAAAACAAGATGAAAATCACGAATTCCTTCTTCTTCCAACAACTCCATCCACAGCGTCAGATCCAAATCTCCACACAACGAGAAGTAATCAAATTCCACCCGATGAAGAGAGATATAAGTAGAGAGAGACTGTATGAATACCTCAAAAATCCGCCATTAGAAGAAAGCCGGGAAGCTTTTTCTCTGATGAGGAAGAAAGACGAGTGAGAGCGGCATGCGAAGCCGGTGGATATACATATATATATAAACGTCCATGTAACTGCAGAGCCATGAGGAAGAAGATTAATGGAAATAACAGGCGCTGTTCATGGGTAAATTTGGTATTTTAAACTGCAACTGACATAATAATTTGTTTGTTTTAAAAAAAAAAAATTATTTGGTTGGAGAGTGAAGACAGGAAAGTGAAGGCAACTTCCCACCACTCTATTGGCCCACTCATTCTCTAAATAAAATAAAAATTAATTAATAAAATATAAGTTAAATGAGATTATAATCAGTGTCATTTTGGTAAATTGACGCAACTTGTGCATTAAGAAACTGTTTGGTGCGTAGCCCTCCCGTCGGGGATTCGGGGAGGTAAAGTGCACTCGCTGTACTTTACAGTAAAGTGCGGGCATCCAATGGCCCGTGTTGAATGCCCACACACATCTCAAAGCGAGCTGAGATGTGCTCGCTTTGAGATGTGTGTGGACATCCACGCGGACCGGGGTGCCCTCGTTTCCCATAATAAGAAATGTAGGCTTCATGCATCTGTGAGGAACGTTTTAGACTTTAGGCTTCGTTTTAGGGTTCTGGTGACAGTTGTGAACGTTGTGGTGATGAATTGTCATTCATGAACACCTTATTTCACGTAAAAACATTCATGCATTTTATATTCAAAACTAGTATATTTTGTCAAATATACATTCTATGATAATAAAGTTTTTGAACAAACTCACCCCTGCAAATAAGTAACGGATGTACAACCTCATATTCTCAGAGTAGGGTCCCCTCGGCAGGCGCAGGACCAGCTTTATGTTTTTTAAGCTTTTGAGAGGTTTTGCACTCTTGGTGACCAATTTTGGTTCGGCCTTGGAAATATACTAGTAGGGGGAGAAAAAATCAACCTCCCCCCCCCCCCGACCCCTTTTTTGGTGGGTGAGGCAGGATGGCTGACACCCCCCGGCTTGCCTTGGCGCGAGATAGGAGCGGCGAGACGGGCGCAGGCTGGTGGTCCCCCGGGCGGCCTGCCCTGCGGGCGAGACCGACGCGGGCTGGTTCTCGCCCGGGCAGCCTGCCCTGCGGGCGAGACCGGCGCGGGCTAGTGCTCGCCCGGGCGGCCTGCCCTGCGGGCGAGACCGGCGCGGGCTGCGGGCGAGCAAGGCCTGCGGCCTGGTGCTCACCCCCAGCGGATGATTTCTCTAGAGGGGGTGGGAAGCATGGTTCGGCCCCCTGGACCTCTTTTGGCCGTGCTTTTACCATTTTGCCCCCCTGGTGGATTTACCCCTTTACCCCCCCCCCCCGGTGTGGATGTTTTCTATTGGCTCGAGGTCTTTTTGCCTTAGGGTTATTTTGGACATTTTGGCCCCCAGACATGGAAAAACTATAAATAGACCCCCTTGGGTACCTTTGAAGATGATGAGTTTTTGGCTTCCTCCTCCCTTGGTTTCTTCTTCTTGGTTGAGTTGAGAGAGCTCTCCAAGGTACCTGGCTCAACAATTGGTGAGGGAGGGGAAGTGCTCTTGTGACCTTCCGGGTGTGTCGTGGGACCTCCACGCTAGAGTTGAGGGTCTATTCCTAGTTTCCTGATCCTTTGGTCTGTGACGTTCTTCTGAGTGTAGTAGGTGTGAGGTCACACCTTTCTTGGGACCCCGAACTCCACGAGAGACCAAGTTTTTAGTTTCAACATTTTGGTGTGGTGAGCGTGGAGAGTGACCAGTACAGAAGATCTCGGGAGAGTGTCATGGCCGGAGATCAAGGAGGTAGTGGTGATGTAACGACCCCATCCGTTAAATGACGTATAGTAGAAGGTCCGGCCGGGGCCCCACACTATATGCCACAAACAGACGGTGAGGTCACAGGATAATACCAAACCAAACGAGTCCTAACTCAGAGCATTCTAGCGGAAGCTTATTAAGTGCAAGAACTCATACCATTGAATGTCCACTAATATATAAATCTCACATTTATATAGATAACCAGGAATGTTTACAAAACCACACCGCACACAGCCTTAAGGCCTTACAAGTTACTCTTAACAACACATATAATTTCATACATCGGCACGCAGGCCGGCCACACATGAAATCCAACACTTCGCACGGCCTTCGAGGGCCTACCAGCAGCATGGGCTTTTGCCCGCTCAATCCATCAGCCCGCAACACCTGCATATGGACGTCCACCCCATGGGTGATAAACAAAGCAACGGTCAGCATTCAGCTGACCCATTATAACGACCCCACCCCTTACCCGGGGCAGTGGTTCCTTCCCTGCATGTATAGCAATTTCAACATATAAAGCACATACACCCAACATCACAAACGCCGGCCTCAATGTCAGGCGCTCCGTGCACTCAGGGCACCTTTTATGGTTTGTACTTGGTAGGCGGGCATAAGCCTCCAAACCCTTGTTGAAGACCTCACGCACCCGTCTCACTCAGAGGTACGCACCACACCAAAACCCGTGAGCACTATCAGTCGACCTACCCCCGTAGTGTAACAAGCCTAGGGAATTCGCCCTGCTGCTTTGCTACCAATCGACCGCTCACCCGATCTTACCATTGCCACTTGGTGAAATGGGCATAAGCCTCCAAACCCCTGTTGAAGACCTCACGCACCCACCCACTCAGAGGTGTCCGCACTCCATCAACCAGCTCTTAACAAGCATACAACCAAAGGAGCTATACAAAGCATCCTATACACCAAACACATCGTCCTCACCATCTCCGCAGGCTAAACGATGCATACACGGAGTCTTCTCCGGATCGCAATATAAACATCACCAATCCCGACATACGTCTGGATGGGCTTCACACAGCATGCCTATGCCGTACTACAGACTTCCGGCTCTAGATGCAGACTCAACTGCTGGAATCACTTACGCGTTTCCATCTCTTGAGGGAGGATCCCATGCACATGCAAAACAAAGGGCTTCACCTGCCCAAGGAAGAAAGATCGTTACCCTTGACGATCGCTTCGGCGCCATAGAAACCTAGCCGGATGGAAACCACCGCAGCGGCCTTGCCTCCGCAACGCTGCACTCGGCTCTCTATTCGGCTCGACGAAGCTCCACCGGCCTCCTCCTCCTCCTCCTCCAAGCTCTCCTCTCTTTCTTAAGAAGAAAGGCTAAGTGGAATGAGCTTTCAACTCAATCCACGGCCTTAAAGAGGCTGGAAATGCTATGGACCACACGATCCAAATAGAAGGAAACGAACGGCCGAGATCTGCCCCAAAACCCCAATTTTTGCCTGACACGGCCTGTGACACGCCCGTGTCACAGGCCGTGTACCCTTAAGCGGCACACGCGGTTTGGAACCGACTGAACAACACGGGGCTCGACATGCCCGTGTCGAACCTGACACGCCCGTGTCAGTCTTGAGACACGCCCGTGTCCCCTGCTACACGGCACCCATCGACTTCCAAAACCAGTACACGGGTCGGAACACGGCAGCCGACACGCCCGTGTCCAGCCTGACACGCCCGTGTTCATGGCCGTGTTCACGGCCGTGTACGGCTCTGACCCGAATAGGCCAACTTTGAGATTTAAATCGAACACGCCCTGGGACACGCCCGTGTCCCAGGCCGTGTACCCCCGACACGCCCTGGGACACGCCCGTGTCCCAGGCCGTGTCTACCAGCCTGCTACTCAAAATTGTGTACAAACACATTTTGAGTTCTGGGGTGTTACAACCCTCCTCTCCTTATAGAAATTTCGTCCCGAAATTTAGCGCAACGCACAAGTATCAACACAACCACGCTGTTGCGATACAACCCAAAACGATCCAGGTTTAGAGCTCAGAGGCCACAGCTTGGCTCGCCCCATGGAATCGTACCACCACACTGTTTATCTCAAACAGAAATACATACATACATATATACAACAAACAACAAAATAAAGTGCACACTCCACTTTATTTCGGCTTCTCTGCATCTCGCAGAATCCGTTTAGCGGCCTCCATTAAGTCCAAAGCACGGATTTGCTGTTCTGCTTGATTTGAGCTTTGCGGCTCCTGCATCTCAAGAGTGTATATTCGCGGTTGCGCCCGCGATGCAGATGACTCTGCCACAGCTTTACCCTTCTCGTCATAAGACGCACCTGTCTTTCTTTCACTCTTGGACGCACCATTCCAGCAAAATCGCGCGATATGTCCTGGCCTCCCACAAATGAAACATGTACGCGGCTCAACCCGTTCTTGCCCAAACGTTGCTCCTGACGCAACATCTGAAGAAGTTGGTTCAGCAGGCCTGAACCGCTTCTTATCACGTTTCCTGAAATCGGACTGCTCTGATGGCGGAACTTTGAAGTCGGACTTTTCCACCGCTACGATCTTCTTCTCCCGCACCCGCTTCAAATCCTTCTCTAGCGCACTAGCGGTATGCACCAATGCTTGGAATCCTTGGTTCACTGAACTCGGGAGAGCCAACCTCAGCTCATCACGCAGCCCTTCATAAAACCTATTTGTCTTCCGCGCCTGGTCCGCAAACGTCGACCCCGCATAACGACCGAGCTTGGTAAACTCATGCATGTAATCGTCCACGGTCTTATCACCCTGTACCAGACGTTGAAATTCATTTTCCATTGCAATTCTCTGCGCCATTGGCAAATATTTCGCCCAAAACAATCTAGAGAATTCGTCCATCGATATGTCGCCCAGATCTCTACCGCCCAACTGGTGCAACTCGATCTCATCCCACCAAAGCCTCGCCTCTCCTTCCAGGAGGAAAGTGGCTAACGGGACTTTCTGCTCCTCCTTAATCCTGAGCGCAGCCAGGATTCTTTTCACTCGAGAGAGCCAATCCTCGGCCTCTGTTGGAGACGTTGCCCCGACAAACGTAGGCGGATTAAATTCCATAAAGTGCTTAAGTTGCTCGTCCGCTGCTTGCACAGCAACCGGAACCTCAACATGCTCTTGCCTCGCACCAACCTCAACATGCTCTTGCCTCGCACCAACGTGCACTGGCGCCACAGCGGGCCTCGCTTGTCCAAAAGGTTGTGCCTGAAGCATAGCAAAGATCATCTCCGCAACTAAGCGCACCGTTTCCGCAGAAGGGGGAGGTGTAGGCACCTCAGGTGGTGCCGCACTCTCATCCGAACGCTGGGGCTCCGACTGCCCAGCTCCACTCCTCGTCACCTATAGGTGAACAAGATAACATTACTTTCCATGGTAATACGGCAAACTCACCGAAAAGTCACACACACACACACATTCCTAGTGGACATTCTTGAGTTCATTAGCATTACAGCAGGTCGCACGAACACGTGCTCGCCACCCCACAAAAGAATTCGACCACGAATTCGGAAGGGAAGACCGACAAAAGGTGATACCAAAATGTAACGACCCCATCCGTTAAATGACGTATAGTAGAAGGTCCGGCCGGGGCCCCACACTATATGCCACAAACAGACGGTGAGGTCACAGGATAATACCAAACCAAACGAGTCCTAACTCAGAGCATTCTAGCGGAAGCTTATTAAGTGCAAGAACTCATACCATTGAATGTCCACTAATATATAAATCTCACATTTATATAGATAACAAGGAATGTTTACAAAACCACACCGCACACGGCCTTAAGGCCTTACAAGTTACTCTTAACAACACATATAATTTCATACATCGGCACGCAGGCCGGCCACACATGAAATCCAACACTTCGCACGGCCTTCGAGGGCCTACCAGCAGCATGGGCTTTTGCCCGCTCAATCCATCAGCCCGCAACACCTGCATATGGACGTCCACCCCATGGGTGATAAACAAAGCAACGGTCAGCATTCAGCTGACCCATTATAACGACCCCACCCCTTACCCGGGGCAGTGGTTCCTTCCCTGCATGTATAGCAATTTCAACATATAAAGCACATACACCCAACATCACAAACGCCGGCCTCAATGCCATGCGCTCCGTGCACTCAGGGCACCTTTTATGGTTTGTACTTGGTAGGCGGGCATAAGCCTCCAAACCCTTGTTGAAGACCTCACGCACCCGTCTCACTCAGAGGTACGCACCACACCAAAACCCGTGAGCACTATCAGTCGACCTACCCCCGTAGTGTAACAAGCCTAGGGAATTCGCCCTGCTGCTTTGCTACCAATCGACCACTCACCCGATCTTACCATTGCCACTTGGTGAAATGGGCATAAGCCTCCAAACCCCTGTTGAAGACCTCACGCACCCACCCACTCAGAGGTGTCCGCACTCCATCAACCAGCTCTTAACAAGCATACAACCAAAGGAGCTATACAAAGCATCCTATACACCAAACACATCGTCCTCACCATCTCCGCAGGCTAAACGATGCATACACGGAGTCTTCTCCGGATCGCAATATAAACATCACCAATCCCGACATACGTCTGGATGGGCTTCACACAGCATGCCTATGTCGTACTACAGACTTCCGGCTCTAGATGCAGACTCAACTGCTGGAATCACTTACGCGTTTCCATCTCTTGATGGAGAATCCCATGCACATGCAAAACAAAGGGCTTCACCTGCCCAAGGAAGAAAGATCGTTACCCTTGACGGTCGCTTCGGCGCCATAGAAAACTAGCCGGATGGAAACCACCGCAGCGGCCTTGCCTCCGCAACGCTGCACTCGGCTCTCTATTCGGCTCGACGAAGCTCCACCGGCCTCCTCCTCCTCCTCCTCCAAGCTCTCCTCTCTTTCTTAAGAAGAAAGGCTAAGTGGAATGAGCTTTCAACTCAATCCACGGCCTTAAAGAGGCTGGAAATGCTATGGACCACACGATCCAAATAGAAGGAAACGAACGGCCGAGATCTGCCCCAAAACCCCAATTTTTGCCTGACACGGCCTGTGACACACCCGTGTCACAGGCCGTGTACCCTTAAGCGGCACACGCGGTTTGGAACCGACTGAACAACACGGGGCTCGACACGCCCGTGTCGAACCTGACACGCCCGTGTCAGTCTTGAGACACGCCCGTGTCCCCTGCTACACGGCACCCATCGACTTCCAAAACCAGTACACGGGTCGGAACACGGCAGCCGACACGCCCGTGTCCAGCCTGACACGCCCGTGTTCATGGCCGTGTTCACGGCCGTGTACGGCTCTGACCCGAATAGGCCAACTTTGAGATTTAAATCGAACACGCCCTGGGACACGCCCGTGTCCCAGGCCGTGTACCCCCGACACGCCCTGGGACACGCCCGTGTCCCAGGCCGTGTCTACCAGCCTGCTACTCAAAATTGTGTACAAACACATTTTGAGTTCTGGGGTGTTACAGGTGATCTCGGCGAGCTTCCAAACCCCGGACCCTTCATATGAAGGGAGGAGTTCATGGCTTCCATCCAAGGCATCATGGAGATGCTGAGAGACATTTCCCCTCGGGCTGACAGCTCAACCCCCACCCCCAGGGACTAGCTCCCAGGGGTCTCGGCGAGCTGACCCAGAGTGGTCTCGGCGAGCTGCCTCCCAAGGGCACAGGCGAGATGACCCCAGCAGGGGGAGAAGGAAGTGCACCAGGTAGGTGACCTGGGAAGGAAAGGATGGGAGAGGGGGTTGAGCGAGACCTCCCCGGCCGGGAGCTGTTCCCCAGCCCGGCGAGTGCTAGCCCTCCAGGCGAGCAAGTCGCGCGAGTAGAGGTTGTGAGAGCACCCCTCAGGGGGTCACACTTCAGCGAGCTGATCATCTCAGCTCCCGTTCTCGAGGGGTTCAGAGAGCCTGACATGACTTACTATACCGGGAAGGATGACCCCGTCCAGCACCTGTAGTGGTTCGAGGATGTCGTCTCAATCAGGCCGATGACGGATGCTTTCAAGTGTCGCATCTTTGCGATCACGTTAAAGGAGAAGGCAAGGGACTGGTTTCATCAACTCCCTCCGAGGTTGATCTATGAGTTCGAGGACTTGAGTCGAAGCTTCCAGCTCCGCTTCTCCACCTCCAAGAAGTGGAAGAAGAGTCTTGATTCCATCTTCCTGATAAGGCAGAGGGCTGAGGAGTCGTTGGACCACTATATTGACAGGTTCCAGGAGGAGATCCTGGATATCCAGGAGATGTCGGGGTATGCCCTCCAGATGGCTTTCACGGTGGGCCTACGCAAAGGATTCTTCAAGATGAGCCTGACCCGAAAGACCCCCCTTTCCTTCGAGGAGCTGATGGAAAGGGCGGCGGAGGAGATAGCCATAAAGGCGGCCAAACCGGCATTTGTCAAGAAGTTGACGAAGCTAACAGAGACGAAGCCGAAGGAGCAAGGCAGCTCAAGGCATCAGGAGGGAAGACGGAGAGAAGAGCAGAGAGCTTTGGGGTTCCAGGGACAGGAAGGCCCGGAGCCAGGTTGGAAGCAGCAGGAAAGACCGGCCCAGGGTCTAGGAAGAGCTCTCATCAAGGGTGGGGAGGACTTTCATGGGGGCCAAGGGAGGTTCAACTTCCAAAGACAAGCCCCTAGGCAACTCCTACCCCCACCTCAGCAAGGGATGGCGATCGGTCGAAGGGAGAGGAGGAACCGAACGGGAGGAAGAGTCAGAGTAGAGCTACCCTACTGTGAGTTCCACCAGGAGGAGGGCCATGTAACAGCTACTTGCCCCGGATTCCTGGAGTTGAGAAGGGCAAAAGCTCCGGCACCACAGCCTCAACAACCGCAAGATCCGGTACGGATTGAAGAAGTCCCACTCGAGGCAGCAGGTGAGAAATGTGAGGACAGGGTTGACGTGGGCACCCGGGGAGGGATCCTTTGATGCACGAGGGAAGAGGTGGTGAAGTAGATCATCTCTTGTAATGAACTTTGCTTGCATTGTATCAACCATGATTAATGAAAAGAACCACCGGAAAACATTTATGATTCGTGCTTTAGCTCCGAGATGATTCCGCTAACCAGGCTCCCACTAGCTGGCAGGGCAGGTTGATCTCTCGTGGAGGCTAAGTCCTTTTAGCTCCGAGATGATTCCGCTGACCAGGCTCCCACTAGCTGGCAGGGCAGGTTGATCTCTCGTGGAGGCTAAGTGTCTTAGCTCCGAGATGATTCCGCTGACAAGACTCTCACTAGCTGGCAGGGCAGATTGATCTCTCGTGGATGCTAAGTCCTTTTAGCTCCGAGATGATTCCACTAACCAGACTCCCACTAGCTGGCAGGGCAGATTGATCTCTCGTGAAGGCTAAGTCCTTTTGGCTTCGAGATGATTCCGCTGACTAGGCTCCCACTAGCTGGCAGGGCAGGTTGATCTCTCGTGGACGCTAAGTCCTTTTAGCTCCGAGATGATTCCGCTGACCAGGTTCCCACTAGCTGGTAGGGCAGGTTGATCTCTCGTGGAAGCCAAGTCCTTTTAGCTCCGAGATGATTCTGCTGACCAGGCTCCCACTAGCTGGCAGGGCAGGTTCATCTCTCGTAGAGGCTATGTGCCTTAGCTCTGAGATGATTCTGCTGACCAGGCTCTCACTAGCTGGCAGGGCAGGTTGGCTAAGTTCTTTTGGCTCCGAGATGATTCCGCTGACCAGACTCCCACTAGCTGGTAGGGCAGGTTGATCTCTCGTGGAGGCTAAGTCCTTTTGGCTCCGAGATGATTCTGCTGACCAGACTCTAACTAACTGGTAAGGCAGGTTGATATCTCGTGGAGGCTAAGTCCTTTTAGCTCCGAGATGATTCCGCTGACCAGGCTCCCACTAGCTGGCAGGGCAGGTTGATCTCTCGTGGAGGCTAAGTCCTTTTGGCTCCGAGATGATTCCGCTGAACAGGCTCCCACTAGCTGGCATGGTAGGTTGATCTCTCGTGGAAGCTAAGTCCTTTTAGCTTTGAGACAGTCCCGCTGTCAGGCTCTCACTAGCTGACAGGGTCGGTGGTACCTCTTTGCCCATGTTTCTTACCCCGAGTCCGTCTCGTCGCCCAGGCTCCCATTAGCTGGCTTGACAAGTTGACCCCTCGGGGAGGCCAAGTGTTTTTCACCCCGAGGTTGTCTCGTCACCCAGACTCTCATTAGCTGGAATGACAGGTTGACCCCTCGGGGAGGTCAAGTGTTTTTCACCCTGAGGTGGTCTCGTCACCCAGGCTCTCATTAGTTTGCATGACAGGTTAACCTCTCGGGAAGACCAAGTGTTTTTCACCCCGAGGTCGTCTCGTCACTCAGGCTCCCATTAGCTGGCTTGACAGGTTGACCCCTCGGGGTGGCCAAGTGTTTTTCACCCCGAGGTGATCTCATCACTCAGACTGTGAAAACCCTAAAACAAGTTTTCCCCAAATGATATGAGGAACAATCAGAAGTTTTCAAAAATTGAGTTACGGTAGTACACATCACAGAAATGAACACACCATTTTATTACTTTCATTTATTTATTTATACAACGTACGATAACAAATCTAAGAATAATAATAGATACAATAATCACATTCGCAGTTTGAATTTGTGATTCGATGATTCTCCTGACATTCCCCGATACCGATAAAGATCTTCAACCATACCTTCACCAGCTCTTCCGGCGGAATCCTCTGTGGTGCGCTGGGACTTGCTCTTGTTGCCTAAGAACATGTAATTCAACTGGATTAGTCATACAAATATGACTATGTGAGATAATTATTTCGCGAAACAGTTCTACATGCAGCAAAAGGGGTTATAGCAATATGCTTACAATACAATAAACAATTTAGATATAGATATATGTTTCCTTTCTGAAATCTCGCCCTTTTAATTACATAAAATATGAAATACTTAGGTATGCAACTTGAATTGGCCACACCCCCGAATGATGAAATTGTAGGCTCACCCCTACTGGTGAATCCATCAGTAGATGCCTCTACATCATAGGATTCGAAACCTTCGTATTTCCTTATGCCGGATTTTATATTTTATTATCTTTATTGAACGTTAAAAATAACATATAGGAGGTTTAATTAGAAATTTCCCTCAGAAAACATTTGTATCGCTATAATTTTCCCCTCGCCCACATTGATTTGATTAGCGATATTTCATTGAGTTTTAAACTCATATGCACAAGCAGTGTCCTTGGAAATAACATAATATGAAAATACTTGAATAAACATAATTCAAGAAATAAAATACTCACCAATGCTTTGCCTTTATCCTTGTCCTTTGCTGTATTATTACCATGATTATCGCGGGACGCCATCCTCGTTTGTCATAGTCTTGGAAAAACCACTGAAATAAGATGCATACAGTTCGGGTTGCGTCTCGTTTTACTCATAGTATAATACGTAAGGATAATTATTGTGACTAACAACTTTGGAAATTCGAAATCGATAAACCGTAAAAGTAAGAGGAAAAAGACGTTTAAATCACAAAATCAGCCCTCAACTAGTGCTGGACAGTCATAAAATAACTCGAATGGGCCAAACCATCCCCCAAATGGACTTCCCGTCCTCTAAACTTGCTGTCCAGCAACTAATCAGCCCAACCAGCAGCAAAAAGTAGCTCAAAATTTATATAAAATGACCACGAAACAGCTATAGAAAACAGCCCCAAAATCTGTGCGTAAACAACCCAAAAATTTGCTCGAACTAGGTACAAATATCTGACTTCAACTGTACATAAACCAGTCACATACACATCACAAATCAGCCATATCCAGTAACAAGCATAGCAGTAATCTCAGCAATGTAGCATAAACCTCTAAAACAGGAATTAGAAAAGGGGAGAAGCATGCTTACAACGGGAGAAAGAGGGAGAAGGTTGTTACGCAACCGATCCTTGACGGATCACCAGAGTGTAGCAAACTCCTTTCTAGAACTCCAAAGTACCAGCAGCGGCAATGCCCCAATAGCTTGGCACAGTCCAGTCGAAGGCACAGAGAGGAAAGCAGCAATGGCAAAAGGCACAGCAGTGGCTACAGAAAATGAGAGAGGTAAATAAGAGAGGAGAGGAAGCTCAGGAAGAAGAAAGAGAAGTATTCAATAGCAGCGGCAAGGCACGACAAGGGAACGAAACATACCGAGAATAGAACGACGACGGCTCAGGCAGCAAGAAGAAGAGGAATGGAGCAGCGGCAGCCCTAATCGGCCTGGCAGAGTCGTCATCCTAGTATAATCAGCGGCACAGAGGCAAGGTAGCGTCGGCACGGGCACACGACAACGCCCGCGCTAGAGGCTCATCACAGAAAAGGGGGTAAAGTAGTAGAAGAAGAAGGAGATGTCTCTCTGTCGAAATAGAACAGTCGGAGGAAGAAGGCGACGGGAAAAAAATCGCAGAAGCAGGAGTTCGACGAAAACAGTACGGGAGAAGAAATAGCGGCCCGGGCTTACTTTATAACAGTGGCTAAGCGGCTAAGCGGTAATATCATGTCAAAGCACCGCTCCAGGTGTGCTGAACCGAATCCAAATACATGTTCAGCCACAAAACACCGTTCCAGATCACAATCCCAATCTCAAATAGTTAACACTTGGCTAGCCATGTGTCAACAAAAAAGACCTACTCAGCCACCTTATCCAGCACAATAACAGCCAGCACAAGAACAACCAGCCACCATATCAAAAAAATATTTAACCCAAAACTTAAGTCCACCCACCAAAATACCAAACTCGAATCAACCAAAAAATGGAAAACAAACGAAATATGCTCGTTGTACAACCCCGTATCCAGCGAGTGGTCGACAGGAGTTAAACCGGTCGGCTCAGACCGCAATATGAACCCAACATGCCGAGCCCGAGCTCGGCGATAGTCGAGCCGAGCTCGACGATGGACAAACGGAGCCTGGCATGCCGAGACCGAGCTCGGGTAAGGGAACAGGGCTCGATGGTAGTCGAACCGAGCTCGACGATCTCCATGCCGAGCTCAGTTTCTGTTGGAGCTCGGCGATCGTCGTGCCGAGCCCCGTTTCCGTTGGAACTCGGCGATAGTCGAGCCGAGCTCGGCGATAGTCGAGCCCGAGCTCGGCGATAGTCGAGCATAGCCTGCCGAGTACGTGCTCGCCTAGGCCCAGGGCGAGGCGAGTCAGGCCCCTGCCGAGCGAATGCTACCTCAGGTCCAGCTCGCATCTTGGCCATGACATACTTTTACCATGTTGCCCCCTTTGGTCTGCCTGTAGTCCTCGAGAATAGTGAAGGTTGTATATTGGCAGACCATCTTTTCCTATAAATAGGACCCAAGGGGTACCTCAGAAGGCATGCTTACTAATTCTCAGGTCTACTAGCGCTTTCTGAGGTACCTTAGCCCGGCACTTGGCTAAGGAGGGGAAGCGCTCTAAGATCTTCCTGGTGTGTGGTGGGACCTCCACGCCGGGCCCTTGGCCTAGTCCTTGGTTCTTCTTTTTCTTGTCATTTTCTTGCAGGAGCGAAGTAGGTGCGCGGCCACCCCTTCCCCAAGGGTCGAACTCCACAGGAACCGGTTTTCCGGTTTCAACATTTTGGTGCGGTGAGCGTGGACAGTGGTCAGCAGAGAAAATCTTCTGCAGGCTCGATGATTGGAGAAGAAGGACAAGGATCAGGCAGGGGCAGCTCGCCACCCCCTCCCCACCCCCAGCGACGAGCGTGCCGGCGGAGCTTAGGGAGGAGATCCTCGGGCTCGTCAGGACCGCCCTCGGCATGCGAGTTGAGAGTGCGACACTGGCAGTTCCGGTGGTCGCCGCTCCCACACTCTGCGACGACGCGCCGCTCAGGCGACCAGGGAAGGAACCCGCCGAGAGAGGCGAGCGCGAGTTCCAGGGGCGAGTTCTGTTCCCCGGCTCGGCCGCCGAGTACCACTTCGGCGAGACTGCAGGGAGGGAGTTCCCGTCTCGCCCGGCTGAGGGGGGGAGCCCCTTCAGCGAGTTCGTTTCTTCAGCCCCAGTTCCCGAGGGGTTTCGCGAGCCAGAGATGACTTATTACTCCGGGAGAGGAGACCCGGTCCACCACATCCAGTGGTTCGAGGACATGGTCTCTATTCGACAGATGTCAGACGGCTTCAAGTGCCGACTCTTCGCCATCACCCTCAGGGAAAAGGCGAGAGAGTGGTTCCACCAACTCCCGACCGGGTCCATCTACTGCTTTGAGGATCTACGACGGGGTTTCATGCTGAGATTCACCACTTCTAAGAAGAGGAAGAAGGAGGCGGAGTCTTTATTCCGCATCAAGCAGAGGGTGGGAGAGACCCTGGGAAGCTATCTGGACAGGTTCCAAGAGGAACTGTCCCAAGTTCAGGAGATGCCAGGGCACACCATGATGGTGGCCTTCACCCTGGGTCTCCAATCCGGGTTCTTCGCGATGGAACTGAAGATATCACCTCCAGTGTCTTTTGAGGCACTCCTGGAGAGAGCGGCCAGGGAGGCCGATATGGAGGCAGCACATCCGGAGTTTGCGCGAAAGTTGGCCAAGTGGGCCGTGGAGGAGGAGAGGCCAAGGGGTGGCCGAATTCAGGAGGAGAGGAGGGCTGAACCTCGGCAAAGGGAGCAGCCGTAACAGCAGCCGCAACCCAGGTGGGCGCGTCCGGAGCAGACCCACCGTTTGGGATGGAGACCCGAGTGGCAAGACCAGGCACCACGAAGAGTTTATCAGGGAGGAGATAACCGCCAGGGTGGCCGAAGGCAGTACAATCCCCAGGGGGGTAGGCAGGGTCAGAGACCCCCTCTCCCCGATCAGGAGGAGGCAATGGCAATTGCCATGAGGGGGAGGAGGAGAGGACAGCCGAGGAGAAGGAGGGAGGTCAGGGTGGACCTGCCCTATTGTGACTTTCATCAAGAAGAGGGGCACCTCACATCCACGTGTCCGGAGTTCCTCGAGATGAGAGGGAGAAGGGAACAGCAACAGCAAGACCATCAGGAAGTTCGGATAGAGGAGATCCGGCCTCGGGAGGAGGGGGATCGGTGTGAAGACCGGGTTGATGTGGGCACCCGAGGAAGGATCGGAGCGATCCACGGGGGGGCCGAGATCGAGGCCTCCCGTAAGTCAAGCCTCCACACTATGTACCGAAGGAGCGTTGACTCCACATCCCAGTCCCCTCCCCCGGAGGAGAAAATCACCTTCTCTAGAGAGGACTTGCCGGGTCACGAGGACCCCTTTTGCGATGCGCTGGTCATCCAGACAGCCATCGAGGATTTTACCGTCTCCCGGATCCTTGTGGACAATGGGAGTTCGGTCAACGTCATCTTCAAGAAGGCGTTCGATGCGATGAAAGTAGAGACCAGGAGGGTGTTAGCCTCGGATGGGCCCCTATTCGGCTTTTCGGGAGAGAGGAAAGAAGTCGAGGGAGGAGTGGGACTCCATGTCACTCTGGGGGGGGCAGTCACGCAACTGCAAGTTTGTCATCGTGGACGCTCCTAGCAGCTACAGTGCCATCTTCGGGAGACCCCTCATCAGTGCCTTCCGCTGCGTCCCCTCGTCCTTCCACCAGTGTCTAAAGCTCAACGTCGAGGGGGTCTAGATCCGGGTTCGAGGAGGCCCTAAGGAGGCAAGGGAGTGCTACGTCTCGGCGGTAAACTCCATCTCTTGGCTGGAGGGGGCCGAGGAGATGGGGCGGAGGTTGGAGGAGGAGAAGCAGGAAGCTGACAAAGAGATGGAGGTGGAGTACCGCGCCCGGGAGGAGGTCACGGAAGAGACTCGGGAGTCGGCCGAAGCCATGGCCGTCGAGGAGGCTGAGGAAGAGGTCCTCGCCCCCGGAGGGGGAGGTATCGAGCAATGGGGGGAGCAGTCCCGTCTGGAGGCAGCGGAAGAGGTGGTGGAGATGGAGGTTCTCACCATTGGAGGCAGGGTGGAGAAGGTCCGCGTCAGCGGAGGCCTGACCCCGGAAGCTCAAGGCAGGATGCTGGAGTGCATCCAGAGAAACGTGGACATCTTCGCCTGGAGCGCCGCAGAGATGCCAGGGATCGACCCCGACGTGGCCTGCCATCGCCTCAACCTGGACCCGGAGGCTCCCCCCATCCAGCAGAAAAAGAGATCCATCACGGACAAGCTCGCCGAGCCAATCAGGGAGGAAGTCGCCAAGCTCCTCGAGGCTGGCTTCATATCTGAAATCCAATACCCCGGCTGGGTCTCCAACGTTGTAATGGTTAAAAAAGAAGACGGCCGGTGGAGGATGTGTATCGACTTTTCTCTTCTTAATAAATCATGCTCGAAAGATTGTTATCCTTTGCCTCGGATCGACGCGCTGGTTGACTCAGCCGTCGGTTTCCCTGTAATGAGTTTTCTGGATGCTTTTTCAGGTTATCACCAAATCAGAATGCACCCTCCTGACGTCAAAGATGTCTCGTTCATCACGGGAGACGGATGTTACTGTTACAAAATGATGCCCTTTGGGCTAAAGAATGCGGGAGCCACCTACCAAAAAATGATGGATAGGGTCTTCCGAGAGCAGAAGGGGAGGAATCTCGAAGTGTACGTGGATGACCTCATGGTCAAGAGTCTGGATGTCGACTCCCACATCCAGGACTTGGAAGAGACTTTCGCTACTCTCCGCAGATTTAAGATGAGGCTGAACCCCTTGAAGTGTGTCTTCGGGGCAAGCTGAGGAAAGTTCCTGGGGCATCTCCTCACCCCCGCCGGTGTAGAACCTAATCCAGATAAGGTGAGAGCAATCATGGAACTAAGGTCACCACAAAATACCAAGGAAGTACAGCGACTGACAGGGAAGTTGGCAGGGTTGAATAGATTCCTCTCCCGAGCCGGGGAGAGATGCTCCTCGTTTTTCAAAACCTTGAGAGGGGGTCGAAAGTTTGAATGGACCTCGGAGTGCGAGGAGGCATTCCAGGCTTTAAAGAAACAGCTGACTCAGGCCCCCCTGCTCCAAGGGCCCAAGGAAGGGGAAGACTTATTCCTGTATCTAGGGGTCGGGGCTGAAGCCTTGAGTTCGGTTTTGGTTCGGGAAGAAGGGAAGAGACAACTCCCCGTCTATTATGTGAGTCGGATACTAAAGAGGGCCGAGCTCCGCTACCCCATCCTGGAAAAACTGGCCTTTGCCTTAATCATCTCAGCCCGGAGGCTTCGGCCTTATTTCCAGGCACACTCAATCCGAGTAGTGACTGACCACCCCCTGCGCAACATCTTCAAGGGGGTAGAGCATTCAGGTAGGTTGGCCAAATGGTCGGTGGAACTGAGCGAGTTCGACATCTCCTTCGTTCCCCGCCTCTCAATCAAGGCCCAAGCTATGGCTGACTTCCTGGCAGAATATGTGGTCGAGGTGGCGGAGGAGAGACTCACTCGCCCTCTCCCCTGGAAAGTCAGGGTGGACGGTGCCTCGGGGAAGCATTCTTTAGGGGTTGGGGTCATCTTGGAAAGCCCCCAGGGGATAAGAATCGAGCAAACTGTGGTAGTGCACTTCCCCATCACCAATAATCAAGCCGAATACGAAGCCGTAATCGCAGGTCTGCGCTTGGAGAGAGACTTGGGGGTGCATGACGTGGAGGTCCTCACCGACTCCATGGTAGTGGCTTCCCAGGTCAAGGGGGAGTTTGAGGCGAGGGAGCCCACCCTGCAGCTCTATTTGATGAAGGTAAAGGGGGTCATCGGGACCTTCCAGACCTTCTCAATCAAGCACGTGCCGCGAGAGGAAAATGAGCCGATCGACCAGCTGGCAAAGCACGGCCCCCGGATGGGAGGCACCATTACGGATCTCTTCCGACCTTCCATCGAAGAGTGGGAACTAATGGAAGTGGAACAACACCCCTCATGGATGGATCCCTTTGTCACCTTTTTGTCCACCGGAGAGTACCCGGAGGGAATGGACCGAAGAGGGCTCAAGCACAAGGCGGCGTATTACCTCTTACGCGAGGGGCAGTTGTACCGCAAGACCCTCTCAGGGATGTTGGCCCGTTGCGTGGCCGGAAGGGAGGTGCATAAAATTTTGGAGGAGGTCCATTCCGGCGAATGTGGAAGTCATTCGGGGAGTCGGACCCTGGAGGGGAGAATCGTCAGGCAAGGGTACTTCTGGCCCACCCTCGGTCAGGATGCAGCCGAATTCGCAAAAAAATGTCATAAGTGCCAACTCTATGCCCCGCTCCAGCTCCAGCCGGCTCAGAGGTTAAGAAGCATCATGGCACCATGGCCCTTCGCCATATGGGGACTGGACCTCGTAGGACCTTTCCCTCAGGCCAGCGGGCAGAGGAGGTTTCTGTTGGTCATGGTCGATTATTTTTCTAAGTGGATGGAGGTGAAGGCTCTAGCCAAGGTAACCTCTCAGGTAGTCAGGAACTTTATCTGGGGAGAGATCATCTGCAGGCATGGGCTACCACAGGCTATCGTCACGGATAACGGACCTCAGTTCGCCAGCACGGAGTTCATTCGCTTCTGCGAACAGCTGGGGATTGACCTTCGGTTTGCTTCTGTCCATCACCCCAGGAGCAACGGGCAGGTGGAAGAGGCCAACAAAATCATCGTGAACCTCTTAAAAAAGAAAGTGGAAAATTTGAGGGGAAGTTGGGTGGAACAACTTCCCTCAGTCCTTTGGGCCTTGAGGACCACCCCCAATACAGCCACAGGGGAGACACCTTTCAAACTCTCTCACGGCTGCGAGGCCGTTCTACCTATCGAATTCGAGGTCCAGACACCTCGGGTCGTCGAGGCAGGAGCTGGAAGGGAAGAGTGGAGGTCAGAGAATGAGGAGGAGCTTCGACTCTCCCTTGATATGGTAGAAGAACTACGCGACTTGTCCGTCGTCAGGCAGGAAGAGGCCAAGCGAAGGATGGCCAAGTATTTCGACAAACACGTCCGTGTCAAGCAGTTTATGGAGGGGGACCTTGTCTTGAAGAAAGTGGACGCGGCAGGGAGATCAGCCGCTGTGGGAAAACTCCACCCCAATTGGGAGGGCCCCTACATTGTACAGGAGGTCTTGAGATCCGGGGGGTATCGCCTCCAAGATGTAAAAGGGGATACCCTCAGCCACACTTGGAGTGGCGACGATCTGAAATGTTTTTATCCTTGAAAATATTGTAGACATTCTGGCCCCATGAATAAAAATGAATCTCATTATCATATCTTATGCTTTGGCAGAATAGTGAGGGCAGAGGGGCTCGCGGTTTAAAGCCCCGAGAGGCAAAAGTTTCTAAGTCTTCTCGCTCTGGGGTTAGGTCTCGTCACTCCCCTACCAGGCTCCCACCTAGCTGGCACGACCGAGTCTCGATGGACGTCGCTATGACCCTAGGGCTGAGCCCGGAGGATGTTCAACACCCGCCCTCAGGCTCTCACCTAGCTGACTGGCCCGGTGGTAGCACCCGGGAGAGGCAAAAGTTTCTAAGTCTTCTCGCTCTGGGGTTAGGTCTCGTCACTCTCCTGCTAGGCTCCCACCTAGCTGGCACGGCCGAGTCTCGATGGACGTCGCTATGACCCTGGGGCTGAGCCCGGAGGATGTTCAACACCCGCCCTCAGGCTCTCACCTAGCTGACTGGCCCGGTGGTAGCACCCGGGAGAGGCAAAAGTTTCTAAGTCTTCTCGCTCTGGGGTTAGGTCTCGTCACTCCCCTGCCAGGCTCCCACCTAGCTGGCACGGCCGAGTCTCGATGTACGTCGCTATGACCCTGGGGCTGAGCCCGGAGGATGTTCAACACCCGCCCTCAGGCTCTCACCTAGCTGACTGGCCCGGTGGTAGCACCCGGGAGAGGCAAAAGTTTCTAAGTCTTCTCGCTTTGGGGTTAGGTCTCGTCACTCCCCTGCCAGGCTCCCACCTAGCTGGCACGACCGAGTCTCGATGGACATCGCTATGACCCTGGGGCTGAGCCCGGAGGATGTTCAACACCCGCCCTCAGGCTCTCACCTAGCTGACTGGCCCGGTGGTAGCACCCGGGAGAGGCAAAAGTTTCTAAGTCTTCTCGCTCTGGGGTTAGGTCTCGTCACTCCCCTGCCAGGCTCCCACCTAGCTAGCACGGCCGAGTCTCGATGGACGTCGCTATGACCCTGGGGCTGAGCCCGGAGGATGTTCAACACCCGCCCTCAGGCTCTCACCTAGCTGACTGGCCCGGTGGTAGCACCCGGGAGAGGCAAAAGTTTCTAAGTCTTCTCGCTCTGGGGTTAGGTCTCGTCACTCCCCTGCCAGGCTCCCACCTAGCTGGCACGGCCAAGTCTCGATGGACGTCGCTATGACCCTGGGGCTGAGCCCGGAGGATGTTCAATATCCGCCCTCAGGCTCTCACCTAGCTGACTGGCCCGATGGTAGCACCCGGGAGAGGCAAAAGTTTCTAAGTCTTCTCGCTCTGGGGTTAGGTCTCGTCACTCCCCTGCCAGGCTCCCACCTAGCTGGCACGGCCGAGTCTCGATGGACGTCGCTATGACCCTGGGGCTGAGCCCGGAGGATGTTCAACACCCGCCCTCAGGCTCTCACCTAGCTGACTGGCCCGGTGGTAGCACCCGGGAGAAGCAAAAGTTTCTAAGTCTTCTCGCTCTGGGGTTAGGTCTCGTCACTCCCCTGCCAGGCTCCCACCTAGCTGGCACGGCCGAGTCTCGATGGACATCGCTATGATCCTAGGGCTGAGCCCGGAGGATGTTCAACACCCGCCCTCAGGCTCTCATCTAGCTGACTGGCCCGGTGGTAGCACCCGGGAGAGGCAAAAGTTTCTAAGTCTTCTCGCTCTGGGGTTAGGTCTCGTCACTCCCCTGCCAGGCTCCCACCTAGCTAGCACGGCCGAGTCTCGATGGACGTCGCTATGACCCTGGGGCTGAGCCCGGAGGATGTTCAACACCCGCCCTCAGGCTCTCACCTAGCTGACTGGCCCAGTGGTAGCACCCGGGAGAGGCAAAAGTTTCTAAGTCTTCTCGCTCTGGGGTTAGGTCTCGTCACTCCCCTGCCATGCTCCCACCTAGCTGGCACGGCCGAGTCTCAATGGACGTCGCTATGACCCTGGGGCGGAGCCCGGAGGATGTTCAACACCCGCCCTCAGGCTCTCACCTAGCTGTCTGGCCCGGTGGTAGCACCCGGGAGAGGCAAAAGTTTCTAAGTCTTCTCGCTCTGGGGTTAGGTCTCATCACTCCCCTGCCAGGCTCCCACCTAGCTGGCACGGCCGAGTCTCGATGGGCATCGCTATGACCCTGGGGCTGAGCCCGGAGGATGTTCAACACCCGCCCTCAGGCTCTCACCTAGCTGACTGGCCCGGTGGTAGCACCCGGGAGAGGCAAAAGTTTCTAAGTCTTCCCGCCTAACTGAGACTGGGAGTTGGCCCGAGAAAAGCACTAGGGGGCAAGCTCGCCAGTCAAGACGGCGAGCTCGGAATACCCTGCCCCCCTCCAGCTCGCTACTAAGGAAGCCCTGGCCCCGTCCCAGACTCAGGGGGAGGAAACAGCTCTCTCCAGCGAGCCTAGTCTCGCTCCAGTTAACTCGGCAGAAGACACGCCCTGGTGTCTAAGGCGGATGCCGGCGGCATCTCGACCCAAACATATTTTCACTTGTCTGAGTTGTCGAAAAACGGAAGCGAGACATGACGCGGGAAGGTGTGGCGCGAGTAGGATATGGCGCGAGCACGTGTTCTAGGAATTCGCCGCGAGCGCCGATAACATCGGCGAGTCTAGCCATGGCCGGCGCCTACGATCTCACCGCGGGGGCTGGTCCTAACTCAAAACATTCTACGGGCGAGGTCGGGACATCAAGCGCGCGGGTATAATATCGCAAGTGAGCTTAAAAAAAGATAGAGAAATTATGAAAAATATCTTTGATTCATCATTACAAGTGTACAAGAAAAGGCCCGCCTCGGCAGGATACAAAAGAAAAGGAAAACAAAAGTTAGCTCTCGTCCCCCCCCTCGAATGACGGTCCTCCTCGCCGCCAAGCTGAGCGCCCTTCTCTCCCACCCCCGCGAAGAGCGAGTCGAAGCTATCCTCCTTCTCGCTGAGCGGGCTAGGTGGGAACCGGGTCGGCAGGAGCTCCCGGACGGTGACCTCCTCGCAGCCTTCCGCCAAAATCCCCGTTCCCCTCATGGCCTTCAGGAGGCACTCGGCAGCCTCGATAGAGTTGACTCGCAGCCGCTCCGCGACATCAGACTCGCCAAACACCCGAGGCCTCTTGTAGGGGAAGGCTGGCTCGCTGGCGCCCGGGTGAAGGAGAGCGTCGGCCTGGCAGAGGACCTCACCCAGGAGCCCCTTGTTCTTTTCCTTCAACTCCTCCACCTCCACCCCCAGCTGGGCGGCAACAGCCTCTTGCTCGCGGGAATACATCTTTTGCTCGGCGAGCTGGACTTCCCGCTCGGCAAGCTGAGCCTGCAGTTGAGCAACCTCGCCTCGCAGCGCGTCGGCGGCTTCGGCGTCCTACAGGGTTAAAAGTTCAGAACAAGCACAAGAATAATCCTAAGTAAGGTAAATAGATATAACCAGTGATTACCAAGCCGCCGGCAGACTTTGCGAGTAGAGCGTCGACAAGGCCGAACCGCCTTTCCGCGTCGGCCGCGCTCTCCTTCGCCAGGTCGCGCTCCTGCTCGGCAGTCAGCGGGGCATTGCTGAGCTGGAAGCCGCGGCGGACCATCATGTGGTGGAGCTCGAAGGCCCGCAGGTGGGCTTGTAACCCCTCGTGGCCGAGCTGACTGGGGGTGAGTTTCTTGTACGATTCGGCGCTGTCGCGGCTATAGAGGCCGAAGGCGAAGGCGAAGGCGTGGGCGGTAGGAGGCCGGCGAGCTCCCCAGGAGGGGGCGCGAGTAGAAACAGAAACTCGGTGAGCCCCCTCGTCCCACTTCAAAATGGGCTCGCCGGCCGCATCTTTGCTTTTACACCCCTTGCCGAAGTGGGGGTGATCCTTCGGCAGGCCGGGCTCGCGGAGGGTGTCCTCTCTGGTAGAATCAGAGGACGACCCGTTCTTCTTCTTCCCCTTTCGGAGGGAGGAGGCTTCTTTTAACGGACTCAAAGGCGGCTCGTCGGACAGAGCCTCCGGCGAGCTCATAAATTTGGTAGGCGACGGAGGAAGGTGCAGCCGTCCACGCGAGGCCACCTTCGCCTTCTTCTTCTCGGGGAGCGAGGGATCGGGGCGCGAGCTTGACCCCCCGGGCTCCAAGCACTTCTTGCCGAGGAGTTGGCCTCGCGCTTGTTCCTCGCGAAAAGCCGCTGCCGCCGCCCGGGCCAGCTCCAGGGGATCTGAGAATATCCCCGAGTCGGCGAACGGCGGGTGCTCCGGCAGAACCCGTTCCCCTGCAGAGAGAGACTTGATCAAAAAAAATATATATATATAATATAGAGATCCACCTTGATGGAGTTCGCGAAAAGGCGGGGCGAGATATACCTTCACCAGGGAGAACGGGTTGAAGCGAATCAAGGCCGCGACGGAGGAAGGCGACCTCGAAGTCCTTGTGGAGGAAAAACTTGTGGAGGTCGGCGTCGCTACCAGACAGGGAAGGAGGACGATATATGTCCTCGCTTTTCTGCAGGGGACGAAAGGGGATGTTGCCGAGCTCGCCCTTAATAAAGACAAGCCGAGTCATCCAGTTGTGGTTCTTATTCGCGAGCTCGCGAACCTTGATGAGGGACCCGCCGAAGTAGGCGACTCCGTCGGGGGTAGCCTTGTAGGAGAACAACTTACGGAACACCGCAAGGTTGAACTCAATCCGCTCTCGGCGGAGGAAGCAGGCGAACGCCACCATCATAGCAATGGCGTTGGAATTCAGCTGCGCGGGCACAGCGCCGTAGTACTTCAGGATCTGGCGGATCTCTGGCCAGAGGGGGAGGCGCAGCCCCACCTCAAAGTGCGAGATGGGGAAGGCGAGCTCACCCTCCGGGAAGGAATGCATGGCTTCATGCTCGGCGGGCCTGCGAGCCTGGAAGCCAGGGGGAACGAATGCAGCCGCGAATTCGACGAGCTCCTCCTCGGTAATATGCCCCTCGAAGAAGCAATGGTCGATGAAGTGCTGAGCGCACTTAGACCGGCCATCCGCGTCAGGGTTGGTCTTAACCATAGTCGCAGAGGAAAGGAAAATCGCGAGCTCGGGAAGACAGAGAGGAAACAGGGATTCGAAAGCAATAAAAGCGTGCCCTGGGGGTAGGTGAGAAGGCCTATTTATAGAAGAAGATAAAGAAGGGCGAGGGGGAAGGCGAGTCGGCCGATCGGCCCGGTCTCGCCACGCCACCTCGCCACCCTCTCCTCGCAAATCCTGCGAGCCGTCCAGACCCCAGAAGAAGGAATTCGAAAAGACTTACCAGGATATTGAAAACGCATCTACATATATAAAGTTGCAGAAAGGTTGTTCGAGTTATTACAAGCAGATTATTCAGAGCAAATAAAAATAAGGGCGCGAGGACCATGCGAGGGCGAGGGCGAGTACCGGTCGGCTGACAGAGGAGCCGTTTCATTCTCCCCGGTCTCGCCGGCCCGCCGTCGCAGGTTGCCGCGCGTAAAGTTCACGAAGTCGCCCCATGTTACTATTTACCACCCGCAGGTTCTCGTCAATCTCATCCATCATCACCAAGGAAGACGCCTCCTCGAACGCCAAGCTGACTCCAGCACCGTCCGCGAGACGCGAGCACTCCCACTGCAGCCTGTTGTTGTCCTTCCGCAGGTCGTGGAGCTCGCGCACCAGCTTCTTGAGAACCTTCCGCTCCCGTTTTGCACGTTCAGGACTACCCAGTTCGGAGTCCAGGAAGGCGTCCAGGGCGCTTGGAGAAGGGAGGGGCGAGTAAGGAGGCCGATCCACGGACTCGCCGTCCTCCGTCCGGCCAAGAAGTTCTGAATGAAGAACTAAAAGACGGTCAAAAAAGCGAATACCCCCGGAACAGAAGAGTAAAGTTGAAAACTTACCGCGCGAGACTGGCTCCTCTGGGTTAGCGCGAGGAGAGAAGTGGCGCAGGTCCTTGCCACGCCCCTGCAGTTCCTGAGGGGCAAGTTGGTAGCCGGGGACAGGGATAATCCCGGCGCCTCTCCCAACGACTATGGACCCAGGGGAGGGTTGCCGGGAAGGGAGACGACTCGGCGACGCCAGTTCCTGCGAGCCCGGCTCCTTGACCTCGGGATCCTGCTTTGGCGAGCTATCAGGAATACTTTTGGCCCGCGGGGTGGATGCTTCGCCGCTGTTCTCCTGGTCGGAAGATAGTTCCACGAGATTTTTAGTGGAAGAACCAAGAACCGGCTGGTTGGAGGAACCGGCCCCGTTCCCCAAGGCGGCAGTAAAGTCGGACAGAATGGGTTCGGCCCCCGGTGGAAAGGGTTTCGCCCGCTTGGCCGAGCCGAAATCCGCAAAGCGGCGAGCAGGGGCCTCTAGGTTGGTCAGTCCCGCGGCCTGAGCAGCGATCTCCTCGCGGGAACGTGCGAGTCGCTCTAGGACTTCCTTGGGGAGCGGCATCTTGATAGAATTTGGGGAAGGGCAAAGGTCAGCCAGATGCGCAGGGGTACATATATATAGCTACCTGTGGGGCCTACCAGAAGATTCCTTTTTGCCCCTGTCGCACTCGCAGGATTCTATGAGGTTGGATGTTTCTTTCCGAGCTTGTCCCAACCTCGCAAAGAGCGGGGATTATGTACAACCCCGTATCCAGCGAGTGGTCGACAGGAGTTAAACCGGCCGGCTCAGACCGCAATATGAACCCAACATGCCGAGCCCGAGCTCGGCGATAGTCGAGCCGAGCTCGACGATGGCCGAACGGAGCCCGGCATGCCGAGACCGAGCTCGGGTAAGGGAACAGGGCTCGATGGTAGTCAAACCGAGCTCGACGATCTCCATGCCGAGCTCAGTTTCTGTTGGAGCTCGGCGATCGTCGTGCCGAGCCCCGTTTTTGTTGGAACTCGGCGATAGTCGAGCCCGAGCTCGGCGATAGTCGAGCCCGAGCTCGGCGATAGTCGAGCATAGCCTGCTGAGTACGTGCTCGCCTAGGCCCAGGGCGAGGCGAGTCAGGCCCCTGCCGAGCGAATGCTACCTCAGGTCCAGCTCGCATCTTGGCCATGACATACTTTTACCATGTTTCCCCCTTTGGTCTGCCTGTAGTCCTCGAGAACAGTGAAGGTTGTATATTAGCAGGCCATCTTTTCCTATAAATAGGACCCAAGGGATACCTCAGAAGGCATGCTTACTAATTCTCAGGTCTACTAGCGCTTTCTGAGGTACCTTAGCCCGGCACTTGGCTAAGGAGGGGAAGCGCTCTAAGATCTTCCGGGTGTGTGGTGGGACCTCCACGCCGGGCCCTTGGCCTAGTCCTTGGTTCTTCTTTTTCTTGTCATTTTCTTGCAGGAGCGAAGTAGGTGCGCGGCCACCCCTTCCCCAAGGGTCGAACTCCACAGGAACCGGTTTTCCGGTTTCAACACTCGTAAAATTGTACTGCTTTTACTTTATCATCATCGGGGATTGTAAAACAAAGATTTATATAAAACCAAAAATTATAATATGCTGCACGCAATATTTGGTTCGTCACAACTCATCTCTCCTTAAAAAGAGTTTTCGTCCTCGAAAACGCAACCTGCTTATGTAATTATCCTTATACATTTTTAAACGAACTGAAATAAAACTATTTCTTGCGATAAGGTTCTAAATTAAAGGCCCGAGGCATAATCATTCGTTCTTCTGGTATTTCAGGAGGAGGAGCTGGAGTATGAACAGGATCAGAAGTAACTAAAGGGGCAGGGGCCGTTGCAGGTGTCGATGCTAGAGACTCGGCATACATTTGATATTGTTGAGGTGGCACCAGAAGTGGAGGCCCTTGAGTACTTGAGGATTTGTTCAAGAGTTTTGGACAATTCTTCTTTGTGTGCCTTGGTTGACGACAATAGTAGCAAGCGCCAATCAAGCACTCTCCACGATGAAAACGATTACACTTCGCACACTTTATCACAGTTACTTGAGTTGTATTATTGGTTGACGGAGCAGTTTGTAATGCCTTTGTATCTCGTTTGCCTTGTACTTCGTTTTGGGTTGGTGTTTCAGTTACCTTTCTTTTCCCACTATCGTGAGACTTCTGCGATTTTCTTTGATCAATTTCCACTAGTCTCGCTGGCTCGACTAACTTATCGTATTCGAGAATATCCAGGGGCACTAGCCAATTATGGATATCGTCCTGTAGTCCCTGCAGAAATTGTCGACAACGATCTTCTTCCATCGTTACGAGAGAATCAGCGTAATATGCGAGTTTAGAAAGTTCTGACTCATACTGCAGTACCGATTTTTTTCCCTGAACCAGTCGCAGAAATTGATCGTGCAAGACTCTTTTCTTAGACCGTGACACAAACTAGTTGGTGAATTCATGTAAAAAATTTATCCATGTTACTTGTTCACGTATGGCGAATTTTGTAGCCACGATATTGTTCCACCAACATTTGGATGCACCTTTTAATAAAAATGACGCGAGCTCGACCTTTCGATCCTCCGGACAACGCATGACTTGGAATAGAGTTTCGATGCGAAGTATCCAATCTTCCGTTTCTACTGGAGACAATCCTCCGACGAAAGTTGGTGGTTCTAAATCCAGAAATTGTTTGAGGTCATAATCCATTTGTCGATGATAGGGTGTAGGGGCAACCACGTCGAAATGAGGATTAGGAGGATGGTTCATTTGTTGTTGGCGAGGCTGTTGAGGGTTAGGGTCGACTTGTGCTAATGGGGGTACACATGTAGCTAACGTTGGGAATACCAGCTTAAGGGCTTCAGCTATTGCTAATACAAATTCAGAATGGTTCCTTGGTTGATGTCCATTGTCACTTTCCTCCGATCTCGTTCATTGTTGAACTTCCCGTTCCTCGCGATCCTCCTGACGGCGTCGACTGGAATTGACCCGAATAGGTTCCTATAAGGGAATGAAATGTAATTTCTTTTAGGTTACATCTTATGATCGTGTACTCCCTATAACACAATGTTTTGAAAACAAACCTCCCTCTGATACCAATTGTGAAAACCCTAAAACAGGTTTCCCTCATATGATATGAGGAACAATCAGAATTTTTCAAAAATTGAGTCACAGTAGTACACATCACTGAAATGAACATACCATTTTATTACTTTCATTTATTTATTTATACAACGTACGATGACTAATCTAAGAATAATAATAGATACAATAATCACATTCGCAGTTTGGATTTGTGATTCAATGATTCTCCTGGCATTCCCCGATGCCGATAAAAATCTTCAACCATACCTTCGCCAGCTCTTCCGGTGGAATCCTCTGTGGTGCGCTGGGACTTGCTCTTGTTGCCTAAAAACATGTAATTCAACTGGATTAATCATACAAATATGACTATGTGAGATAATTATTTCGTGAAACAATTCTACATGCAGCAAAAGTGGTTATAGCAATATGCTTATATTATAATAAACAATTTAGATATAGATATGTGTTTTCTTCCTGAAATCCCACCCTTTTAATTACATATAATAAGAAATACTTTGGTATACAACTTGAATTGACCACACCCCCGAAGGGCGAAATTGTAGGCTCACCCCTACTGATGAATCCATCAGTAGATGCCTCTATCATAGGATTCGAAACCTTCGTATTTCCTTATGCCAGATTTTATGTTTTATTATCTTTATTGAACGTTAAAAATAACATATAGGAGGTTTAATAAAAAATTCCCCTCAGAAAAAATTTGTATCGCTATAATTTTCCCCTCACTCACATTGATTTGATTAACAATATTTCATTGAGTTTTAAACTCATATGCACATGCAGTGTCCTTGGAAATAACATAATATGAAAATACTTGAATAAACATAATTCAAGAAATAAAATACTCACCAACGCTTTGCCTTTACTCTTATCCTTTGCTGTATTATTACCATAATTATCGCGGGACGCCATCCTCGTTTGTCCTATTCTTGGAAACCACTGAAATAAGATGCATACAGTTCGGGTTACGTCTCGTTTTACTCATAGTATAATACGTAAGGATAATTATTGTGACTAACAACTTTGGAAAGTCGAAATCGATAAACCGTAAAAGTAAGAGGAAAAAGACGTTTAAATCACAAAATCAGCCCTCAACTAGTGCTGGACAGCCATGAAATAACTCGAATGGGCCAAACTAGCCCCCAAATGGACTTCGTGTCCTCTAAACCTGTTGTCCAGCAACTAATCGGCACAACTAGCAGCAAAAAGTAACTCAAAATTTGTATAAAATGACCACGAAACAACTACTAAACAGCTATAGAAAACAGTCCCAAAATCTGTGCGTAAACAACCCAAAAATTTGCTCGAACTAGGTACAAATATCTGACTTCAACTATACATAAACCAGCCACATGCACAACACAAATCAGCCATATCCAGTAACAAGCATAACAGTAATCTCAGCAATGTAGCATAAACCTCTAAAACAGGAATTATAAAAGGGGAGAAGCATGCTTACAGCGGGAGAGGGAGGGAGAAGGATGTTACGCAACTGATCCTTGACAGATCGCCTGAGTGTAGCAAACTCCTTCCTAGAACTCCAAAGTAGCAGCAACGACTATGCCCTAATAACTTGGCATAGTCCAGTCGAAGGCACAAAGAGGAAAGCATCATCGGCAAAAGGCACAACAATGGCTACAGAAAATGAGAGAGGTAAATAAGAGAGGAGAGGAAGCTCGGGAAGAAGAAAGAGAAGTCATCCAGAGAAGTATTCAATAACAGCGGCAAGGCACGACAAGGGCACAAAACATACCGAAAATAGAACAGCGGCGACTCAGGCAGCAAGAAGAAGAGGAATGGAGCAGCAGCAGCCCTAATCGGCCTGACAGAGCCGTCATCCTAGCAGAATCGGCGACACAGAGGCAAGGTACCGTCGGCACGGGCACACGACAACGACCACACTAGAGGCTCAACACAGAAAAGGGGGTAAAGTAGTAGAAGAAGGAGATATCTCTCTGTCGAAATAGGGAAGCCGGAGGAAGAAGGCGACGAGAAAAAAATCGCAGAAACAGGAGATCGACGAAAACAGTACGGGAGAAGAAATAGCGGCCCGGGCTTACTTTATAACAGTGGCTAAGCGGCTAAGCGGTAATATCAGGCCAAAGCACTGCTCCAGGTGTGCTGAACCGAATCCAAATACATGTTCAGCCAAAAAACATCGATCCAGCACAATCCCAATCTCAAATAGTTAACACTTGGCTAGCCATGTGTCAACACAAAAGACCTACTCAGCCACCTTATCCAGCACAATAACAGCCAACACAAGAACAACCAGCCACCATATCAAAAAAATATTTAACCCAAAACTTAAGCCCACCCACCAAAATACCAAACTCGAATCAACCAAAAAATGAAAAACAAACAAAATATGTTCGTAAAATTGTACTGACTTTTACTTTATCATCATCGGGGATTGTAAAACAAAGATTTATATAAAACCAAAAATTATAATATGCTGCGCGCAATATTTGGTTCGTCACACAGACACTCACTAGCTGGCATGACAGGTTGACCCCTCGGGGTGGCCAAGTGTTTATCACCCCGAGGTGGTCTCGTCACCCATACACTCACTAGCTGACATGATAGGTTGACCCCTCGGGGTGGCCAAGTGTTTTTCACCCCGAGGTGGTCTCGTCACCCAGGCTCTTACTAGCTGACATGACAGGTTGACCCCTCGGGGAGGCCAAGTGTTTTTCACCCTGAGGTGGTCTCGTCACCCAGGCTCTCATTAGCTGACATGACAGGTTGACCCCTCGGGGAGGCCAAGTGTTTTTCACCCTGAGGTGGTCTCGTCACCCAGGCTCTCATTAGCTGGCATGACAGGTTGACCCCTCAGGGAGGCCAAACGTTTTTCACCCCGAGGTGGTCTCGTCACCCAGACTCTCATTAGCTGACATGACAGGTTGAACCCTCGGGGAGGCCAAGTGTTTTTCACCCCGATGTGATCTCGTCACCCAGGCTCCCATTAGCTGGCAGGACAGGTTGACCCCTCGGGAGGCTAAGTGTTTTCACCCCGAGCCTGTCTCGTCACCCAGACTCCCATTAGCTGGCATGACAGGTTGACCCCTCGGAGAGGCCTTATAATCTTTCAAACCACGAGAAGGGGTCACTCAGCGAATACGTTGGGTTGGATGTTTCTTTCCGAGCTTGTGCCAACCTCGAAAAGAGTGGAGATTGCGTACAACCCCGTATTCGCAGAGTAGGGTCCCCTCGGCAGACGCATGACCAACTTTATGTTTTTTAAGCTTTTGAGAGGTTTTGCACTCTTGATGACTAATTTTGGCTTGACCTTGGAAATATACAAGTAGGGGGAGAAAAAATCCACCTCCCCCCGACCTCTTTTTTGGGTGGGTGAGGCAGGATGACTGGCACCCCGACTCTCCTTGGCACGAGATAGGAGCGGCGAGACGGGCGCAGGCTGGTGCTCGCCCGGGCGGCCTGCCCTGCGGGCGAGACCAGCGCGGGCTGGTGCTCGCCCGGGCGGCCTGCCCTGCGGGAGAGACAAGCGCGGGCTGGTGCTCGCCCGGGCGGCCTGCCCTGCGGGCGAGACCGGCGCGGGCTGGTGCTCGCCCGGGCGGCCTGCCCTGCGGGAGAGACAAGCGCGGGCTGGTGCTCGCCCGGGCGGCCTGCCCTGCGGGCGAGACCGGCGCAGGCTGGTGCTCGCCCGGGCAGCCTGCCCTGCGGGCGAGACCGGCGCGGGCTGGTGCCCGCCCGGGCGGCCTGCCCTGTGGGCGAGCAAGGCCTTCGACCTGGTGCTCGCCCAAGGCGGGTGGTTTCTCTGGAGGAGGTGGGGAGCATGGTTCAGCCCCCCAGACCTCTTTTGGCCGTGCTTTTACCATTTTGCCCCCAAGGTGGATTTATCCCTTTACCCTCCAGTGTGGATGTTTTCTATTGACTCGATTCCTTTTCCTTAGGGATATTTTGGACATTTTGGCCCCCAGGCTTTATAAAACTATAAATAGACCCCCTTGGATATCTTTGAAGAGAATGAGTTTTTTGTTTCCTCCTTCCTTGGTTTCTTCTTCTTGGTTGAGTTGAGAGAGCTCTCCAAGGTACCCGGCTCAGCCATTGGTGAGGGAGGAGAAGTGCTCTTGTGACCTTCCGGGTGTGTGGTGAGACCTCCAAGCTAGAGCCGATGGTCTATTCCTAGTTTCCTGAGCTTTTGGTCCGTGACGTTCTCCTGAGTGTATTAGGTGTGAGGTCACCCTTTCTTGGGACCCCGAACTCCACGAGAGACCAAATTTTTGATTTCAAGAACGGAGATCATAAGAGGTGGGCTATTAGCACCCAATTTTCTATAAATTCTAAGATGAATTCAAATAAAATGAAGGTATTTCAAAAATTATTTTGAAAGAAGGAACGCAAAAGAGAACAAAAACTAATTGTTCAGTCATAAATTTTAAAATTAGATAAAAAAACATAGAAATTAAACGTAATTATTAAAATTTTCCCGTGCATCAAAACTCAGCACTTAAGGCTCCCCTTGCCCTACAGAAACAACTCTTCCCGTCTTCCGGCGCTGCCCCTCACAGATTAAGGGGTTTCTCCCGCCACCACCGCCGCATTGATCTCCATCTCCTCCATCGGATGTCTGTAATGATCACAATGAGTTCAATCCAAGCATCTACTCCTGCGTTCACGTCGCCTTCGCCGGTTTCTCGCCGCTTCCACCGGTTTCACCCCTTCTTCACCGATTTCACGCCGTCTTCGCCGCACCTTCGGCGCAATAGCCACTCAAATTCGTTTGGATCAACGTTGCAGTCATCAAATTCATCGCCGCTTTACCTATGCAAGGTAGTTCATCCTCTTTTCCTATTTGCCTCCTCCCTTCAGCTGCAGATGTCGCAAATTCACACTCAATCGAGCTGACCCGCCTCATTGAGCAAACATGGTACTGAAAATGGTCTGCTCGCAGAAGACGGTATTCAATGGTTAGATGTTCGAGCTCAACTGTTTCGACGAGCTTCAGATTTCATCCTGCCGTGACTATCTTAAAACGTTTTTGTTTGCTGTTTATCTTTTCGAACATGATTTACCATTCGATACCTTGGATTGCCATTTTTCTTTTCATTCCTGTTGATCCTTGTCAGGAGCCTTCACCATTTTTGCCCAGTTCATCGATTTTTTGCCTTGACCATTGCATATGATGGTAGCAGAATCATAGAACCTTGGTTTTTCTCATGTTAAGTTAATCTAACACTTTGTAATCCTCAGCATAAATCCCTGTCCTGGATATGTTTTTTTTTCTTTGTTTGCAGAATTGTTTAATTATGTAAACTTTGCTTATGATTTAATTTGACCTCTTTTTAGTTTATTTAATTTATTGTTGGTTGTAGACTCCAGATTATGATACTTATATTTGTTTAATCCTATATATTTTTCCATATAAAAGAATATTGAATCTCTTTAGTGGGGTTTCTTGCAGGCTGTTGAAGGAGTCAGCACACTTTTATCTGGAGGTGATAGTAGTGGTGAGTTGATTTGTATGATTTATATCTTTTTGATGTTCAACTTCACATAAGCTATATGATAACAGCACCTCAACTTATAGTCTATTTATGTTATCATAAGCTATATGATAACATCAGCGCAATTTTAGTTTCTGATTGTGCGTTTTTAATTTGTAGTATCGACAGAGAGACCGTGGAAAATTTATGATGCTAGGCTAGTTCTTGAGGATGGATCTATATGGATGGCCAAATCATTTGGTGCTTCTGGAACACAAGTCGGTGAAGTGGTGTTTAATACTTCTTTGACAGGGTATTTAAACTTTTGTTGTTGTTTTCTCAGTTTACTCATTTCCAAAAAAACAATTTTGGGATAAATCAGAACATTTGGCAAGCATTTTTTTCTGTCTGATACATATTGTTCTTTGACATAACGAAACATTTCTTCAGGTCACTCTCTTAGGTTACTAGATGATTTATATATGAAAAGTAGACACGTGTAAACTTGTTTACAGTTGTAGAAATTTCATTTTCTGAGAAGCAGTGCTAATAAATAATCTTGAGACTATCATACATAGTATTGACCATCTGCGACAAAGGAGGAGCAAAGGAATGCCTGGCTTGGGATTAGGATCATTGTACGTGAGAAAAATAATTTCTATTAATGATATAGCAAGACAAAAAATGCTCAAAGACAGTTTTATAGGTACATACCGGTAGATAATCACATATCTACATATTGCTTTGGGGTGATGGGGGATGTGTTTCAGTTGTAGCAATAAAAGTTTAACTATGCTATTTGTGTGTGTGTGTGTGTCGGGGGGGGGGGGGGACTGGGGAGACATAGATAGTTTCAGGGAACTTCATTTGCTGAAGGAATCTAAGTACATTTTACCTAAATACATTATAAATTATGTACTGTAAATAATGTTATTAAAGACACAAAGTGCACCGAGCCGCAAAGAGATCTTAGAGCCTAGGCGTGGCGCACTCCTCACGAATGCATGGCGCAAAAAAACAAAAGAAAGTATCTCGAACATACCATAGAATTTATACCATAAAATGCAAAAAAGACAACATAAAATATCTACCATAGTAGTATTAATGTCAATAGGGAACAAGTGATTCAATTGAAGATTAAAAAAATATCAATGTTAAAAATATTTAAAACAAAGATATTTTACTTCTTACTCATGCAATATTAGCTAATAATCATCAGAAAAAAAACCCGTATATTCATTATCTTCTCCACAATCATTGTAATCTTCTTCTTCATTGTATTCAACATTCTTATCTCTAAGGACTAACGGAGTAGGAACTCTTGTTTTCGTAGAGTTCCCTTTTTCGACTGTTTTTATGGAGATCACATTTTTTCTTTCGAGAAGTGTCTGATAAATTTTCTCTTCAACTTTAGTGTCCCTAGCAATTGTACCCCATGTCAAATACTCATCATTGAAACCAGTTCGTCCTCTTGCTCAACATCATTTTCTTCTTACATTGTATTCATCAACCATTCATTGTTATCATTTATGTACAACGACACTCAAGCCTTTATCCCACTATAGTGGGGCCGGCTATATGGATCCTTTGTCGCCATTGTGCCCTATCTTTTTTCATAATCTCACTAATGCCTAAGTACATCACGTCTTTCCTTATAGTTTCATTCCAAGTCTTTATTGGTCTACCCCTCCCTCGTTTAACATGCCTAGTGACTAGACTCTCACAAGGCCTAACAGAGTAACAGGTGTCTCTAATTGTCTCTTTTGTACATGCTCAAATCATCTTAGTCGAGCTTCTCGCATCTTCTCTGTTGTTAACCCAAACCCTGCGACGACAGGGGAGAGCATCTGCCGGGTGCGGACAGGGTCAGAAAGCAATTATTTTCAGAGTTCGCCGACCTATCAGGTGGACATTGCAGAGGTCTCGACAATGTTTGGCAAGGATAAGCAGCCAACGACCTTCAAGCAACCTCTCAAGATGCGGAGTGAAAGTTCCGGACGGGAGTGCGTGCGGGCAATTCGGCCAAGACCGCGCGGATTTCTCCTTCAGATACAGCTCAGGCATCCCCTCGCGACTTTGCGCGACCTCACCTTTAGTGTTCGCCGCCCGACTCTTCATTTTCCTCGGGCGACTGCCCATTAAATGCCATAATTTCAAGGCATTAAATGCCCGTCGGTTCGTGAATCGTCCACGCCACCTACCCTCTACTATAAAAGAGAGACCAAGGGGGCGTACTGAGCCAGAACCTGCCCAGTCGTAGGTGCAGACACTAAGCTCCAGTCTTTTTATCCCGGTCTCTGTCTGCGCGCACACCCAACGGGTGGCCGCATCACATTGTAATCCTTTCTTAAGATAAATAAAGAGAGTCCCGTCGCAAGAGAGGCATTCGCCGCGGCGGGTCCAATCGGGTGTACGCTGCTGAAAGCGGCCTCCTCCTTACTCGTTCTTTGCACGATCCGCAGTAGCTAGTCACTTGCAAACCACTTTCTTTCCTCTGCCGAACATCCTACTCTGGGATAGCGCGCAGAGAGTTGATGACCGTTTTTGGTTCCAACGGAATTTGGTGCGGTGAGCGTGGACCAATTGATTAGTGAAATCGATCCCGCCATCAAGAATCAACATTAGCGTTCAAATGAGCCCCTGCGGCCTTCAGATCTTGACAGTCGGTTAAGTCGTCCGGTGCCCACGCGAGCTTGGCAGTAACCGCAGGATGACCTCTAGGGGGATACCGCCGAACTCCCCTCAATGCGAGCGGACACTCGCAGAAGATCGGGAAATTGGCGCAGACGCTCAACGACGGTTTGTTGCCCGTGAGGGGGGGGGGGGAGGGGGGTACATCTCGAGCCCGCGCAGGAGGTTCAGCAGATACCAGTTCAAAGAGGAAATGGAAGCAGGACCATCTCGGTCAACGCAGTGTTAGAAGAAAATAGAAAAGCGATTCTCATTCAATGCTTATTTGACAACCTTGATATCTTCGCGTGGACGGCCTCTGACATGCCTGACATCAGTCCAAAAGTTACGTGTCATCGGCTCAATATCGACCCGAATTCCAGGCCGGTTAAGTAAAAGAAGAGGGCGGTAGTCACTACCCTCGCAGGGCCTATTCGCGAGGAAGTCTCCAAGTTGCTGGAAGCGGGATTTGTTCTGGAAGTCCAATATTCGGACTGGGTTTCTAATGTAGTGAAAGTGTGAAAGCCTAATGGAAAGTGGAGAATGTGCGTCGACTTCACACGTCTCAACAAGGCATTCCCCAAAGACTGTTATCCACTGCCCAAAATAGACTCGCTAGGGGACTCTACCGTAGGATTCCCAGTAATGAGCTTCCTAGATGCCTTCTCGGGGTACCACCAAATTAAGATGCATGAGCTTGACATTCCTCATACCACGTTCATCACAGACGAAGGATGTTATTGCTATCAAGTCATGCCTTTAGGATTAAAAAATGCTGGAGCAACATATCAGAGGATGATGAATTACGGCTTCAAGGATCAGAAGGGCCGTAACTTGGAGGTTTATGTTGACGATCTTTGGTCAAAAGTCATAACATGGATGACCACCTGAAAGACCTGACAGAAATATTCGGCACGCTTCGCAAGTTCAACATGAGGCTCAACCCTGCCAAATGTACTTTTGGAGTGAGTAAGAGGAAGTTCCTTGGGCATCTGCTCACTCCCCACGGCTGGAACCTAACTCCGACAAGGTAAAAATCATTTTGGAGATGAAACCCCCGAGGAGCCCGAAGGAGGTGCAGCAGCTGACAGGAAGAGTGGCAGGTCTTAGCTGATTTGTCTCTCAATCAGGAGATAAATGTGCCCCCTTCTTCAGGACCCTCAGAGGGAAAAAGAAATTCGAATTGACTAGAGAATGTGATCAGGCCTTCGAAGAACTAAAACGTTAGTTAACCACGACTCCCCTTCTCTAGAGTCCTCACCCGTCGGAGGATCTTTTCTTGTACTTGGGGGTTGGGAAGGATGCCTTCAGTTCAGTTTTAGTACGAGGAGAAGGCAGGAAGCAATTTCCCGTGCACTACGTCAACCACGTACTAAAGAGTGCAGAGATCCGTTACTCGATCTTGGAAAAGCTGGCTCTAGCACTGATCATCTCAGCACGCAGACTTCGATCATACTTCCAAGCCCACTCCATCCGAGTTGTGACTAATCACCCCCTGAGGGCGATTCTGAAAAAGCCAGTTCATTCGGGGCGGCTGACCAAGTAGGCCATTGAGCTCAGCGAATTTGACGTCACATTTGTCACAAGGTCTGCCATCAAGGCTCAGGTCCTGGCAGATTTCCTCGTTGACCTTGCCGTCGATGGGAAAGATGAAGTGCCGAGATCTCCAAGTTGGAAGATGTTCGTGGATGGCGCCTCCGGTCCGAAATCAGTTGGAGCAGGAATTGTCCTCGTCAGCCCCTGCGGGAGCAAGATTGAACAAGCAGTGAAGTTTCACTTTCTCGTGACTAACAATCAAGCAGAATACGAAACTCTGCTAGCAGGAGTGAGCTTAGTCCATGAAATTGGCGTCAAAGATTTAGAAGTAAAGACTGATTCCCTAGTCATGGCTTCGCAAATCAATAGAGTTTTTGAGGCAAGGGATCCACTCCTACAACAATACTTGGCCCTCGTCAAGCTGCACGTGGGGTGCCTTCGGTCATTCAACACATGTCACATTCCAAGGGAGAAAAACTCGGAGGCTGATAAATTGGCTAAGCATGGGACCCTCGCCGGAGGAACCCTTACAGAATTATTTCGTCCTGCAATGAAAGAAATGAACGCCATAGAAATAGACCAGCGTCTTTCATGGACAGATCCTTTCGTGCACTACTTCATGACAGGGCTGGTTCATCCCTCGGTAAGCGATAAGAGAAGATTCCAGCTAAAGGCAGCTCACTACGTCCTGGTATCAGGAATCCTGTACCGGAAAACCTTTCTTTCCCTTCTGGCAAGGTGCGTAACGGAGGGAGAGGTCTCCCGCATCCTGCAAGAAGTACATTCAGGAGAGTGCGACAGTCAATTCAGGGCCGGACCCTTGAGAAAAGCATTCTCCGTCAAGAGTACTTTTGGTCAACACTCAGGAAGGATTGCACAGAGTTCGCCAAAAAATGTGGAAAATGGCAGAAGTTTGCTCCTCTGCAGGTCCGGCCGGTGCAATAACTCAAAACTATCTTAGTGCCCTGCCCTTTTGCTGTCCGGGGGATGGATCTGATCGGCCCGTTCCCGATGGCAAGCAGACAACGATGCTTCATCTGGTAATGATCGACTATTTCAGCAAATGGATAGAAGTCAAGGCACTCGCCCGAACCACTACTCAGGTGGTAAAAACTTCATTTGGGTAGAGATCATTTGTCAGCATGGGGTCCCCGCTATCATCGTAACCGACAATGACCCTCAGTTTGCAAGTGAAGAATTGGTCATCTTTTGCAATCGACTAGGAACCAATCTCCGTTTCTCTTTTGTCCACCATCCACGAAACAACGAACAAGTAGAAGCGTCCAACAAGCAAATCTCGAACCTGCTCAAGAAGAAGGTGGAGAACGCTCGCGACAATTGGGCAGACAGCAGCCGACAGTTCTGTGGACCCTCCGTACGACTCCCTCCTCGGCTACTGGGGAGACTCCCTTCAAACTCTCGCATGGGTTCGAGGCCCTCATTCCAGTAGAATTTGATATCGAGAGCCCGTGAGTGCTGCTAGCTAGACAAGACAACAACGATTGAATGGAAGTCAACAACGAGGAACTCAAGTGCAACCTCGACCTGATCGAGGAACTCCGGGATCAGTCGGTAGTTCGACAAACGAAGGCTAAACGAAGAATGACCAGGTACTTCGACAAGAACGTCCGGGTAAAGTAGTTCGAAAGAGGTGATTTGGTTCTAAAGAAGGTAGACGCAACATGAAGAGCAGCCTCAGTTGAAAAACGTAAGCCCAACTGAGAGGGGCCATTCATTGTCAAGGAGGTGCTCAGGAGCGGAGCCTACAGATTGCAGACACATGAAGGCAAGGAGCTACCCAACACCTGGAGCGGATATGACCTGAAGAGGTATTTTTCTTAACTAAGTGCGTCCCTTTTCTCTGAAACCTGACTTGTCTCATAGAGGCACGAATTTCCTACAGGAGACCTCAACTCAGAGTAGCAAAGCGTCATAGGAGGCCCACGCGGCACACACAACCTCTAGTCTGGTGAGTCCCGGAGCTCGAATCGGCCCCCTCGAATGAGTCCGGACGTTCGCGGTAGGAGGCAAACATCGAGCCTTCGATCCTCCTATCGGTTTCGGTCACTTCTCCCACCTTCAGACCGCAATAATTATTCTCAGGAGACACTCCTGGGGGGCATAGGTGGCATGTCCGGATGTGTTGATCTACCGCGCATTGATTGAGGCGTTGTTATTGTTACAAACATCCTTTTCGAAGACAAGGTCCGGGCAATAGGCGTTTATTCTCCTCCGACGTTCTTCAACGTTGCGTGCGGACAAGAGCCCTGCGGTTACATTGCGTTGGAAACAGTGACCTTGACCCCTGACAACGAACTCGACTAATCTACAAATCTCCCTTGTTCTTTCGAGCGGACACGAAAACGACGCGCGAGCAACTAGATGACAATGGGCACACAAGTATTCTCGACGATACCAAACGAGCAGTCGGCAAATAAAAAGTAAAATAATGATAAACAAGACGAAGCTTATAATGACCGCAATCTCTGCGTATCAAAGAATAGAGTTCTTTACAAGATTACGCGCAGACGCACGAACAAAAAAAGGAGAGAGAAGGGGGAACTGAAAAGAAGAAATGGCTGGCTAGCTTTCTTCCGAGTCGTCAGAAGAGCCAGGGTCACTGGCCCCTTTCCGCCTAGGGGAGGTGTTTGTCAAGCCATGTGCGGGGTTATCTGGAAATATTTCCTTGTACTGGATGTCTGCAAACCTTCTCTTGAAGAGACGCAGCCCTCGAGCCCGCTCCAGTGTCATCCTCGAGGAGACCTCCCCCGCTTTCAGGATCTCCTGTATAAATGTCAGGTTGTCTGCAGTAAGGCTCGCCTGGCGAAGAGAAGACCCGTTAGAAAAAGGTATGAGGACTCTTGTTTTAAGAATCATGGTTACCCTTAATTGTCTTTGCAGGTGGGCGACCTCATCTTGAGATCGTTGGAGAGCCTGTCGCGTTTCTTGCAGCTCCCCCCAGCAGACAGTGTTGTAGGACAACACCCTCAGCGAGGCAGTGGCCGCCCTCTGCGTGAGCTGGTCGGGAGAGATACCCGTCAACTCCGCAATCTCCTCGTCCCCAATAACTGCAGAAGAGACGGCCAAGGCATGCGGGGTCGCCTCCGGTCTCTCCCTCCAGAGCGGGAGCTTAGTGCTCCGGGTGATCGCATCAGCATTCCGGGACATCAGAGGACCCCCGAGGCTGTCCGTCAAGGAGTGGCCATAGGGGAGAGGAATCAATCCCCTGGCCGAGGGAGCCCGCGTCGGCGATGAGTTTCTCCTAGAAGATGAGTCCGCTCTGCTCTTGCGAAAAGGCAGAGGCTTCTCTCCTCCAGGTGCGGATCTTTTCAGGGCGGCCGCTCTCCTTTTTTCTGTAGCGGTCAGAGCTCCGTCCGGTGGCTCGCGAGGCCTTTCAGCTGGAATTTGCAGGATGACTGTGGAAGGGATTAGCGTTAGCAATGAAGACAATTTCAGAATTGTTGGCGACATTAAAACCTTACATTCCGAGGTATCTATGTCGGCGACCTCTCCCAGGCGTGCGACGTAGTAGGGGATGTCCAATGGAGCCCTCTCCAGGAACTCGATGATATCTTTTTCAATCCCTTCGATCGACGGACATTGGAAATCCTCCTCATTCCTTGGTTGAGGGTATGGAATCCATCCTCCAAAGTTTGCCCGAAATATGGCAAATCTGGCCTTCCATTCATGAACCTTATTTGCAAGGTTCAGGGCCCGAAATTTATTGGTCCCAATATAGAGCTGCCCTTTTGCATACGCACGAACATAGAACAACTTCCTGAAAACGTTTAAACTGAAGCAGACTTTTTGGAGCCGCAAGTAAACGAAGAAGGTCGTCGCAAGCCCTATAGAGTTCGGGGTAAGTTGGGCATGTACTAGGCCATAGTGGCTCAGAATCTCCACCATCTCTGGAAGAATGGGGGAAGTTCACCCGCATCGAAATGCTCGAAAGGGAGAACGAGCTCGTCGGTGAACACAGAATGTAGATGTTTGCTTCGGTCTGGTAACCGCGCGGCATAGCGGTTGGGAGATATCTGGATGGAGCTCAAATGGTCTACGAACTCATCGTCCAAAAGTCTGACAGATGGAGGCTCGTGCAACAGGAAGGCTACAGTCAAGTCCGCGCGAGTGGACCCTGTTTGAGGAGCTTGCATGTTCGCCATGGTGGTCGAAGGTGTCTGCCAGGAAAAAGCTCTGCAGTCCTATTTATAGGGAATATTTGGCTTTCCTCGAGGAACGAAACGTTGCGGGCACTTTTGACCGCAAAAAGTGTCCGCTGCGACCACTTCATATCATCATAACCTGCAACAAGAGAAGTGTTGGGCGATCACACACGGGCGAATGAGTTTTAATTCATCAAAGCATCACAAGAAACAGAAGGCCAACATTAGGAGTTCTGCAGGCACTTAGCAGAGCCTGTCCGCGCGAACGCGCGTTTTATGGGGTACCTGTTTATCACAAACAAAGAAAAATCGTCTCACTCTCTTAAAACCTCCTCGCCGACAGCCCGCTCCACACCCACGAACGCCAAACTGTCAGCGATTTCCGCTAGTACGCTCGGCGAACCACATGAAATTTGTTCAGTTTGGCGATCAGAGTGTGGATCGCGCTAACGTCTTCTTTGAGCCTCCGCACATATTTCAGGACGGCGTTCTCTTGAGAAGTTGCACCCTGTGTCATTGTACGAGTCTCAATCCACGCGTTGGATGCAAGGTTGCAGCTGACGTTCTACTTTAGTTCCTCGATCCCATCCTCTAGTCGTGCGATCCGGGCGATGATGTGCGCAAGTTCTAATCGAAGGGATGCAATCACGGGAGGATCTGTAAAAGGCAAAAAAAATGAAATTCCGACTAAACGACTTCAAAGTCAAGAGTAGGGCAGGCTGCTTTTGGTGTGAACCTGTCGGCAGGTCTTCGCTCGGAAAAATCAGCTCCGGCTCCTTCGCTCTCCTCTCTCCTTGCCCCTGTTCGATGTCCGCCTGCAGATCGCTCTCTGGAACGATCACTCTCTCCGACTCAGTTTTCCCTCTCTTCCTTTCTTGTGCAGATCACCCACCCTGGACAAAAAACCTGATGAGTTTTCAAACTTATCAAACCGGCTGCCTCCTTCTCGAACTCGATATCGTCAGGGTGGTTTTCGAACTCATCATCCTCTTCCTCTTTTGATCCCGACAACTCTTCAGCCTTTGCGGCCAGTTTCTGTTGGATGGCCTCAACTGATGCGACCGGACGGTGGAAGGAGTTCGGGTCGCTTGCAATGGTCGACTTCACGGGAGGATCCGACAGTTTCTTCACCCACCAACTTCGAGCCCCTCGAGGAAGGGATGGCGTCCAGAGGAATGGTGGTCTCACCGGTGTTTGACATCCGTACGCTCGACTTCTGCCTTTTCTGGGTACCGGAGGAGGTGGGTTGATGGCTCACCACCGATAGGTTCGCGCAGTCAGAGTATTCAGGCTCAGGATTTTTGTCCAAGAAATTGAGGGCGTCCGAAATGGTAGGTGTAGAGCTGAATTTTCTTTCCGACGTTTTCTTTGAAGGTGCTTGCTTGGAGGAGTTTCCTGGGAACTTGGAGGGCCTCGTCGGCCTGTTCGGCTCAGGCTTCCTGGAATAATCCGCAGTTAAGCCCAAGTTTGCGACCAAGGACCGGTTCATGCTCATGGTGGACGAATGAAGCTGATAAACTGTGAAGAATGGCCCGTTTAAGAGGGGGTCTGCACTATTTATAGCTTCCTTGAGGGTATTTAATACGCTTCGCAGTTCTTGCGGTCAACAATCTACTTTTCTGAAGCCCGCGTGGTCTACCAAAAAAGTGCGGGGATCATGTTAACTCAAATCCTGCGACGACAGGGGAGAGCATCCGTCGGGCGCGGACGTGGTCAGAAAGCAATTATTTTCAGAGTTCGCCTGTAACATCCGTAAATTTAACGCGATATTTATGTTATCTTGTAGGGTCGTGTTGCGACGGATTTTGATCGAGGCAGCGCGTCGTCAAGGTACAATGTTACTATGCCAAGGGTCGCGTTCATTAATTGGTGATTTTGTTAGTCATAATATTAGTGAGACGCACATTAAATGTTGGTAGCAATGCGCGACAAGAACCGTTTAAGTTTTAAGGCATTAGTATAGTGTGAGATTGGGGTGCTAATAACATTTTCCCCCTCCCTCTCTTTATGCGGTTAAGAGGGAAAAACATTATAACCCGATGAAATAAACCGCAGCCCTCATCTCACGATTCTTAAAACCGCACGCCTCATTTTCCCTCACGGAAGAAAACCCGCAAACCCTCTCTCGATCTCTTCCGTCTCCCGCAAACGGCGAGCCCGACGCCCCTTCCGCGCATCTCTGCCGCCCTAGCCGCCGCTCGATTCCTGTCCAGAGTCCAAATCCGACCTCTCCTCCCTCCTCTGCAGGTGCCGGGGAGTACTCCTCTTCTTTCCTTGTCCGTGGGAGAAGTGGGTCAAACCCTAACCGGAGGAGTTGAAGTCCGTTTTTGATTTTGGTAAGTCCGATTTCTCTTTCTCGTTATTTCCTTCGTGGAAATTAGTGTTTTGGAAATTAACCTAGGCTAAGTTTTCGTTCCCTTGTGCCCAAATTTGGTTTGGAGATTCTAAATCCTCTACAGAAGTTGTGTAGGGCGTTTGGAAAGCCTTGGTTTGCCCTCATAAAGGTAATATGCGAAGCTAGCTCTTTTATTTTTATAACCCTAGTTATTTTGGAGATTTTCCACCGGAAACCCTAAGGGGAAATGTATAAAATTAGGTTTACCTTAAATTGCAGGATTTCGGTGGCCTTGGGGAAACACTCGAAAGATCCCCAGCAGTAGGATTTGTCTTCGAAAGAGAAAATGTCGCCGCGCCGAGTGTACGAGCGCCGTACCACCACGGTAAGGAAATTTTAATTTCTATTAGCTAGATATACAAAGTTATAATATTTTATACGCATGAGTAGGTTTCGTACAAGCATCATAACCATGCATAGAAAAGTGTACCAGTAGGAAAGTAATCGTGGAAATGCGTAGGATAACGTCTTTTTCCATAACCACGTCAGTAAAGTCGTGAACAGTTATTTAGGTACGAAACTTTACACGTGTACGTAATTTTGGAGATTTGTCCAACCAAGGGCGAGAAGGTCCCTTCAAATCGACCACGAGAAAGTCAAGGGTCGCTTAGTAGTATACCAGAAAAGATATCCCATGCAGAGTAGCGTCAGACCAAAAAGGTCAATGAGCACACAAGTCTTTTCGTGCTAGGTAGAGGCGTACTACCTTTCTCATAAGACATATGATATCTTGTGAGCAGTACAGTCTTGGGGGTTTACTTCCCTTTGAGACAGCTAGTAGATTCGAGACCGTGTCCGCGTGACACTATAACAATTGAGTTTCGTCAGATGGTCTCGGGTTGTCAGTTTCAGTTGCGCGTTAGGAGCTACTCTGCCTAGAGCCTTCCTAGTAGATGAGCGGGTTAGAAGTCGCATAGAACTCAAGTATAGACCTGTCGTGAGTCAGTACACTAGTTAGTGAACGTCAGGACTTGGGTAAATAAACGGAAAGTCACGAATATAGAACTAATAGATGTGTTGACCAGGAAATATAGGAAAAACATGCATAACATATAGCATAAAATGTTTTCAATGCACGAGACTATTTTAAAGGCATGCATGCATTTATATATATAAATCTGTTTTAGTGTCACTAAGGGGAATTGTTTTTCTTTACTCTGACCCTTCGTGGGCACTGTTTTTCAGGTGACCCAGGTGGGAAACTATGTCTAGGATGAGCTTTATGGTGGCGTTAGTTTGTAGTATTTTTCCCATTCAGTTTACTCTATTTCAGCATGTACTTGTAGATGTGGACAATGTACCTAGTTATTATTTTATATAACTTGTATCAGACTATTATTATTATACAGATTCTCAGTTTTTCAATTCCAATCTTGTTTAGTGGCTCTGTGAATCCAGATATCAGGTATGTGTTACCCGTAGTTTACTTTTAAACTTCCGCTGTAAGTCTTAAGTTGCTTAGTGTAGACTTTTATTACCTGCTGCTAAAGGTTGTCAGGATCGCGATCCGGATCATAGGATCTTACGATCCTACGATCAAGATGTTGTAAATCGATCCTGATTTTGTAAAGCGATCCTCGATCCGAACCTACTATCCAATCCGATCCTACCTCAAAATGATCTCATTTAGGATCTCGATCCTGACAACCTTGGCTGCTACTAGTTTTAATACTGTTTCCTAGTTTTCTTTATATCGCTGACCCGGCCGGACGGCTGATTTCTTAAATACTGGGAAGGGGTGTTGCAAATTGGTATCAGAGGGAGGTTTAAGATCCCTGGACCCTAGAAAAAATTCACAGAGCCATAGGATTGTGTAAGAGTAAACTCTCGTTAGTAAAGTATTTTTTTTAAGTGGCGTTTAAGTCATAGTTTTCGCTAGAGTACGAAATAAACTGCTAAGCCAAATTTCTCAGATGTGTGGTAAATAAATAGATTTCCTTTGTTTGTTCTATCAGACACCACGAGTTAGTGAACCAGGTGAATCTTCACGTCAGGACCCTGTTCCTAATGCGACCATGGGAGACGCTGCCGTGCCATAGGTACCACCAATTCCAGCAGCTCCAGAAGGCATGGACATAGCATCTCAGATAGCCAGGGCGGTCACTGTTGCCCTGATGGAGTTTCAGAGAGGACTGGCTGCAGGGTTTCCAGATTCAGTACAAGTAGCAGTTCCTGCACCAGCTCCTGCCCCAGTACCCGTGGAGATGACCCTGGAGCGCTATTTGAGAAATTTTAGAGAACTTCAGCCTTTGAACTACAGTGGGGATGAGACCCCGATGGACACAGATGATTGGATAGCAAACACCAGAGACCTGCTGAATGTTTTGGAGTGCCCAGAGAACAAGAAGGTTCCTTTGGCTGTTTTTCTCCTTCGAGGTGAGGCGAAAGTCTGGTGGGACAAGTACCGGGCAGATGATCCTGCAGGTAATGCGAAATGAAATTTCCTCATATTATAGTAAGTGATGCGTTTCATTGTTAAATTGTATGACCATATATTTGGCCAGGTCGTACATAAGATATGTTTACTTGGGGCGAGTTCTCTAGAGCCCTTGCAAGCTGGTTCGTGCCTCCTTCCGCACGACGAGGTCTCCAGGAGAAGTATCTTAGGCTTTTCCAGGGGGACAGGACAGTTTCTGAGTACGAGCGAGAGCTTACTCATCTAGCTCGATATGCGGGCGTGATGCAGGGAGATCAGACTGAGAAGTGCAGTCGCTTTGTGGATGGTTTGCGTGACTCGTTGAGACAGCCGCTGATGACTATGGTCAACGCTGATTACAGGAGCTTAGTGGATACAGCTCGCAGACTGGAGGCTGATCAGCAGAAAGTTCAGAAGCGGAGTAGTTTCCGTGCGAAGCGATCTCAGGATTCGCACCAGCCGCATCAGAACAAGAATGATCAAGGGAAGAACTGGATCAAGAAGCCGAAGCCCGATAGCAAGAAGGGTGGTCAATCTGGTGACCGGAGCAAGGACTATCCCACGTGTCCCAAGTGTCAGCGTCGCCATCCAGGAGAGTGTTTGGCCAGCGCAGGCGTGTACTACAAGTGCCGACAACCTGGGCATATAGCTCGCTTTTGTCAGGAAGTTGGTGCGAATCAGGTAAGCAAAGTTTGTTGTATTACTTTTCTTGTTTGTAATTTCATTAGATGATAAATGAAATTATTCCTGCAGTCGAAGTTCGAAGTTGGTAGCTCTAGCAGGGCTGATAAGGGCAAAGCGTTGATGATTACTGATGAGAGACCACAACAGGGTCGAGACTTAGTGCAGCCCAGAGCTTATGGGCTGGGTCAGCAGGAGGCGAAGGATCAGGAGGATGTAGTGACTGGTAAGTGCTCTTTTTTTTTACGTAACGAGTTTATCTAAATCCTCCGTAGTGACATTTATCTCCATCCTTCATAAACTCATTCATGTAGGCATTCTTATGATTTGTAATTTACCCTCTAAGATTCTGTTTGATACGGGTGCCTCACACTCGTTTATCGCGGAATCTCTAGTGCGTAAGTTGGATTTAGAAGTCTTCCCAGAGTCAGTACCGCTGGAAGTCATGATGCCTAATGGATCCTTTCTGCAGACCAGAGACAAGTGCAGGGTACCAGTGCAGTTTGGTGATACCGAGATTATCGTGGAAGCTTTGCAGCTACTTATAGCAGGATTCGACTTGATCTTTGGAATGGACTGGCTTTCAGCAGTCAATGCCAGGATTGACTGTAGGGCGAAGCAGATTCAGTTCGATGGCCCCAACCAGACATCTTTCTCTTTTCAGGGATTGAAGGGAGTAGTGAAGATGATCATATCTGCAGTCCAAGCGAGAAGGTGCATTAGTAAGGGTTGTGAAACCTTCGTAGTACTGATGAGCGCGGAGCCTAAGGCTGAATTGTCAGAGGTACCAGTGGTGCAGGAGTTTCCAGATGTTTTCCCGGAAGAGCTCCCTGGTGGCCCTCCAGATAGAGAGGTTGAGTTCCCGATAGACTTGCATCCTGGGGCTACACCGATAGCCAAATCTCCCTATCGGATGGCTCCAAGGGAACTAGCAGAGTTGAAGAGCCAGTTGCAGGAGCTGCTTGATTTGGGTTTTATACGCCCCAATACTTCGCCTTGGAGTGCTCCAGTGTTTTTTGTGAAGAAGAAGGATGATAGTCTGAGATTGTGCATAGACTACCGCGAATTGAATAAGATGACCGTAAAGAACAAGTACCCGATTCCCAGGATTGATGATTTGTTCGACCAATTGGTGGGATCGAACACTTTTTCCAAGTTAGATCTGAGATCAGGCTATCACCAGTTAAAGATTCGTGACGCGGATATACAGAAGACTGCTTTCAGTACCAGATATGGACACTTCGAGTTCGTGGTCATGCCGTTCGGGCTGACCAATGCCCCTTCAGTATTTATGGATCTGATGAACAGGGTATTTCGGGAGTACTTGGATCGTTTTGTCATCGTCTTCATAGATGATATTTTGGTGTTCTCTAAGAGTGCAGAAGATCATGCAGCACATCTCAGAATTGTTTTGAGCACACTCAGGAAGAACCAGTTGTTTGCTAAGTTTTCAAAGTGTGAGTTTTGGCTTTCAGAGATTGCATTCTTAGGCCACATCATCAGTCAGAAAGGGGTTAGTGTTGATCCGAAGAAGATAGAGGCTATTAAGAATTGGCCAAGACCGACGACAGTTTCAGAGGTTCGCAGCTTTTTGGGTCTTGCTGGATACTACAGGAGATTCATCAGGGATTTCTCGAAGATAGCCTTACCACTGACTTCCCTCACTAGGAAGGGTAAGGGCTTGGATTGGACAGTCGAGTGTGAGTTGGCTTTTGTGGACTTGAAGGATAGGTTGATGACCGCACCAATTTTGAATTTGCCTTCAGGATCTGACGGGTTTCAGATTTATAGCGATGCTTCAGGTCAGGGTTTGGGTTGTGTTCTCATGCAGCATGGAAAGGTCGTAGCCCATGCCTCGAGACAGTTAAAGGTTCATGAGAGGAACTATCCCGTGCATGACTTGGAGCTTGCAGCAGTTATTCATGCTCTTAAGATTTGGAGGCACTACCTCTATGGAGTGCGTTACGAGATTTTTACTAATCATAAGAGCCTCAAGTATATCTTTGATCAGCGAGAGCTCAATTTGAGGCAGCGTAGATGGTTAGAGTTTCTATCAGACTACGATGTAGACATTCAGTACCACCCAGGAAAGGCGAACGTTGTAGCTGACGCTCTTAGCCGTAGAGGCTCGTGTTTTTACCTTCTCACCCAGCAGAAGGAGTTGGTACGTGAGATGAAGAGACTGGACATCGTCGTTGTGCCCCGTTGCGGTTTTGCTTCAGCTTGGTTAAGTTCGATGGAGATTTCGTGCGATATTAGAGATAGAATCAGGACAGCTCTACCGTTAGATCCAAAGATGATAGAGATTTGTATCTCAGTGCAGTCAGGTCAGAAAGAGAGGTTCTCTATTCAGGATGATTTATTATTGCATGATGGCAGAGTGTGTATCCCAGATGTTAGTCACCTTCGCGAGGACATTCTTTTCGAGGCACACAATTCCAGATATTCTATACATCCTGGTAGCACGAAGATGTATGCAGATCTTAAGAAGGCAGTCTGGTGGCCAGGTTTGAAGAGTGATGTTGCTGATTATGTAGGGAAGTGCGAGACATGCAAGTTGGTTAAGACCGAGTGTCAAAGGCCTGGAGGCAAGTTGCAGGCACTTTCCATTCCTGAGTGGACTTTTGAGGATATATCTATGGACTTCATTCATGGTTTGCCGAGATCGCAGAGTGAGAATGATTCTTTATGGGTTATAGTTGATCGACTTTCTAAGGTCGCTCATTTCATCCCTCTTAGGAAGACGGATCAAGGTCCGAAGTTGGCCCAGTTATATCTTGACGAGATAGTTCGACTTCACGGTGTTCCCAAGACTATAGTTTCAGACCGAGATGACAGATTTACCTCCAGGGAGTGGCGTTACGTACAGGAGCGGTTGGGTACCAGGTTACATTTCAGCACCGCATTCCATCCCCAGACCGATGGACAGACTGAGCGCACAAATAGGACTTTGGAGGATCTGCTACGGATGTGCACACTAGATTTTGGAGGAAAGTGGGAGAAATATGTTACTCTTGTGGAGTTCTCCTGCAACAACAGTTTTCAGGCGAGTATTGGGATGACACCGTTCGAGTCCCTTTATGGCAGACGTTGCCGGACACCGTTGTGTTGGGCTGAAAGTGAGGAAAAATCTACCATCCCCGAGTCATGGATTGATAAGACCACTGATAGGATCAAGCTTATTCAGGAGCGTATGAAGACAGCTCAGGATCGCCAGGCGAAGTATCATGATCAGAAGCACAGGTCAGTAGAGTTCAGTGTTGGAGACTATGTTTACTTGAAGGTCAGACCAGTTAGAGGAGTCTCTAGAATAAAGCGGATGAAGAAACTGAGCCCCAGATTCGTTGGTCCTTTTGAGGTACTAGAAAGAGTTGGTGAGGTTGCATATAAGTTGGTCTTACCTGAGGAAATGAGTGGTGTACATGATGTATTCCACGTTTTTTATTTGAGAAGAGCAGTCAGAGATTCTAGTCAGATTATCAGTACCGAGGAAGCACCAATCGAGACAGATCTTAGTATTGGGGTTAGACCAGTCAAGATAGTGGACTCAAGAATTCAGAAGCTCAGGAGTAGAGAGATTCGTATGGTCAAAGTCCTTTGGATGAACTGTGGCCGTCCAGAGTATACTTGGGAGCGAGAAGATGAGCTTAAGAGCAATGCGGACTATTCTTTTTTCTTCGATTCAGGTATGGTTTCAATTTTCGAGGACGAAAATTTTGTTAGGAGGGGAGATTTGTAACATCCGTAAATTTAACGCGATATTTATGTTATCTTGTAGGGTCGTGTTGCGACGGATTTTGATCGAGGCAGCGCGTCGTCAAGGTACAATGTTACTATGCCAAGGGTCGCGTTCATTAATTGGTGATTTTGTTAGTCATAATATTAGTGAGACGCACATTAAATGTTAGTAGCAATGCGCGACAAGAACCGTTTAAGTTTTAAGGCATTAGTATAGTGTGAGATTGGGGTGCTAATAACATTTTCCCCCTCCCTCTCTTTATGCGGTTAAGAGGGAAAAACATTATAACCCGATGAAATAAACCGCAGCCCTCATCTCACGATTCTTAAAACCGCACGCCTCATTTTCCCTCACGGAAGAAAACCGGCAAACCCTCTCTCGATCTCTTCCGTCTCCCGCAAACGGCGAGCCCGACGCCCCTTCCGCGCACCTTTGCCGCCCTAGCCGCCGCTCGATTCCTGTCCAGAGTCCAAATCCGACCTCTCCTCCCTCCTCTGCAGGCGCCGGGGAGTACTCCTCTTCTTTCCTTGTCCGTGGGAGAAGTTGGTCAAACCCTAACCGGAGGAGTTGAAGTCCGTTTTTGATTTTGGTAAGTCCGATTTCTCTTTCTCGTTATTTCCTTCGTGGAAATTAGTGTTTTGGAAATTAACCTAGACTAAGTTTTCGTTCCCTTGTGCCCAAATTAGGTTTGGAGATTCTAAATCCTCTACAGAAGTTGTGTAGGGCGTTTGGAAAGCCTTGATTTGCCCTCATAAAGGTAATATGCGAAGCTAGCTCTTTTATTTTTGTAACCCTAGTTGTTTTGGAGATTTTCCACCGGAAACCCTAAGGGGAAAAGTATAAAATTAGGTTTACCTTAAATTGCAGGATTTCGGTGGCCTCGGGGAAACACTCGAAAGATCCCCAGCAGTAGGATTTGCCTTCGAAAAAGAAAATGTCGCCGCGACGAGTGTACGAGCGCCGCACCACCACGGTAAGGAAATTCTAATTTCTTTTAGCTAGACATACCAAGTAATAATATTTTATACGCATGAGTAGGTTTCGTACAAGCATCATAACCATGCATAAAAAAGTGTGGCAGTAGGAAAATAATCGTGGAAATGCGTAGGATAACGTCTTTTTCCATAACCACGTCAGTAAAGTCGTGAACAGTTATTTAGGTACGAAACTTTACACGTGCACGTAATTTTGGAGATTTGTCCAACCAAGGGCGAGAAGGTCCCTTCAAATCGACCACGAGAAAGTCAAGGGTCGCTTAATAGTATACCAGAAAAGATATCCCATGCAGAGTAGCGTCAGACCAAAAAGGTCAGTGAGCACACAAGTCTTTTCGTGCTAGGTAGAGACACACTACCTTTCTCATAAGGCATATGGTATCTTGTGAGCAGTACAGTCTTGGGGGTTTACTTCCCTTTGAGACAGCTAGTAGATTCGAGACCGTGTCCGCGTGACACTAGAACAATTGAGTTTCGTCAGATGGTCTCGGGTTGTCAGTTTCAGTTGCGCGTTAGGAGCTACTCTGCCTAGAGCCTTCCTAGTAGATGAGCGGGTTAGAAGTCGCATAGAACTCAAGTATAGACCTGTCGTGAGTCAGTACACTAGTTAGTGAACGTCAGGACTTGGGTAAATAAACGGAAAGTCACGAAAATAGAACTAATAGATGTGTTGACCAAGAAATATAGGAAAATCATGCATAACATATAACATAAAATGTTTTCAGTGCACGAGACTATTTTAAAGGCATGCATGCATTCATATATATAAATCTGTTTTAGTGTCACTAAGGGGAATTGTTTTTCTTTACTCTGACCCTTCGTGGGCACTGTTTTTCAGGTGACCCAGGTGGGAAACTACGTCTAGGATGAGCTTTATGGTGGCGTTAGTTTGTAGTATTTTTCCCATTCAGTTTACTCTATTTCAGCATGTACTTGTAGATGTGGACAATGTACCTAGTTATTATTTTATATAACTTGTATCAGACTATTATTGTTATACAGATTCTCAGTTTTTCAATTCCAATCTTGTTTAGTGGCTCTGTGAATCCAGATATCAGGTATGTGTTACCCGTAGTTTACTTTTAAACTTCCGCTGTAAGTCTTAAATTGCTTAGTGTAGACTTTTATTACCTGCTGCTACTAGTTTTAATACTGTTTCCTAGTTTTCTTTATATCGCTGACCCGACCGGACGACTGATTTCTGAAATACTGGGAAGGGGTGTTACTTCGCCGACCTCTCCGGCGGACATCGTAGAGGTCTCACGGGCATTACCAGGAGCGTGACAATGTTTGTCAAGGATAAGCAACTAGGACATACCACCTGATAATCCGCCGTTTTTGATCCTTTATCCGATACACACTCACTCTATCAACTTCATATTTAATGATTACACTTTTAGTTCACCTTATTATCATTTGGAAAAAAATGACTATAGAATTATGCCAATGTAATAAATATTTTCTATCATATTTTTGGAACACATTATGTGGGCAAAAGCGAACCAACCTCGAAGTTAGTAATGTCTATCACTCTCTGACCAATGGACAAATCAAGGTCGTTAGTAGGAGTTCAGAGAACTTTCCTAGGCGATTAATCAGAGAGAATCTAGAACAGTGGGGTCTTGTACCTCCACAAGTACAGTTCACAGCTAATAATTCTAAATATCATTTCCGTTATGTTTCTCCTTTTGAGATTATCCACGTGTTCTTCCACCCACCTGACTGTCATCATCTCTCATTCCATGAACGTATTTCATTTGACGCGCAAGCTCATATTAAATATTTAACGGATCCGCATAAATTTATTGCTGACAAATTGCCCTTTCCAAATTCAGAAGCATATCAAGCCACCTTTAAAAGCCCTAGACATACCTTCTGATTCAGCACCAGCGACGACATCAGATTTCTCCAGTACCAGCCTTTGCGAGTTCTTGTCAGGGCCGAGCTCTTTCACCCTGGGGAAATTGATACATCCTCCGTCGCCTCAAAAATTGTGTGACGTCACTATGCATTGTGTATTTTTATTTATGCACTTATTTTTCATGTATTTCCTAATCGCACATTTGTTTTGTTTGAAGATTGTTCGGTTTGATGGTTTGACCGTCCGATGAGATCCTAAATAAAAGGTCAGGTAATCTTAGTCGTTAGGACGTAACTTGCAAGCTTAAAATTATTTAAAAACGCATAGATTTAAAATTCAAATTCAAAGGATGAGGAGAGATAGGAAATTTTGTGTTCGGAATTAATTTAAAAAGAAGAGAGGCTAAAGTATTTGAGAAAGAGATTTTCTTGAAAAGAATTATTAGAATCGTGTATTTGGAAACAAATATTCTTTTGAAGAGAAAAAAATCATAACTCCTATCTCCTATTTAATGTTACTGCGTGCATAGAGGAAATTAGAGACCAGACAACAGAAGAATTGAAAAGTCAATTCTTATGCCTTGTCGGTACCGTCCCTCCTTACGATGACCCGATACCATCTGTGCCTCTGTCCATTGTCGACAACCCGCACCAGTTTTTTGTTGCTCCCCGGAAGGCCTCCGCCCGTTTCTGCCTCTGGCCCTAGGGACCTCCGCCAGTTACGCCGTCACCCCAAGTGTTTCCGCCGGCCTCTGCCTCCACACGACGTAGCAACTAGCGCCGCCCCTGCTTCAAACTGCCGCCGTTGGGAACCCTCCACTTCCCATGCCGGCAACCTCCTTCAGTGCACCTCCTCTCTCCGACGTCCAGTCAACACTGTCGGCGGCTTGGTTTCTTCTCCCGGTCTGTACCCGATCTTGTCGTTAACTATCGACCTCAACTACCTCTTCCAGCAAACGGTTACAGCCACAATTCTGTCTTTGCTTAGGAATTTGTGAACGACTAAACTTCTGTGGTATCTCTACTCAATCCTTGCTCAATTAATTCTTGGTTTTAAATTTGTGTTCGATTAAATAATTAAGAATTTGCCCCGAACGTTCAAATGCTTTTATTATTCGTTATCCCATAAATTATTGTTTGTGGTTGTGCGGATCTCGCAACAGTTTCAATCCGTTAGGAGCCACAGAATAATTTTCTAATAACGATCAACAATCTTGTGACGCTCAAACGGTTGAGAGCAATTTTGCACGAAAGCTCGACGAGGCCCGCTCGGCCCCTTTTAAAAATTAAATAAACCCCCCCCTACTTTCAAAACCTAATTTTAGTTTATATCAAAATAAAATATTTTTGCTTACAAAAACTATTTTATTTCAAATCCTAGATCGGTTTACATCAGGTCTCTTCCTTATGCACTTCTAATCTCGACGGGTTATACAACTTTGACTTCATTTACTTTTTTATTAAGCAAATACATACGAACCTCATGACACCGTGATGATTTTAGTGCAACCCCAAATTGTCCTATATACAACACACCATAGCAACAAAGCTAGGATAGGTAATAACATTAAATGGGATAACTGTGGCATACATCCATTTTGCTATGTTTTTGCATGTTCTCCCGTTTAGTTTAGTTTTGCATGCCTCGTTTATTGATGCTTGTTTTATAAGTTTTTGTTATTTTCTATTTTGTCTCATAGTTTCAATATTAGGCACAAAAAACACATCAATTGGTCATTTGGATCCAAGCTTCTTTGCCATATGTAGATTTTCTCTTCCATGAACCTTCTCTCCAATATCATCCATCTCTTCATCACTTCCAAATATATCTGAATGTGTGAAATCGGAGAATGCTTTTTTCTCTGTATTGCTCCCACTTGTCTTTCTTTCTATAAATTCCTGAATTTCTATGCTTATGTATTGGGGACATTTGAGACAAGATTTGTATTCCTAAAGCCCCCAACAGTATGTTGTTTCACATGATAGATTTCACTTTTTTTTTCACCTTTTTGCAGAAGTCACAAATAAGATCATTTCTATTATTAGGATCAATTTGGCGTACATATTTCCATCCTAGATCCTTATTTGATCAAACACTTGATGAACCAAAAACCACTAGTTTTTATTGCAGCTGATTCGACATTTTTTAAAGTTAGACTGAAATTCAAAATTACTGAATTGCTATCGTAAATAAAAAAAAAATTACCGCAATTTTAAGGGCTAAAACTTTTGTCCTGCTGCAGTTCTAGCATTTTTTGAACTTCCAGATATCTCTTTTAAACCTCTGACAGCAATTTTAGGGGTGCGTAATTGCTGTAAAGAACTGCTGTTTTAGACTGCTGGATAGAAGTTTTAAAGATCAAAACTGCTGCCCGGAGGCATCCCAACACTTTTTAACTTCCAGACAGCAGCGTTAGACAAAAAATGACGTCCGGTTGTTAAAACATGCATTATTTCAATTTCCTACACACAAGTAGACCCAAAATATTGTGGGAATACCATAATGAAACAATTTTAAAAAAGTGAGATGAATGAGAAGGTACCATAAATTGAGAAGAAGACGCCCCTGTAGAAATCAGCCCAAAGCTTGTAGATCTATATTCCGTATGTAAATATAAGGAGAGAATACAAATATATAGGAGAGAAGAGAGAAGAATAAATCCTATACATGATGTGGGACTAAAGGAGAGAGAGAAATAAATAGGCCACTAATGAGCCCCTTTACATGGGCTTTTCTAACACTCCCCCGCAAGCTGGAGCGTACAAGTCATATGCTACAAGCTTGGATAAACACTGATAGAAGAGGGTACTAGGTAGAGCCTTTGTGAGGACGTCCGCAACCTGTTCAGTACCAGGGACATGCTTGAGTTCGATCTTCTTCATGTGGACTTTCTCTCGGATGAAGTGACAATCTACCTCAATGTGCTTTGTTCTCTCGTGAAAGACTGAGTTCTTGGCTATATGTATGACAGCTTGACTGTCACATAAGAGGAGAGTAGGTGAAGAGAGCCTGACCCCAAGGTCAGCAAGGAGACTCTCAATCCACGTGAGTTCCGAGACAACGGAGGCCATTGCCCGATATTCTACTTCTGCTGAGGATCGAGCAACAACAACTTGTTTCTTGCTTCGCCAGGTAATCAGATGTCCTCCAAAATATGTGCAGAACCCGCTAGTGGATCGCCGATCATCCAGAGATCCTGCATAATCAGCATCGGCGTATGCCATCAATGTTGGATTTGAAGATGAAGTTCTGTACACAAGTCCTTGGCCAGGAGCTGTCTTAAGATATCTGAGGATTCGTTCCACTGCTTGAAGATGAGAGTTCCGAGGAGAGTGCATATATCGGCTGACGATTCCCACAACGTAGGATATATCGGGTCTTGTAACCGTTAGATAGATTAGTTTCCCAACGAGGCGACGGTAATATTCTGGGTTTTGTAGAAGAGTATCTGACTCCGATGCCTGAGCACATAGTTTGTGATTTACCTCCATGGGTGTGTTTACAGGTTTGCAGCCAGAGTAGCCTGCATCATGAAGGAGATCTAGGCAGTACTTCCGCTGAGAGAGGACCGAACCATCTGGTCGTCTAGCAACCTCCAGACCTAGAAAGTACCGAAGATGCCCCATATCTTTAGTTTGAAAAACGGAGCTCAGATGTTTCTTTACCGCCAGTATTCCATTTGAATCGTCGCCAGTAATGATGATGTCATCGACGTATACCAATAGGAGAACCGTACCCGTTGCTCGGTGACGAGTAAATAATGAGAAGTCGGCAGAGCTTCGAGTAAAACCAACCTCCCGGAGAACCTTGTTGAACTTATCGAACCATGCCCGAGGTGATTGTTTGAGGCCATAGAGCGATTTATGAAGATGACATACCCGAGACTCCCCCGTGGTCTCAAACCCGGGAGGTTGATGCATGTACACCGTTTCTTGGAGTTCGCCATTCAGAAAGGCATTCTTGATGTCTAGTTGAAATAAGGGCCATTGTCGATGAACTGCTACGGAGATGAGAATGCGAACCGTGTTGAGTTTGGCGACCGGGGAGAATGTCTCGTCATAGTCGATACCCTGTTGCTGAGTGAAGCCCCGAGCGACCAAGCGAGCTTTGAGTCGGTCAATAGTCCCATTAGGAGCATGTTTGATGACAAACACCCATTTGCATCCAACTGGTTTCTGTCCGGGAGGAAGGGGCACCAAGGACCAAGTCCGGTTTGCCCAAAGCGCAGTCATTTCTTCTTCCATGGCAGCACGCCACCCAGGATGTTGAAGAGCCTCCTGGACGGAGTTAGGAATAGAGACCGAGGATAATGATGTAGCCAACACCTGTAGCTGTGGAGAGAGCCGATGTAGGGACACACAATTGGCCAGCGGATGTGCTGTAGAGGCGGGCACCGGAGCAGCAGACCGCGGAGAGTCCAAGGGCGAAGACGACTGCAGAGGGGCAACGGGAAGAGGAGGTCGACGAGAGTAGACCCGAATGACGGGCGGCCGGGAAGGAGCAGGTGGGGGTTGTGGTGTAGGGAGGGGAAGAGGGGTGTGGACCGGGATAACAGGTCGAGGAAGGGAAGTTGGAAGAGTGGTGGTTGGTGGAGGAGGCTGCAGAGGAGGAGGGAAAAAGGGTTGATCCTCCCGGAAGGTGACATCAGCGGACACCGATACCGTCTGAGTAGTAGGTGAGTAACAGACATAGCCCTTCTGGTTCGGGAGTAGCCGACAAAGATGTGTTTTACTGCGCGGGGATCTAGTTTGTCGATAGGGGGACCAAGGTGATGGACGAAACAGGTACATCCAAAAACTTTGGGTGGTAGGGAGAAGGGTGGAGCGGAGGGAAAGAGAAGGCTGAATGGTGTAGCATGTTGGAGAACCGACGAAGGGAGGCGGTTGATGAGATAGCATGCAGTAGAGACAGCGAAGTTCTAGTAAACTTTGGGAACATTCATGTGAAGCATGAGGGAGCGAGCTACATCAAGAAGGTGGCGGTTCTTGCGTTCGGCTACCCCGTTTTGTTGAGGGGTGTAGGGACACGAGTCTGATGTACGATCCCGAAGTCCGCACAAATATTGGCAACCTCGTGACTAGTGTACTCGCGGGCATTATCAGAGCGGAGGATCTTGATAGTAGTAGAAAATTGCGTTCGGGTTTCTAGCTAGAGGTGCAACTCGGATCGGTTCGGTTCAGTTTCATAAAGAACCAAGAACCGACTCGTATAAGTTCGGTTCCAATTTTTTGGAACCGGAACCGACCCACGGTTCTAAACTATGGAACCGGATCTGAACCGTTCGGTTCGGGTCGGTTCCGGTTCGTATAAGAAGGAAATGAGACCCAGGACTTAAGAATTAATATATATATATATATTAATATAGAGAGAGAGAGAGTTAAGACTGCGATTCATATAAGAACCGCAGTCTTAACTCTTAAAGTTTCATATATATATATATATATAGAGAGAGAGAGAGTTAAGACTGCGGTTCATATATGAACCGCAGTCTTAACTCTCTCTCTCTCTATATATATATATGAATCTCTCTCTCTATATATATATGAAACTCTCTCTCTCTCTCTCTCTATATAAATATATATATATATAAAGAGAGTTAAGACTGCGGTTCATATATGAACCGCAGTCTTAACTATATATAATATATATATATATATATATATATATATACTCTCTCTCTCTCTATATATAAATATATATATATATATAAATATATATATATAGAGAGAGAGAGTTAAGACTGCGGTTCATATATGAACCGTAGTCTTAACTCTCTCTCGATATATAATATATATATATATGAAACTTTAAGAATTAAGACTGCGGTTCATATAAGAACCGCAGTCTTAAAGTTTCATATATATATATATATAAACTTTAGACTGCGGTTTTTCTAAAAACCGCAGTCTAAAGTTATATATATATATATTAATATATATATCTAAATTACTGCAGGAACCGAGAACCGACCCTGGTAGGAACCGAGAACCGACCCGAACCACCGGTTCTCATATTTTAAGGATCCAGACCCGAACCGATCAACCCAGGAACTGACCCGAACCATCCAATTCGGTTCGGTTTCGGTTCGGTTCTCGGTTCTTCGGTTCCTTTTGCACAGGCCTATTTCTAGCACAAATGCCGAAAGACACGAGGAAGCTCAGAGCGATCACGAAATAAATACAGCCATGTTGTACGCGAGTAGTCGTCAATAAATGTTAAAAAATAACGATAACCAAAGATGCTCACAACCTTGTACGGACCCCAAATATCAGAATGTATTAAAGCAAAAGGAGCAGAGCTCCGAGTACAAGTTGCAGGAAAAGAAGAGCGTGACTGTTTGCCAAGAATACAAGAATTACATTGAAATGACTGAAGAGATACATCAGGGAGCGTCTTCTGGAGGATAGGAAGAGGAGCATGCCCAAGACGGCAATGCCAATCACTGGAGGACACGGAAGAGAGTGCGGTAGGAGAAGCATCAAGGAGATAGAGCCCATTCTGCAATCGTCCTCTACCAATGGTAGTCTGCGTCTGCTGATCCTGTATCAAAAAACCAGTAGAGGTGAAGGTAATATAGCAGTTCAGATCATGAGTAAGACGGCCAACGGAAAGTAAATTAAAGGGGGATGCCGACACATAAAGAGCAGAGCGAAGAGAGATGGAGGGGTGGATCAAGAGATCAGCACACCCAGAGACCAGAACAATCGCACCATTCGCCACAGTAATAGATGTTGGATGAGGAGCATCGGAAAATCTTTGCGGCAGTAGAGATGTAATGTGGTGAGTGGCTCCCGAGTCCAGGATCCAACGGGAACTGGAGGAGAGACAAGCAGTACCTGTAGTGGAGGTGGAGGCAATACCTGCAGTGGAGGTAGAGGCAACCGAAGCAGAGGGAGGGTTGAGGAGCCCCTGGAGTTGCTGCAGTTGAAGGCGAACAACTTCAAGATCCGTACCGCTGGGTGAAGAAGTATCAGCAATGGCAGCAGTAGGCGGACGAGGAGGGTAGCCATGTTTCTTATGACAGACGGCTTCAGTGTGTCCATCCCTGCCGCAATAGGAGCACCGAGGGCGACCTCGACCGCCACGGCCCCTTCCTCGAGAGCCCGTACGACCACCCCGAGTAGAAGATGGTGGGGAAAGTAGGGGAGGAAGGGTCTGCTGGAGAAGGACCGGAGATGGAGGTGCGGTGGGCTCCAGGGGAGGTGGGACGCGAAGAAGCATAGAGCAGACATCCGAAAAGGAGGGAGTAACAGGGGATGCCAAAACCTGTGCCCGTATACTATGAAGGTGTGGCGGGACTCGAGCCATAATCATCGCAATGCAAACAGCCTCCTTCTGGGCACGCTGAGCCGCAAGATCAGTAGTGGATGGTTGGTGCTGAATCCAGGCCTCCGTGAGAGTTTTAGCACGAGCCACAAAGGAAGTCATGTCCATGGCCTTGCCAAGATCCAAAGCCTGTAGATCGGTGATGACGTCGAAGAGGTGCTGAAGACTGTCTTTGCCTGAGTACAGGGAGTGGAGCTCTTCCCACATTGCTTTAGCGGTCTCATGATACATGACCATCTGTTAGGGCTCACCCTCGAGGGAGTTAAGGATCCAGGTCTGAACTCGACCATCATTTCTTATCCAGTCATCAGTAGTTGGAGAAGGAGGAGCCTAGGTAAGGTGACCCACAAGGCCCTTAGCTTGCAGGACCCGACGAACGGAGTGCACCCATGGGATGAAGTTTTTCTTCCCAGAGAGGGAAAGAGTAGTAATTCGTAGCTCGTCGTGGAGTTCAGGAGCAGGAGTCGGGCGGTCTGCAGGAGGGCTAGCAGTAGTGGAGTCGGTAGAAGACATGGCGGTTAGGAGAAGGGAGAAGAGCGAGAACGGCGAACTCGGCAGGTCGCGGCGACTAGGCAGGGAGGTCGCGGCGACTAGGAATGGAGGTCGCGGCGATTAGGCAGTGAGGTCGCTGCGAGTAGGCAGTTCGCAAGCGACAAAGATAAACGGGGAGCTCGGCAGGGATGCGGCGACCTGGAGCAGATCGCGAGCAGAAGACAGAGAGAGGAGCCCGCCAAGAGGGAGAAAAACAACAGCGGGTAGAAGAGTGCTCGCTGAGCTCGCAGCGGACAGGAGCGCTCGCCGAGCTCGCTGCGGATGCAGGGGAAGAGAGAGATCGCCGAGGTCGCAGCGGGCAGAAGAACACTCGCCGAGCTCGCTGCGGATACAGGGGAAGGGAGCTCGCCGAGGTCGCAGCGGGTAGAAGAACACTCGCCGAGCTCGCTGCGGATACAGGGGAAGGGAGCTCGCCGAGGTCGCAGCGGGTAGAAGAACACTCGCCGAGCTCGCTGCGGATACAGGGGAGCACGCGGCGGACTGCAGGAGGCGGTGGACCCCACAGGGCAGAGAGAGAGGGCTATAAAAGAGAAGAGAGGGGGAGGGAGCGGATAGACAAACGTCAGTCCGCAAGAGGCAAGCGAGAAGGGAGATCGCGCGGACTCAACAGGCAGACCGCGGAGACCGCAGTTCTTCGGAAAGGGCTGGGCGCGCGGATAAGAGATGTGAGTCCGCAGGACTGCCAAAACCTGCCTCTGATACCATGTAGAAATCAGCCCAAAGCTTGTAGATCTATATTCCGTATGTAAATACAAGGAGAGAATACAAATATATAGGAGAGAAGAGAGAAGAATAAATCCTATACATGATGTGGGACTAAAGGAGAGAGAGAAATAAATAGGCCACTAATGGGCCCCTTTACATGGGTTTTTCTAACAGCCCCAACGATTACTCAACACACAAAAACATAATTCAAAAGTGAAATTATGATAAGCGGGGGTAGAGATAAAAATAGAAATCTCCCCAATGCCGAGTGCCTTGATCTTGAAGATTGTGTGAAGGTGGATTTGTTCTTCAATAGCTAATGAGGTGTTGGTGGCGAAATGATAATTGCGGCTTCTCTTTAAAGTTTAAAATTTGTGTTCTTGAATGGAAAATTGCATATATATTTTGAGCTTCCATGGTACTCAATATTTGGAGATAGTTTATCATAAAATGTTGGTTTTTCAGGTATCAGGAGATTTTGACAGATCCCAGCTACGCTGGGCAGTTTGTTTTAATGACAAATCCTCATATTGGAAATACTGGTGTTAATCTAGGTGGCTAATCATTATTGTTGTCTATTATTTTTCACTTATCTCAGCATTTTTGTAAGTTTAATCCTTGTCAAACTTCTATGCAGATGATGAAGAGTCAAATCAATGTTTCCTTACGGGTTTAGTTATTAGAAGTCTAAGTATGTGGTGAGCTTCTATTGTGATGGATATTTTGATCTTATGAAAATAAATGATTTTGACTTCAACATTTGGTTTTTTGTTGTCTGATATTTTATTTCACATTTTATGTAGCACTTCTAACTGGAGGTGCACAGAAACTCTTGGTGATTACTTGGTAAAACAGAACATAATGGCCATATGTAGGTGCTACTTAAATATTTTTTCCCTGTAATTTATGACAAATTAATATGCTTTTGTTTCTCATCGGTGCAGATGATGTAGACACTAGGGCAATTACTCGCAGACTTAGAGAAGATGGTAGTCTTATAGGTGTTTTAAGTACAGAAGAATCTAAAACAGATGAAGAACTGTTAGAGATGGCCTGCAAATGGAAAATTGTTGGTAGGTTTATGTGCATATTCATATATTTTTGCCTTGCTTTTACTCTTGGACGCTGCAAGACATCTAAGCTTTTCTGCATAAATAATAGGCTTTCATGAATTCTTCTTGTTTTATCCGCATTTGCATTTGATTTTTGACCAATATTCAAAATATAAAACCTTGGTTGTTTTCCTACAAATATTATGGGCAAGAATTCTAAAACCTCTCTTATCTTTTAGGTATTGATTTGATTAGTGGCGTATCTTGTGAAGCTCCATATACATGGTCAGAAAAAACTAATACAACATGGGAATTCAAAACGGAAAGCGACCATGGTGAAGAATTTCATGTTAGTATTATATATTCCATCTTCACTACATATATTTTGAGTTATAATGACTTCCTAATCACCTTTTATTTGTTTCGGCAGGTTGTCGCATATGATTTTGGAATTAAGCATAATATTATGAGGCGCTTGGCTTCATATGGATGTAAAATAACTGTTGTTCCTTCTAAATGGCCTGCTTCAGAGACATTAAAGATGAAACCTGATGGAGTTCTGTTCAGTAACGGTCCAGGAGACCCAGCAGCAGTGCCTTATGCTGTGGAAATAGTTAAAGATATAATTGGAAAAGTTCCAGTATTTGGAATTTGCATGGGTCACCAGTTACTTGGACAAGCATTGGGTGGCAAGACATTTAAAATGAAATTTGGTCATCATGGTGGAAACCATCCGGTTTGCAACCTTCGGACTGGATGCATTGAGATTAGTGCACAGGTTTGATTACACTTTGGGTTTCCCTTATTTGCATAGTTTATTTTTATCTTTACTCAAGCTTGTTTTCTTTCATTTCTATGGTAGGTTTCTTTTTCATGGTTTCCTTTATTTATATTTTACATTGTATAATCTGTTCTCTGATTGTCTCTTGTTTGACCTCCTCCCTTAAATTGTTGATAGTGCAAATTGTTCAATAAAGAGCTCTGCATTTTTGCGGTTTTGATTTGCCACAGTTTACTTGTTGAAACACGTGTCAAAAACTTAAATGTATTTATTGTTACTAGTCCTTCAGAAGAAATGCATTCTTTTGGAGCATTATCGAGAGAGGCACCAGCAAGTCACTTATTAACAGTGGCGGAACTAGGATTTCTCCATTGCCCGGGCACAATAAATTAGAGTTAAAAAAATTTATAAAAAATCATACATAAGAGCTCATATATATGAAAGTTTTAACAGATTTTTCACAAAAAACAAGAACTAAACCAACTAAAAATACTTGGTAATAAGAAAACGATAGAAATTGAAATCAAAAGTAAATCATATGAAGTTACTTGTTTTCACCCCAAAAATGAATTGGTAGACCTGATAGCTGGGGGCATAGTAGTAGAAGGATTTCACACAGCTTGAGCATTCAACAGGTGTGAACAAGCTGCAGCTTTTGGTAAGGAGAATACACTTTCTGCATTAGCAGGAACTTGCGAGGCCGAGGGCGCAAAGCCTTTTGATTTGACATAAATAACTCCCCCAAGTGGATTTGCGGAACAATTTAAAGGACTGGAATTAATGGGCTTGGCCGCGGTCAAATAAGAAACAGTATTCTTTGAGGCATTTTCACGAGCACCTAGGATGCAAGTCGAATAGGATTTGCTGGCAGATTTAATGATATCATCCAGGAAAGTGTCCGAGGAGGTTAAGTTCATGAGTTGGGGGAAGAAGAACTATCAACAGATGACTTTAGAGTAGGATTTTTTGATCGTGAAGAATTAGAAGAAATCAACGCATCCGGCGGCGGCGGAGTTAAGCCGTACGACAGGTCTTTGTTTTTCCTTGCCATTTGTAGTCGGCGCCAGCACACCTAGGCGCCAAAACAACTCCAAAGTTGCACAAAAAGTTTCAAGGGAAAAGCCACACTTACCTCTTTTACTCATGCCTTCCATAAAAACTGCTAGTGACAACATCCAACATCCACGAGACTCGCAATGTCAAGCCCCGCCGAGCTCCTCTTTTCCCCTTTCCAGAGACTGGGTTGGTTTGGTTTTGCTCTCCTTTAAGAGAATGGGGATATCATCATCGCTTCCTACTTTGTCGTGTTCCAGGTGAAACTCTAGATCATAGGAGAAGAGCATGAGACTAGTTTGTGCAAGTCACTGGAGAAGAGGAAGGCCATGCGAAATTTTCCCAAAATCATGCGAAATTTTCCCAAAATCATGCGAAATTTTCCCAAAATCATGCCCGGGCACTTGCCCGGGTGTGTCTGTACATAGATCCGCCCTTGGTCACTTATATGTAATATTATGGAGATTTATGTTATGGATCCTATACGTCATTTGTTTAGTTTTTATAATAATAATAATTATTATTGAGTCAAGTTATTGTATATAGTCAAATGTATTAATCAAGTCATTTCCATTTATTAGTTGAGTCGAGTCCTCCATGCTTTATGTTTTCGGGTTATTTACACTCATGCCATTGGGGGTCTTATATAAACCCATGGAGTCTTGTAATGAGGATTGTGAATGAAGAAACTTAATTCCTAGTCTCCTCTCTTGAATTTCTTTTTCTCTCCCTCAAGTTCTAAGGTTAGGGTCAAGCTCAGCTCCCTTTCTCCTCCCCCCTCACATTCTTCGTGGGTTGATCACAACTCCCCTTGTATCTCCGACCACCACCCCCACTTCAACGACACCTTCAAAGTAGACCCGTAATAACTTGGTATCAGAGCAGCCTGACGAGTCTTGCGACTCCCGTTCTCTGCACAAGCCTCCGCCAACCACACTCGATCCGAATGCCCAAGCCAAAGATGCTCTGTCCGCGTCTTCTTCTTCCTGCAAAGAGAACAAGCCGACAACAAAGCCCTCCGCCGCGATCGTTTTCTGCCGTTCCCAACAGCCACGACGTCTCCTTACTGCGTGCATCTTACGACGACAACTACTGTGCGCTCCTCTTCCATCTCCGCCGAGAACAACGACAACAGTGCGCTCCTGTTTACCGTCCTCGATCTGCATGCGCCCATCCTTCACTTACGCGCCAGTCCACCGTTTATTCGTCATTGACGCCCTCCCATCACTGACTCATCTTAGCCTTCCACCCGAGCGACCTGCCTGCCCTGCCGACTTGTGAGAGCCCGGTCAGCGGGATTCTATCAGGGGTGCTTTGGTTTGGAATTGTTCTCACCTTAGCCTTCCACCCGAGCGACCTGCCGGCTAGTGAGAGCCCGGTCAGCAGTATCCTATCGGGGGTGCTTTGGTTTGGATTTGTTCTCATCTTAGCCTTCCACCCAAGCGACTTGCCTGCTCTGCCAGCTCGTGAGAGCCCGGTCAGCGGGATCCTATCCGGGGTGCTTTGGTTTGGAATTGTTCTCATCTTAGCCTTCCACCCGAGCGGCCTACCTGCTCTGTCGTCTTGTGAGAGCCCGGTCAGTGGGATACTATTGGGGGTGTTTTGGTTTGGAATTGTTCTTATCTTAGCCTTTCACCTGAGCGACCTGCCTGCCCTGTCGGCTTGTGAGAGCTCAGCGGGATCCTATCGGGGGTGCTTTGGTTTGAAATTGTTTTCATCTTAGCCTTCCACCCGAGTGACCTGCTTGCCCTGTCGGCTTGTGAGAGTCCGGTCAGCGGTCGCTCCCTAAGGCAAGTGCTTCGAGAATTACAAAGGGTCCTTCCCAGGTAGGGTAAAGCTTGACCACGGTTGCCCCCTACCTGCGACGTCGACCTTTTTGAGGAACAGGTCCCCTTTTACAAAGTGCTTGATCCTGATGTTCTTGTCGAATTACCTTGCCATCCGATGCTTGATCTCCTCCTGGCAAAGGACAGCCAGATCGCGAAATTCTTCCACAAGGTCGAGTGAGAGCCGCTGTTCTTCTTCATTCTCCACCCTTCATTCCTCATCACCTTCTCCCGCGACGACAACGCGCAGTGACCTCACCTCGAACTCTACTGGGAGTACAACCTCAGACCCATAAGACAGTTTGAAAGGGGTCTCCCCCGTGGCCGTGTTCGGAGTGGTTCTCAGGGCCCAGAGGACTGAGGGAAGCTGATCCACCCAGTTACCCTTCAGGTTCTCCACCTTCTTCTTCAGCAAATTAACAATTATCTTGTTCGTGGCTTCCACCTGCCCGTTGCTCTTGGGGTGGTGGATCGATGTGAATCGGAGGTCGATGCCCAACTGGACGCAGAAGCTGACGAACTTATCGCGGGAAAACTGTGGTCCATTGTCTGTGACTATGACCAAGGGTAACCCGTCCCGACAAATTATTTCACCCCATATAAAGTTTCGGATTACCTGTGAGGTTACTTTGCCAACGCCTTGACTTCTAGCCACTTCGAGAAGTAGTCCACCATGACCAAGAGGAATTTTCTTTTGCCACTGGCTTGAGGAAAAGGCCCTACCAGGTCCAGTCCCCATATGACAAAGGGTCGTGGTGCCGTGATCGTCCTGAGTCTCTGTGCCGGCAGGAGCTGGAGTGGTGCATAGAGCTGACACTTCTGACATTTCTTTGCATACTCCGCGGTGTCTCTGCTGATGGTTGGCCAAAAAAACCTTGCCTCAACACTCTCTTTTCCAAGGTCCGGCTTCCCGAGTGGCTGCGACACTCCCCAGAGTGGATCTCTTCCAAGACCCTGGGGACGTCTTCTTCGGCAACGCACCTAGCCAGGAGCCCGGATATGGTCTTCCGATACAGCGCGCCTTCTAATAGCAAGTAATAAGCTGACTTGTATCTGAACTTATTTTTGTTTGGGATCTTATCTAGGAGCTCCCATGTTGTTAGAAAAATGACAAAAGGGTCCATCCATGAGAGACGTTGGTCGATCTCCATTAGCTCCCCCTCTTCTGATCTTGGCCAACCCTGAGACGAAGTCGGGATTGGTTGCCTCGCACTTGATCTCCCTTGCAGCTCGGTCAATCAACTCTTCAAAGGACCGTGGGGGGTCCCTGGTCAGCTCCATCCTGAAGATTCTCTGCCGCAACCCCAAAGTGTAGGCCATCTGCATGAGGTGTCCTGGGACCTCCTGGATCAGGAGGATTTCCTCCTGAAAGCGATCGGTGTAATCCGCCAGTGTCTCCTCCATCCCCTGTTTTATTAGGAAGATGGTATCTGCTCTCTTCTTCCTCTTTTTCGACGTCGTGAAATGCTACAAGAAGTCGTGACGCAAGTCTTCGAAGATGTATATGGTTCATGAGGGAAGCTGGTTAAACCAGTCCCTTGTCTTGTTCTTGAAAGTGATGGCGAACAGCTTGCACTTGAATGCATCTGTCATCTACCTGATGGAGACCGCGTCCTCTAATCATTGCACATGCTGGATCGTCCTTGCCCGTATAGAAAGACATGACTGGATCTCTGAAACCTTCTGGCACCGGGGCCGAGAGGATGAGCTCGCAAAAGGGGCTCCCTGAGCCTTCCTGGCGAGCTGCTGGATCTCACCGAACCAGCTCGTCTGACTGGGGAATCACTGGCGAGACGGGGAACAACTCGCGCCCCTGAAGCGACCTCTCGCCCCCTCTACCACTATCTCCTTCCCTGCTCGCCTACCCAACGCCTCCTCTCCTAATACCGGCTTGGCGAGTACTGGGACCGTGGGGGTCGAGTACTCAGCCGGCTCGCATCATGGGGCCAGAGTGCAGGGTCTCCATGACGACCTTTGTGAAATCTTCAAATTGCTTTTGGGTCTCCATGGCGGCGAGCCCTCTTTGTCAATTCCTTGCCCCTCATCTTCGACCATGGTACTCGCTCGGGATTTTCTAGGCAAGCTACGGTCCACGCTCTCCATGCCAAAAATGTTGAACTAAAAAACTATGGCTCAACGAGGAGTTCAGACCAGAGGCGTAGCTCGCCTCTACTTCTCCCGAACAAGTACACTAGGCTGAAGATTTAGAGTTCAGAGATCTCACCACCAGAACCACAAACAGACCCTCGAGCCGCAACGAGGAGGTCCACCACACACCCGAAAGATCTTAGATCGTTTTCCCTCTCAATCCAATGCCGGACCGGGCACCTTCGGTGGGCTTGGAGAGCTCCCGACTACCCACCGGAAACCACAGTGAATAGTAAGCTAAAGCTCTTGAGAAACAAAGCTAGCCAATGGAGAGAGCAAACCCCGAAGAGGTCCTCCCCAAAGGTGTCATTAGGGGTCTATTTATAGTTTCTAGTAGTGGTCTGCGAATTTCGAGATCCCGTCTTACGGTTTTACTAAACGCAACCCAAACTGATTTGCCAACAATGAAACTCCGTTGTTTGGAACGGCTAATGGTTGGCCAAAAATAAGATGTCACGGGAAAATAAAAAATCCCATTTTGCGGGTGAGCCAAGCGTGATGCGAGATCTCGTCTGGGCGGGAGTGCCTGGTGAAGCCAGCACTCGCCACTCGCCCCCTAACCGAGGGACGAGTGCAAGCTCGCCGGCTCCACTCGCCCCTCACTCGCCAGCCTGAGTAGCGGGTGCTTGGTGAAGCTAGGCCCCTGGTACTCGCACCTTGCATGGTTGAGCCCACTTGACAAATATGGGGTTGCACACACGACTCCCCTTGTTTCTCCGACCACCACCTCCACTCCAACGACACCCTCGAAGTAATAATTTATGATGGTCAAAGAAGCATGATTATAATTGGTGTTGAGTAATTAATATATATCATTTGGTTGATGGGATTTTTGTAATGATCTCCTTGTTTTATCTTTATTTTAATTTCATTTTCATTGCTTAGGTTTTTCATTTTCATTTTCATGAATACAGCTATCCCACCTGGGAATACACACAGACCAATAAGTACAAAAGAGTGTTTGATTAGGAGGTCCCTCTGCCAACCTAGGAGTGCCAATTACTCACCATCCCAGACCCAAGTAAAGGCATTGTAGAGCTGCGCACCTTTCCTCTTACTACCAAATTTAATTTAGGCTCGAGGCTCCTGAGTTCCGCTGTCAGGCAGCTACCAACAACTGCTGTCAGCCTAAAGGTGACGGCAGGTCTGCCTGAGGGACAGGGGAAGTGGACTAGCCAGGATCTCGTGGGATGCAACCCCGAGTTTTCGCCTATCCACGGCTGATCTGTTCCCTTTGCGATAAGATGCGGGAGTCTCTTATGATGTCGTCCTCCTCAGACATTGGTCTGACCTCAGGCTCCTTGTGGACCTTTGCACCCGCGAAATGCCGGGCCTCCTGTGTGATACGTGGTTCCAATTATGAGGCGCCAACCCCTGGGCATACAATCTGGCTGCTGTATAACTTGTAATTAACAATACCTGTCATACAGCTACTCACTATAGTTTTCATAAGAAATTTCTGATTATATGTGCAATTATGAGTGATGTGCAGTGTAATACTTTGAGCTTTAGCTGCATAATCTGTTGTTTTTAAGCAATATCTTATGCACATGCCCGAGCGAGAATCAAGAGAAGAACACGGAGCATCCGTGTAGGTTGACTTTTGTTTGTGAACCCTGGAATGAACATTTGTTAAAGAACAAATCTGGATCCTTGGAGTTGACTTCTTGCATTGCATCTGTTTATTTTAATTTTTGCAGAACCATAATTATGCTGTGGATCCTGCCTCACTCTCCCTCTGGCATTGAAGTTACACACATCAATTTGAATGACAACAGCTGTGCTGGTCTCCATTCCCCTGAGCTAAAGCTCATGTCTCTACAGTATCATCCTGAAGCTTCTCCTGGCCCTCATGACGCTGATCCATGTAAGTTGGATGTTTGATTTTTTGTTTTACTTTTTATTTACAAGAATAAGGCTCCGTTTGGGGGAATTTATTTTCACCGTCAAACGGTTACGCCCCGCATGAACCGGACCCTTACGGTCTGGCATGTGAAAAATAAGTTCCCCCAAACGGAGCCTAAGAATTTAAAGCCTATGTTTGAATGAAAAATGAAAAATTTCTCTCTTTAAAAAAAAACTCTTTTAAATGGTGAAATTTGAGTTTTAATCTGATGATTAAGGCCCCGTTTGGGACCGCGTTTTGGGGGAGCTTGCACATCACTCCTTTTGGTGTCGCCGCCTCAATTCCACCTTTGAGAGCTGCCTCATTGTTTACCTTGGTTCAGTTCCTCCTGCTCCCAAACCAATCGTCTCTTCTCTTTCGCCGGCCCTCATCTCCGTTCCGAAATCAATCTGCCGGGCTCCAAGTCATCCCATCTGCAGTGTGCGATGTGATGACTGAGTACTATGGGTGCCGTATACTGCGGAGGATCTGTACATGACTGAAAAAATCACATACTCCTTTAAATTGGGGAGATTAAAATTGAATGACTCAGATTTATTTGATGGCCCTTTTATAGAATCACAATCACCCCAATTTTTCTTAAATATATAACAATAGATTCAAATATGTTCAATTGATTTTTTGGAATTTAAAGTAAGCATGCCTAATTTTATTATATTTATTTATTTATTTTCCTTGTAATTACAGCTTTCAGGGAGTTTATACAGCTAATGAAGGATACTAAAACCTGAGGTATCACCCCCCCCCCATCCGATTGAAGGAACTCTTTGCTTTATGATCCAGTAGAGTAAATAAAATGAAGGCAGGGTTTGTTTATTTTGATGCGGCGTTGAATTGCTGGTTTTGTTGTAGTTGGGATTAAATTTAAATTTAAAAATATTTTCTTTTAGCTTTGTATTTCATTTATCTTTATCCCCCAATAAAAATAGGTTGTATGCAGCAATGGTTCACAATTTACTTATTTTGTTCTAGTTTGTGTGCATTTAATGGTTCCGCCGTAACAGTATCCCGACCGCAACCCTGGTACGACGGAGGCGACACTTACGCGTGACCCCCCCCCCCCCCCCCCCCCTTCTCTCTCGCTATTTTTTCTCAAATCAAAATCATGTTTATTTATTTTAATTTAATTTGACATTCACGACTAGATAATGTAATAATTATGATAAATTAAATTTTTGATTTTGACTAGGGCTTTAATGGTTCGGTTTGTAAGCGAAACCGCAAACGAACCATCCCTCTGTGGCTTCAAAAATTAGAACCGAATCGAACTGCTCAAACATTGAAACCGAACCGTGGTTTGGTTCGGTTTTAGTGGTTTAAATTATGTGATAAAGCCTAAAGATTTATAGATAGAGATCATGAATGATGCAATGAATGAGACTCAATCACCCAACAATGAAAGTACTGTTGATCACAATTCCTATCACCTAATCATTTCAAGGCTCTAAAATCAATTGAATGGAAAATGAAATATTCATCAGCATTGTTTGTTGAAGAAAATCTTGATTAGAGAAATATCTAGACTATAGATCACGACAATTTAGATGATTAATCAAAACAAAAAATAAAAAACTTAAAATATATAAGAGAAATATCTGTTGTATAATTAACCGTATGGTTTAATGAAATTTAATTAATAAAATTAAATGTTTTTATGTACAACGGTTCGATTTGGTTCGACTCGGTTTGGTTTTGTCACACAACCATAAACCGAACCAAACCGTATGGTTTTTCTCTAAAATCAAAACTTAACCGATCTGTGGCCTGCTAAAACCGAACCAAACCGTATGTGTTGGTTTTGTTTTGTTCGGTTTTGCGGTTCGGTTGGTTTTAGCTTACAGGCCTAATTTTGACAATTTAATTTAGACGCCTTGTTTTTGTTTACTTTGTTTAGATGCATGATTATGTAGATAGAGCTGTATATAAGTATATAGAGTATACTGTTGTGAAAAATGTTGCTGAAGAGAGCTGTTTTAATATGCTTAATTGATATATAAAAAAAATTATATGAGCTTTTTTTTTGTGTGTTAAAAGATGATGTTTATTTAATTTGGTTGCTACTTGTCTGAATAAATAATAAAATTGTATTTTTAAATTTAATTTTAATCAATTTATTTTTAAATATGAGTTGTATTGCCTGACAAAATAATCTAAACAATAAATATAAGTATAAAAATGTGTACCGGAAAAGGATTAAAAGAATGCAGTAAACCTTATATATTTGAATACATAAAATATAAAAAAAAATACTTGGGTTCAAAATATTAATATTAAAAATATATCATACGAAATTCATGAATATATTCCTTTTTTGAAAATATAAGTATATGTTTGGCTTTGAATGTATTTTCATCATAAATATTGATCGATTGTTAACAACGTTTCAGATTTGGCTATTCGTACTCCAAAATTATTAAAAATTACGTATTTTTCTCTCTAGCTTTCTTAACTCGCATCCCAGAGAAGCCGGGCTTAATGGCGTGGGCGTGAACGTTGAATTGGTTGCAAGGACGCATCATCGAAGGATTGGTTGAGGAGGGTGGTGGACAGCAGGGTGTTCTTTTTGTGCTTACACTATGTACGACAAGCTAATATCGGGTTGTGGATAAATTTTGAGCAATGTTATATATCGGTTGTGGATAAATTTTGAGCAATGTTATATCGGGTTGTGGATAAATTTTGAGCAATGTTTATAAGCTCTGAATTGGGATATTCACACCAAAAAAAAAACCCTAAAATCTTTCATTTAATTGCAAACCCCGAAAAAACTCCCTCACGGGATAATCTCTATGTCTGCTCCTAACGTCGTCATCTTCAGCTCGCGCTCTTGCCAGATACAAATCCATCCGCCTCCAATTCATCATCCCACGCCTGAAAATCTTGTCGAT